>OX359246.1:15008896-15417041 GCA_947179485.1 Allacma fusca | reverse complement strand
GCCCTAACTCGAGCCCCATACCCCTACGCTACTCGCGTTTTACTTCCCTATGTGGAAATGAATCCCTTAAGTACCACATAGGCAAACTTTCCTCTCAATTTCTGCGTTTCCTATGGGCCATTCAGATGAATGAGTGCTGCCATTGAATTCCTTGTTGGATAAGCTTTTGAATGAGCCCTCACTCATTGAGTTTACCCGTGATCAACCCAAAAGGTAGCATTGTGAGCTATTAAGGATATTGGGGGTATTACAAATGCACGTAGTAATTTTGTATCATTACTATCTAATATGTTTATAATTATATCTATGTATATATAATTCATTACCTTTATAACATCGTATTATATGCATATATAGTGTTGTCAGCTGTAAATGAATAAAATTTAGGTCCTCTCAATGGACGGCATGCCACATTTTAAACTCCACATGAGCTCGCAGAGCGCATCACCTAAAAGCAATTAGAATTGCAATAAAATTTTGAGCCACAAAGTCTACAAATGCCGGTGTGGATTCCCTCTCAAACTTTCGAAACCCCCCGACCTTGATGCTTACATTTGGTATGGATCTTAAAATTCGCCGTCGTAAATTAACCCCATCTTAATTCTCCAGCCTCTTGGAACCCACAAGTATTAATGTCTTCAACTCCTCCAACTTACCCGGGATTTTGAAGGCTTTATCAAAAAAGATGACATAGGCACTGAATCCATTCATGGTTAATACCAGATTCGCCATAGCCAGAATTAAATGAGAGTTCATGAATTTGATGGCGAAGAAAGCGCACACAATGCAGCAGTACGAAGTACGAACAGAGAACCTTACAATTAGTTTAGAAAGCGATATAAGCAAAGTTACAGTTGTAAAGCTCAACGAAGGTCTGAAGTCGGCGGCAAACCTGTGTTGCATCATCCAGGACACGTAAGTTTACGTTCCTCTGTTGGGCCCTTAATTAACATGTATAACGTACTTTAGCTTAATTTCCGAGACATTTCCCGTCTTGACTTATATTTTAAATAAAAATATCAAGCAAAAACTTTACTCAGACAAAAGGACTCAGACTTAATACTTACTGTAACAAATGAATCTGTCTCTCAATATTCGTGAAGACTCGGCTAAATGCTGACAACATAACGAAAGCACTAATAACATAGGGAGATATTGCATTCAGAAGTAGACAAATCTCCAGTCCCATGAATATTTTCCGTAGATTTGCATCGTATTCAACCAATGGACCAAAAACAGAATAGAAATAAAACATTTTGTTCGGTTCCACAAGGAAATCTGTAATGTACATCGAGACGATGTTTGAGATAACGAAGGGGGTAAAAATTGCGAAGAGATCAGAAAGAGAATACTTTTTCCAAGCAAATGGTTCTTTCTGCGATCCTGAAAAAAACAGCATTTCAGATATGGTACTACATCTCAAATATAGGGGATATAATTGCATTATTTTTAAGTATCTACAGCAGGTCCTTACCGATTCCATCGTACATTTCATTGAAAATTGATACCGTAATGTCGGGATTCAATACATACAGGGAAGTGGCGACGGATAATGGTAGCATCGTGGCAACAATCATTTGCCCATGGAAAGGCAAATGAAGAATATTCATGGACTCTCGATAAATCATCGACTGAACCAACCTTCCTACCATGAACGTGAAATACACCAAAAGCAAGATGTACGAACACTTAAATGCGCTCCGCGGGATTCTATTCGTTTGCAATCGAATTTTCCCAGTTTGACGATCCACCAGAAAAGGCATGAAATTCAGCCTGGCTAAAATGTCCAGGGTTAAAAGGGTCCAGCGAACTTCATACAAGCTTAACATTTGAACCGTCTAGTCTAAATGTTATCTATGAAATAGTTATATCGTACTTAAATCCCGGTGTCAATATCTGTTTTGTTTTGTGTATCTTCTGAGATTTCGAGTAATTATGACAAATTGGGTGTTTTTCCAGAAAAGTATTTTCAAGGGGAAGTGCAGTATGTTGTTTAAATTAACGCGCACTTTACTTTTCTACGGATGTATTATTTATTTATTTATATAATATACTTATACAGTGCAGCTTTCTTTCCTTTAAAATTATATTTAGTACTAACTTTATTGTTGATATCACACAGTCTCAATATGACATCTGATATGACAAACTCCTTCTAGGATATAACAATAATAATTAATATTTCTTATTCTATTTCAAAGTCATGTATGATAAATAATCCAGCTATCGGAGTTGGGACAAAAACCTTACTATATTTTCCCCTGCTCATAGAAATCCTTGACGAAGACCTGAGGATATGCTTTGCACTTTTGCAGTAATACATCAACAGCCCCTAACTGGCCTAACTATGTAGCGATACAAGCCAAAAGGAATTTTATGTCGCTGCTGGAAGGAGGATTTAAACTGAAATTATGTCTAGTTTGACTTGTGTGCTAAATTGCTAAAGTGTTTAATTATCAGTAAATAGTGTACTCATGCTCTTTAATTGCTACATATAAATTACACATTTTAAGCGTTGCCTAAACTAGTAATTTAGACATTCAGTATTTGTGTTACATAAAATGAATACCCAGAATTTTTGTTCAAAACTAGGCTAAGGAAGATTCAAAAGGGTTGATTGGGATACGGGAGCAAATTTCTGGGGAGAATGGTCTGTGTCTGGGTCCAGATCAGACCATTCCATTGTGTTGATTGTAGGACCTGAAATTCTGAGACTTGGGAAAGAATTGACATTTATTTTCACTGCAAAGTAGAAAATTTTCTTAATTCCTTATAACGACAATATTATATAAAGACACCCCATTCTGTGCCGTCCGGTTGTTGTTATATTGAGAGTCGAATGTATTACATAATCTACAACTATCCACACATCCCTTTTTGACGGCGGTACGCGAAGCCTCAAATGATCGCGTATAGCGATCATTTTTTCTCCCCAGTTGTACTGGCCGAACTATGTACATTTATAAAACAGACTAAATCATACATTCAATATAAATGATCAGGTACGGATTTCAAAATCATTTATTTTAAATCAAGACAAGGAGGATATTTTTGACATTTTGACAGTTACAGCTTACCCTATAATACTACTTACATGTAACTGGCGAAGTTAATCGCAGTCATTCGTTACTAATGTGAACGATCGGAAATGAAAAAAATTATGAGGCGGTGTACTTACTGTTATCCCTTATTCTAGAGTGAAATTATTCTTCCTTACTGTGTTTTTGAGGTCATGTATGAATATTAATTCAACTATCGGGGTTGGTCCCAAACTGGGTAACAGCAACATTAGTGTATTGTCAGTACGGATAGAAAGTGTTGAAGAAGAGCTTTGAAGTTGGAGTAATATGTCATCAGTACACTACAGGAGACAAATATACATATATACCGAAACAAGCCCTCCACGACATACACTGTTAAGCTTCTCGTTCAAAATAACAATTAAAAAATGACAGCAGAGAAATAAAAATGCACCCTACGGTCTGTGGTTGACGGCGTTAATACTTCTGCAAAAACAAATCATTCATACCATCAATGGAGGCGGAAATAGGATATTAAGTATACTTGTTGATAGCAAAGGTCCTAAAAACCCAACCTTCTTATCAGTGCTCGGACTGGGTACGGGTAATACTCGGGTAAATGGATACGGGTACAGGTATGGGTACTACCCGGGTACAGAAGTTGCGTACTCGCAAGTACGCGGGTACTACCCGGGTACTCTTGATTTTAGGCAATAAAGTGGGTACAGGTACGGGTACGGGTATGGGTACTCACTCAGTGGCAATCGGGTAGTACCCAATGGGTACGGGTATCACTATGTAAAATGTCTGTACCCGTGGGTGCTGTACCCGAGTATTTTTGGGTACTTCAAGGATTTCTGATGGGATGGATTACTATGGCTAACAATAAGACCTACCAACCGTGGAGTTGCTTATTTCGTAGTATACAGATACTTGCGTTAGTGACAGAGCCAAGTGGCTTCGTCTCATTTATGATTACGTGGTAGTTGCAATCTACCCTTCTAATAATTCATCCAAGGAATCTAATAAAGAAATAGAGCGTACCCAATAAACCAGAAAGTGTTGGCTCAGTACAGGGCCAACATAAAATTGCCAATAATGGCTACGTATCGGAATTGTCCGCTGGGCTTGTGCTGGCCTTGTAATGGAAATGAGCATTAGGAAACGTAGAGGTTGTTTCATGTTTCCATCAAGTGTATAACCCAATGGACCGAAATTGGTCCAATGCTGGTTGCGTTTCGGCTGCCGGTAAAATACCCTTACGAAAATATTAAACACGCCTGGCGTGTGCCGGCAATTATCCGGCACTCCTCCTTGTCTCCACCTTCGTATTTAAAATAAATATTACAACACTAATTTTGTTCATTTAAAATTTTATTATATATTAAAGTGCATAGCATCGTGAAATCCAAATTGTTGTAAAATAATGTATGATCAATGTAGAATTTCGAAAGTCAATGGTATACACAGAAACACATTATCAACATCATACATAGGAAATAAAGCGCATTTTTGCTTCAGTTCTGTAATAAGGACTTTAACATTAGAAGAAGGATCACTACAGCAGTAAATTGATAATTTTCTACTATCAAGCGGATATTCTGGTATTCCTGTAACATTTTGAAAATATTGACACTCAACAATTCCATTCTCAGCATCATCAAGACAGGTTATTTTTAGTACTTTTTGGCCATGGGTCAAAAAACATGAATCCGATTCATTAGTTGCGAGCAATGTACCTTTTAGCATATATTTATGTTTGCGAGACTTTAATACAAACCCGGATTTTACTGGTATAGACGAAAATGTGCGATCTGTTTCGCAAACCCGGTTTACAATTTGCTGAACGAAGTGTTTCTTCGATTTAATCATTTTTTTGATACTTTGCATATAATTTTCAAACCCGAATGCACTAAAGTTTTCTAAGCTAGAAAACTTTAGCGCATCGTCAGGTAAATGGAGTAAGGAATGTACATTATAAACTAAAAATTCTTGTCCATACAAAGGCTTACACTGGGATACAAAATTAAAAAGTAATTGCTTTGCAACTGAGTTAATATCTGGCAGATGTGCGTTGGGGCAAACAAGAATAAATATAGATGCCTGAAGCAACAGAAAATGGTTGTATAGAGGGTTCGGTAATACGTTTTTAAGACAAACAATACCGTAGTACAGCAAAAATGATCTGAACTCTGCAGCTTTAAAACGGTCAACCTCACGAAGTGAACGAGGTTTTCGCGCAAAATTTATCGGGGTGAACACAGCAAGTCTAACCAGATTAGCCGAAATGGAGTCCACATGTGCACTACGAAGCCTAACTTTTAACGAGCCTTTTATCCACGTAACAAGTAGTTTTCGCATAACGCCTAAGCAAACAAGATGCATGTAATCTAATACAAACTGACTAACCATTCCAACTGAAAGTGATACTAATGGTGAACCCCCAACATGATGCTCCTCCTGGGTTTGCTTCAAAAAACTCTCATCAGTACGTAAATTACAATTTACTTCAGGAAAAGTAACCCTTCGTTCAACCCAGTCGCCTTCCTGCTCACATTTCTCACACGCAAAATATGAATTATGGGGTTTTATACGCTTTAGAAAACTACGCGCAGGAGCGTCAGCAGCAAAAAAACTAATAAAAAAATCGTATTTGACTCCATCAACAGTTATACCCTCATTTTCAAGTTTCTGGGCCTCAATTACAAATTTTGATAAATAGTCTTCAAGAGATTTTGGTTTGCTCTTCCCTGAAAATATTGCAATTAAAAATGGTTCTTGACAAACCGACTGATTCACAATTCCCATCAGGGGCCACACTTGTTGATTGCTACTTTTGCTTATTGGTAACCCATCACAACCGATCGTAACACTGATAAAATTTAAACTGCCCTTGTCATAAAAATGAGGTAATATGTTTGGTTTGAGTCCCGCTATTACTCTTGATTTTATGTGCTCTTCCATACCAACATAAAAATAATCCCCACCACTTATATTCTCTAAAGTAATATTTCGGGGAGTGGAAAGCAACGTTCGACTACATAGTGGTAACTCCATTAAATGCGGTTTGAGAATTTTTAACAACGCATCCACTGCTGTATGAGGTACCTGGTAAGAACTTGACCATTTTGCAAGCTGCACGTTAACAGATATTTTATCCTGTGTTTCAGAATCAGAGGTATCACTACTGGTTATTAAATCAGAAATACTGTCGGTAAAATCAGGATCGGTAGTTTGCGTATACGTTACTACTTTAGAAAGGTTTTCAAAAACGGGTATATTGCTAGTTGTTTGTAAGTCTAAAATATCTACTTCTGAATGTAATCGCTCTGTAGAAATAGTTGCTAACAATTGTGACGCAATTTTAGCACATTTACGTCTTTTGGTTCTACTGTTCATAAGCATATTTAATTAGCAGGCTGGTTTATGTCTAATATTCGATTTCCAAAATATTCTATGCACTATTTTCTTCCAAAACTTTTTTCTTCTGACGCTGCGTTCGCCCTCCGTGTCGATCACCAGATCCCAGAAGCCACTTTCTTACAACTCGTTCGCACTGAAATTCAGTTGGAATGGTATCTTCAGGTTGCTTTCGGACTGCAGCTGTAGTGTAAGTAATGTAAAATGTAATCTACATACTATATATAAGGGATGCATGTAAATTGTACGAAATTTCAATCAAATGTTGATAAAAATCAGTTATTTACCTAATATACATTCCATAAGTGCGTGACCTTGAAATTTTGTTTTGTTATTAGCTCCAATAAAATTTGAAGAATTTGCTAGATCGCCACCTATGACTCGACTTAAGATTCTCTTGACAAATGTATCAGTGTCCTCCCCACCAATTCCTTTCAGGAAATGTACCTAAAAATTGTAAACAATATCATAGAAATTAGTTATAATTTATATAGTTAATTTAGAGCGAATTTAAAAAATATTGAGAAACCCCCAGGGCTAATTTTTGGACAGTATTTAATTTAATTTTCGTTTTTCGTAACAAACAAAAACACGAATATTTAAGAAATTATTTAATTTCAGGCGACATAATCTGCTTACGAATTTTGCTTTGTTTTCAGTAGAAGTCAACCATTGATGCAATGCATGGAATTCCTGAGAAGTGTTGATCGGTTAATCGATCCCCGGAACATCGAATACTTCAACAAGCTGGCTTGTATTCTTTGACGTGATTCGAACCACTTCTGCTAGATCCGTAGTTATATTAGCCAGTTGACGGGTCACAAGTTTCTGAAAATCTGACATACAAATTTAGTCAAAGTAATTATAATTTACACGTTTACACACGCAAACAGTACATATTGCATTGCGGAAGGTAAAATACAGTTATACTAAATATATAAAAATAATCTATATACTTTTCTGGTCTAAAACGAGCTGATTGATGGACGCAAGTATTTGGCTCAAGGCAGCGTTAGTTTCAGGCGTCTGGCTAAAGCAAGCAGAGCTAATATCAGCGTATGAACCACTTTCGTCAAAATTGAAATTCACTTCAGTAACTTCGGGTGCAATAACGACCTCCGCTTGGGGAACATCTTAAATAAATACTTTAGTAGGTTAATATAATTTAATTTACAAGCACCCCATGCAATGTTAGTTTTTAACTAGACGTCACTACACACCACGATATTAGTTACTTACTTTGACCAAAATTATCAAAGATGTTACCCAATTCAACGGGAAATGTAAAGGGAGCACTAGTTGTCGCTGCTGGAGCTGATTTTGCCAGTACGAAATTGCTGCTACCGGAAGATCCAGCAGAGGAATTGGTTAGGCCTGGAGCAGTAACACTCGTTAACTCTGTTGTTGTATCCACGGGTTTCTTTGGCTTCCTCTTGCGAAGCTTCCGGCCGGGCGTGTTTACGTCCTCCGCCTCTGTGAGCTCAATGTCACTATTTACAACTGGCTTATCCAAAGCAGAACTAGCCTTTTCATACGAGTCTGAAAATAAGGTCAACTTATTGTTGATAAATTAAACATTACTGACCCAACTACTTACTGCAGTTTACAAATCAACCTAAACTCAATATACAAACTATGAAAATGAAAATATTTAACTAAAGCTAAGTACATACCGGTTCCGCACTTAATTTTGCACTCATATACTTTCCATTCCACTTTAGGATACTCCAGCGGCTCCACACATTTCTGCACTAAATTAATTATTTTTGTATCATCTAAGTTTAATGGCCAGTGACACTTGCTGTTATTTTCAACAATCCAATTTGACGGAACAACTTCCACCGCGTTGTCCTCGAGGAATTTTACAATATAAAATGTTGATTTCATTACTGACGATATGGTAACTTTATGAAACAACAGCGTGCAGATTCAGACCCACAGTAATTCACAGTTATTGAAACAAGTCATGGAAGAAGGCACGATGCAATGCTACGCGGCATCTCCTTCAGTGATGCAAGCGAGATGTCAATCATATAACGGTCCGGCAAAGTAATGGCAATATAGGGCCTGCTATGTAATGCCTTGAAAGGGCCAATATGATTTTGCCAGCAGTTTGGCATTTAATTTCATGAAGGCAAAAACCAGCATGAATCCTACATTGGGCCAATCAGGAGTTGCCTGGAAACATCCTTTAATGTTTAAATTAAGTTTTGCCGTTATTGGTAATGTATTGGGCCAGAAGCATCGATCTGGTTGAACTATGGCATGCCATTATAATTTTCCTGCCGATGTGTAGCCAGCATTACCGGGGCGAAAACTGGAACTTACCAAGAGCTTTGGTTTATTGGGTAGAGTCAGTGAAATCATCTGTTTATCTACTTAAATAGTGAAGCTCATCAACGAAGAATTTCAAGAGTGAAGTTCTTGGGATTCAATTTAATTATCTTCATTGGGAGCGTAACATTACAATTATTTGAAGACGTATTACGAGATAAGATCGGAATAAATATACATTTATTAGCAGATCCATTTCTTAACGTTACAAGTACCCAGGGTTGTCCATTTGAAAACGCCAAGGCATTTTATGTAGGCAATTTGAGCATGTTCAATTCTGGGTATTTATGACACTTTGAGTATTTATGGAGGTGAATATTTATAACATTTTAGACTGAAAAATATCATTCCTTGCACGCAATATTTATATTTCAGTCCCTTTGATTAATCTTGATAATTTTGATGTTAAAAGAACTTGACAGACATCTGAACTTGGCGTTCAAAACTTCCATGGGGTTGCATTTTAGTCCTATTTTGCCTGCATTTTTCGAAAATCTCCGTCTCGGGCTTCACAAATGTGAGACAGTTTACGAATGTTTTTTTTATAAAGCTGTAGAAATATAAAATGAATATTCAATATTGCCTCCCGCATTTATTTCCTGAAAAACAATATTTGACTTGGAAAAATTATGATCAACTCAATTTTTCCGTATAACATTTTCTAAACACAGAGTTCGATTAGCCGGAAAAAAGATTGTTTCTTGTTCTCCAAGTTGAAAAGCAAGTTATGGAGAGTTTAGTATTAAAGAATCCGCCCCAATTCCAATTAGTGAGAACACATTTCATTTTATTCAGCAAGTTATTATTTTGGGGTAGTAGGATTTGAATTTCGTCAGTGTTTATTAAAAAAATCCCAAAATGCCTTAAATAATTTTTTCAAAAAATTCAAATAGGATGTCTTTAACGCCTAGGGAAAATTCCCAAAATCCCGGACACTTTTAATGGAGGTCAAAAAATTGACAACTCAAAATTTTTCAGCTGGGCAGGCTAATGTCGTCGGGGATTTTAAATCGGCCAAACTTCCAGTACCCGAGTAATACCCGGGTACACACAATAGATACTCGGGTACGGGTACAGATTTTGGGTACATTACGGGTACGGGTAAATTGTGGGTACAGGTATTACATTGTATTTTCAGGTACGGGTACGGGGACTGAAATAATTTACCCGGGTACTCGGGTATGGGTACGGGTATAGGTACAGCATTTTGTAGTACCCGATATTCGGGTACGGGTATGGGTACGGGTACACGGTTTCTGTACCCAGTCCGAGCACTGCTTCTTATAAGAGGCTCTGAGACATGGCGTGCAAAGAGTCAAGGTTCTTCCCCAGAGCCTCTAATTTCATCTAATTACTTTTGAATAAGTCATGGGTCATTTAAATTTTAAGGTTCTGTAGTAAAACATATTGGGGTGTAAAATCCTAGTGAGTGTGGCGTCGGTACGAACTATTTCTATAATTTCTGCAGTTAATATTTCCTAATAAGGGCTCCCTGAAAACAAAAAACTACATAACTTACTCGTTTTAAGTATCCCCCTTAATTTTTATGAGCGAAGCGATATAACGGAATGGTTTAGGTTCTCACATTGTGGACACAAAGGCTTTCGTGCTATTCAGCTTACAATTAGCTGGAAACCAATTTCACCAGCACAACCTCCTGACCGCGTAGATGCGCAAACCACTTTATATTTTTCAATTTTATAAATTTTGAAAAAATTCAAAATCCATACTTACGCTTCAAATTTGGTTTACACGTTCCCCTAACCTCGTGAATGATCACCCACACCAAAGTCGTGTTATGGTAAAGTATAACAAACCACAACAAACCATAGTGTGTCAGATTTACACCTAGTGGCGCTTCAATAGAATTTTCATGGAATGTTATAATTGTACTACAGAATACAATAACAAATATTGCATCAGAAAAATGTGAAGCATAATGACATATTTAGGGGGAATAAAAATGTAAGTAATGATAACTGCTGGAATAATTTGGATTTTATGCCGTAAAAGTCCTCAGGCTTTACCATGATAATTTTTATTGCAACTAAATTTATATCGGTTCACACACCAGTCAAAAGGAAAATTGTAATACAAAATGGTAGTAAGGTGTCAATTTTAGCAGCTGTTTCAGTTACTCAGTGGACTGGAATATATTTTGTAATTCATTTTGAGGACACTTAAAAGATCCATGGACCCATATTTAATGATAAACCTCGCTCAGTGATTCAAGACATCATGAAATCAATTAAACCAATGAGACAATATAGGTTTCAACTATAGGTGTCAACTTATACTTGTAGAACTATATTGGGTGTGGATAAAACTCTGCTGTTTCAAGTACCCCCTCAATTGGGACTGATTGTAAATAAAATTGAAGCGGTCCAATTTAAAAACTTCTAACCTAACGGCAAAATTAGGCTGTTAAGTAATTTTCATTTAATCATTTTTATTACCGTGATTGTAACTTTTACCACAAAAATGTCTTCACCGTGGCAACAGGCAAATATGTCCAAAAGTGCTTATTATCGGTGTTTTAGAAAAATAAATGCAGCAAATGGGACCCAAATCAAATTTAATACAGGTATATTATATGTAAAATTTTTGACAAACCTTAAAATGAATCGTGAATATAGTTTGCTTGGAATTTTAAAAATAAGGGTATCTGGACTAACGTTCGCATTTATTTTTAGAAGCATTGAGCTCACAGAGTGTGGGAATAACTGGAGATGATGATGAACGACAACCGAAAATGCTTCACCTGCTGAAAATGCAGATTGTAGCAACAGTGATTACTCAATGCAGATAAATAGCATTTCCACTGATGCGGACATTCCTGAAGACAACAAGTCAGAACTTGCACAAGATATATCCGATGACTTTTGTACAGCCCTAGCTTATGTTGCCAACAAGCATAAAATGACAAATGAATGTACACAAGATCTTTTAAAGATCTTTCGCAAAGTTCAGCATCAAACAGCAGAAAATATAAAAATGAATATCCCCGAAACGTATTTTGTTTTTCAAAACCGTCTCAATATTCAAAAAGCGATTAACGTATCTTACGGGTGGATGTGTTCAGGGTGTAAGCATTGTAGCGTAATCAACTTTTGGTCATCAAGACGGAATTCAGACACTTGCGAGGTTTGTGGTACTTCTCATAAACTGCAAGACAGTGCATTTGTGATTTTCGACGTGTACAAACTTTTACAACTGTTACTTCGAAGCGCTTCAGAAATTCTACCCAATCCAATTAGAACCTCTTCTGAAATCTACGCCCCGTATCTACAACGTATAAGCGATCTTTCTAGGACCATCAATGCAGACGATTTAACAGTCACGTTAAACACAGGTACAACAAAACATGAAATTACGGGTTACAATTGAATCCTGAAAATTTAAGATTTTTTAGACCAATATCAAAGATTTAATTTTAACATCAAATAGGTTCAAAAGTAGAATTTAGGAACAAAGTTGAAGCTAAAGTCCATAAAACCTCATTTATTTAAAAACATAAAATAATCGATACGATGCTTCATATTTTGACTACTGCTAGTCATTTTTAGTCGGAACGATTCAAAATGGAAAATTATTTGAACAAATATGATTGCATGTGAAGATTTGGTTTTCAAACAAATATTTTATCAAGCTACTTAGACAGCAAATGTAGTATGAATCCATTTGAATTACGAATTATGATTCTGCGGCCTCCGTTACTATTATTATCTATCGCTGAATTAAATTTTCCAGATGAGTAATTATTCTTCCTTTTTTAATCCCTTCCCATTTTGATCCTGGATTTGAATTTTTTCTACAATGTTTTATTACGAATCGTGTTTACAAACGAAGCGAAATTTGGGAATTTCGAAGTTGTGCGCAAACCTTATGTTATTCACTGCTGCCCCTTAGATGGGACAGGGGGATATATTTTGACATCAACATTTATCGCATTATTGCAGAATAAGCAATTATTAGTTTTTCTATTTTTGCAGAAATTGTAAGTAAAAAATTTTACGCCGATGGTAAAAACGATGCAAACATGTTCAAAGCAGCCGAAGATAGGATTAAAATGGTTCGTCAAAAAATAAGGGAAGTACTAAATTACAAGAAAAAATGTTATAAAGAGAAATTGTCGGGAGATCAGAACAAATCAAATTTGGATATTACAAATGAAGGTGTGGGTAATTTGGAAGTCCTTGGCACTCCCGTACACAACTTGCCAATCCGCTCAACTAGAAAACGAACATCGCTTGATTTGCAATCACCTGCTTCGGGATCGTCCCCTGGATTATGTTTAGTTGGCGAGACACCTAAATCTCGTCGATTCAGCCGAAGGGTTGCATCCAGTACCCAGAAATCGAATTTGTTTTTCTAGACTTGTATTTGAGCAGTGCCAGTTCAGCTACAATGCATGTGAATTTTTATTACCGTAATGGAGTTTAAATACAAGTACGATATTACTTATTTAGTTACGCTTGGACGTTCTGTCCATTAGTAATCACAACCATTTTAGTTATTTACGCTAGTTGTTTTTTTATTTTTGTAATGTTTCGTTTTGCTGATTATAAGCTACTGTAATTATTATTTTGTTATGATACTGATTGGAATATATTAATGTAAATGTCATACAAGTACATTAATTTGTTTTAATTTTATGGATTTGAAGAAGTTGAAAATGTTATTCAAGCTGAACTAATATAAGTTCCAAAAGAAATAAAAATGTTTATAATTAATATTGGCTTCAATCATGACCTTACTTTCTGCAGACAAACCCATTACAATTTTCATAAGTAAACCGTATAATAATATTCACACTGGTTTATTTCTTTTTTGCATGGTTATTCTGTAACAACATTTACTATAATTTCATATAACATGTTTTTGGCAGACTATTATGCACTAGTATATCATTTATTTTTATAGAACATCATGATCGACACATTCAATTTTTACCAATGAATAATCCGTTAGGGTGCATGTACAAACCATAACAAAAGCGAAACTATTGCCATGGTATTTTGGTATGTACCTCTAATGCCTTTTACCATAACACGACTTTGGTATGGGCACACAACCACTTCGAAATTCCGGGTTTTCCAAAAATCCAAAAATTATGGGAAACTTCCCAGCAAACTGAATCTTGGAGCGATCTCGGTTTTGACCTAGTGGACATAAAGGCTTCTGTACCATTAAGCTTACGTAAAAACAATTTCCCAGCACAAACTCCTGACCATGTAATGTGAAAACTACTTCAAATATTTTCATTTTTCATAATTTTTCAAAAATTTTGAAAACGCTATTTACACTTTAATTTTGGTTTGCACATTTCCCTGAACATGTAGATGTGCAAACCACTTTGAGTTTTCCAATTTTCTTTAAAAAATCTGAAGATAAAAGTTGAGCTAAGCTGAAAAAAAAATCCCCGACAAAATCTCCTGACCATATAGGTGTGCAAACCATTATGTACTTTTCGATGTTTCGACATTTCGCAAAAAATAGACAGTTTATACAAACTGGGATTGCGTTTTTAACTTCACTTTAACATTTCACCATGTGTGTATGCAAATCAGTTCTTTTTCAGTTTCTGAGAACTTCGGAAAAATTTACATAAAAAAATTGCGCGACCACAACAAGCTGCGAAATTAATTTTAATTTATAATCATTTGATACGCATGCGATGCCCATCGCTTCGCTCATTGAGCTCTCAGTCAACCGATTGCAATATACATTTTTTTTTGCTAAATTCATTCTGTGTGTCAAGAGTAATAATTGCACAATATACAAATACTATACACCAATTTGGCATCCACAGTGACAAAATATCCTTTAATATTACTCCTTTTATTTGATATACATATATACAACAAGAGAGCTAAAATTATTTGTATCTTTCATTTTTCAAGAAAATTTTTAAGGAATTCTAAGAAGACAGCTCATATCATATAACCATACCTAACCTGAAAACCCGAAACGACGGGTCATAGGTTTCCAATTCCCCGAATTCTAATTCACCCTGAAAGTTTAGGTTCAATTAGTACAAAGTATTTTTCAGGTGAAAACGTAAATACTTAGCATAGGATTTTGTCATGACACTTTGCATACGATTTTTCTATGACATTTAGCATAGGAGTTTGCCATGACATTTAGCATAGGAGTTTGCCATGACATTTAGCATAGGAGTTTGCCATGACATTTAGCATACGATTTTGCGATGACACTTAGCATAGGATTTTGCAATGGCACTTAGTATAGGATTTTGCCATGACACTTAGCATTGGATTTTGCTATGACACTTAGCATAGGATTTTGCAATGACACTTAGTATAGGATTTTGCCATGACCCTTAGCATTGGATTTTGCTATGACACTTAGCATAGATATTTGCAACGACACTTAGCATTGGATTTTCCCACGATAGTTTTTCAAATATTAAAAATGTATTTGCATGTAAGTTAGGTTTGCAAAGAAGCGGCAGATGTAATTACAAGTGGTGCAAAGGTGATGTGGCAGTTGTGCGTGTGGCAATGGGTCAAAGTGGCAGTTGGGATTGTGGCAGGTTACAATTAATTACATCCTAGCTAGCTCAAGCAAGCATAGCAAGTTTGTATTATTTCTATATAATATATTTATAAGAAATTATAGCTATGCGTATGTAAGTCATTAACTGTATATTATAATCATAAAATATGCATATATAGTGTTGTCAGCTGAAAATGAATTAATTTAGATCTTCCAAATGAACGGATATGCCACATTGTAAACTCCATGTGAGCTTTGCAGAAAAGCATCAGAAAGCAATTAACATTCCAATAAAATTTCCAGCCACAAAATCCACAAATGCTGGCGTGGATTCCCTCTCAAAAGTTCGAAACCCCCCGACCTTGATGCCTACATTTGGTATAGATCTTAAAACTCGCCGGCGAAAATTAACCCCAGCTTTAGCCTCCAGCCTGTTTGAGACCACAAGTATTAATGTTTTCAACTCCTCCAACTTCCCCGGGATTTTGAAGGCTTTATCATAAAAAATGATATATGCACTGAATGCATTCATAGTTAATACGAGATTCGCCAGAGCCAGAACTAAATGAGTGTTCATGAATTTGACAGCAAAGAAAGTGCACACAATGCAGCAGTACCAACAGAGAATCTTAACACAGAACGTGATGTAAGCAAAATTGTGGTTGTAAAGCTCAACGAAGATCTGAAGACGTCGGCAAACCTTCGTTGCATTATCCAGGACACTTACGTTCCTTTGCTGGGCCCTTAATTAACATATCGAATTTACTTTAGCTTAATTTCCGAAACACTTGACTTATTTTTTAAAACACAAATGTCAAGTAAAAAATTTACCCAGACTTAATACTTACTGCAACAAATGAATTTGTCTCTCAATATTCGTGAAGACTCGGCTAAATGTGGACAGCATGACAAAAGTATTAATAACATAGGGTGATATTACATTCAGAAGTAGACAAATCTCCAGTCCCATGAATATTTTCCGTGGGTTTGCATTGTACTCAACGAATGGACCAAAAACAGAATAGAAATAAAATATTTTGTTCGGTTCCACAATGAAATCTGTAATGTACATCGAGACGATGTTTGAGATAACGAAGGGGGTAAAAATTGCGAAGAGATCAGAAAGAGAATACTTTTTCCAAGCAAATGGTACTTTCTGTGATCCTAAAAAAACAGCATTTCAGATATGGTATACTACATCTCAAATAAAAGGGATATAATTGCATTATTTTCAAGTATCTACGGCAGGTCCTTACCGATTCCATCGTACATTTCATTGAAAATTGATACCGTAATGTCGGGATTCAATACATACAGGGAAGTGGCGACGGATAATGGTAGCATCGTGGCAACAATCATTTGCCCATGGAAAGGCAAATGAAGAATATTCATGGACTCTCGATAAATCATCGACTGAACCAACCTTCCTACCATGAACGTGAAATACACCAAAAGCAAAATGTACGAACATTTAAATGCGTTCCTTCGGATTCTATTCGTTTGCAATCGAATTTTCCCAGTTTGACGGTCCACCAGAAAAGGCATTAAATTTAGCCTGGCTAAAATGTCCAGGGATAAAAGGGTCCAGCGAACTTCATACAAACTTAACATTCTAACAGTCTAGATGTAATAGTTATATGTCATGTCGTAAATGCGAATGTCCGTTTCTGTGTTGGTTTGTGTATCTTCTGGGTTTTGAAGTAATTGTAAAAAATGGAGTGTCAAGAATTTCCAAGGGGAATTATGTACAGTATAGTGTTTAAATTAACGAACTAAATTTTGACAGTGCAGCTTCCTCAGATATTATTTAAAAGTAACTGGCGAATTTGGGCAGTTGTGCTGAATAAATGCTGATAATCGGAATTAAAAAGTAAGGCGGTATAGCACACTCACTTATTAAAGGGTATTTAAATATATAGAGTAATTATTTTTCCTTAATCCATTTTAAATTCAATATATAAAAGAGAATATAATTTTCAGTAATATATCAACCGCACAAGACTATTCCGATTTGTGGAGGGATAAAAAGGAAAACGAATTTAATGTAAAGGCTGGCAGTAGAATTTAAAGTACAATAATTATGTGTGATTTTGTTTGCGTGCTAAAGTGTTGGAATTTGAACGGTATTATTTTTTACGTATAATCGATATATGGCTGATTAAACCTAGTAATTTGTGTATAATTCAGTTTTGTAAACTCACGGCTGAGGTGCGTATAATTAATATGGCACTTTAAATAAATACTGGTCATTTTTGTCAAAAACTAGGTCAATGAAGATTCACAAGGGTTGATTGAAATACGAAAACAAATTTGAGGGAGAAAGTGGTTTCGGTGTACGGGAAACTGATAATACTTGTTATTCGTTTTATACGAGGTCACGAGCATGGAAATAAGTATCCAAAAAATGTAACCAACGGATTTATTTCAGCTATATTAATATAAGAGTATTGTGGGTATACTCAGCATATTCGGCCTGCATTTTGAATAAGCAGCTAAGGTAACGTACTCTAGCGTACATCATGGAACAGAACTTCATAATAAATTAAATAATTTAAAGAAAGTGTGCTTAATAAGCAGGAGACAAATTTTTTGAAAATGCAACCCTTTTAAGCACCTGATGTTTAACGCCAGGTGAACTGTGCGAAACAGACCACAGCTACTGTTACAGCTTGCAGCAGTTTTTTCTTGTTATAATATATAACTTGAAGTTATCGGCAATATGCTAGAATCATATTTGTTTAGAATTTTTTTAATCTGGAAAGCGTCATTAAATTTCTGGTCTATTGCCACCCTAACAACTGCTATTTCACAACAACTGGTATTTTTGACATTTTGACAGTGCGGCTTTCCCTAATACTACTTAAATGTAACTGACGAAGTTACTCAGTCATTCTTTACTAATGCTGACGATCGGAAATGAAAAGTATGAGGCGGTGTACTTACTGTTATCACTTATTCTAGGGTGCAATTATTCTTCCTTACTGTGTTTTTGAGGTCACGTATGAATTTTAACTCAACTATCAAAGTTGGTTCCAAACTGGGTGACAACTACATATCACATTGTCAGTACTCATAGAAATCGTGGAAGAATACATTTGGAATTGAAGTAATTAATATGTCATCATTACAATACTGGAGACAAATATCTATCTATAGCGAAACAAGCCCTCCAGGACATACACTGTTAACCTTCTTGCTCAAAATAACATTTAAAAAATTACAGTACATAAACAAAAATTGACAGTAGTTGGTGATGGACGTCATGAATGCTACTTCTGCAGACAAATTATCCACATGTCCCATTAAGTTAAAAAATCCCGGAAATAAATATGAGATTATAATAATTAAATTAAAATACTAAAAGTCTGCAAATCGTACTATAACTCCCTATATATTACAATGTAAGATGCAATGCTATGACTCTGGACTGGAGCTACTTTGTCAATGAATAAATTAGAGTTAGAAGGTGCTGTAACTCCAAAATTGTGGTACAATAAAATTTGTATGTACTTCGTCGGGTGTCAGTTTATTTCAAGGCTATTTAATTGCTCTACAAAATAAAACCCAGACTGGAAGGAATGGTTAGAAATACGTGTCAACAACTACAAGGGTATATAAGGAGAGTCCACAGGGGTTTCAGGGAATTACGAGACAAAATCTCTGGAAAAAAATGATATGGAAATGTGAATACTTTTCAATGTTTTAAAAATAGCATCAAATAAAAAATTTTGACAGTATAGTCGAATCAGTAAATTGTAGGCTGAAATATTAAAGAGGAATCTCTGAGACATGGCGGGCCAGGTTGGAAAGAGCCAAGTTTCTTCCCCTAGAGTCTCTAATTTCATCTAATTACTTTTGATGATGTCATGGACCATTAACATTTTAAGGTCCGGTAGTAAAACATTGGGGTGTAAAAACGTAATGAGTGTGGCGCCGCAGTACGAACTATTTCTATAATTTCTACAGTTAATATTTGCTATTAAAGCTCCCTGAAAACAAAACACTCTACATAACTTACACGTTTTATGTATGCCCTTAATTTTTTTTTTCTAAATGCATTCTATGTGTCAAGAGTAATAATTGCACTGTATTTCATATCCCTTCCCAACATCACATTATTTAGCTCTCCCTTTATTAAGACTATTGTGACAGGGTCGGCCCATTTACAAAACATACAGTCCACTCTCAGTATACTTGAAAGGAGTACCATTTGACATTTTATTCTTGAAAGTAATTCCTATAAAATAAATTATTGTGCTCAAAGGCAAAGCCCCCAAATATCAGTCCAGCGGAGAAAATTCTCCTCACAGGAGGTCTCTCATATAGTGAGAGTTAACTATACAACATTTTTTTTATTGCTCCTCGTCTCCGAACATATAAGATTCATCAGGCTCCGTACTAAAAGCCAGGTTCATAAAGGAGCAAAACAACTCCAGACAAGGAAATGCTATCTCTATTTGCGCTCCCAAATATAATTAATACTCTCTTTATAACAGCAGCCCTTAAACAAAACCCTGGTGCTCACATATGTAGTTCCATATGCCATTATACTGCAAGGATAAAAATTATTATGGGACTGTGCTAAAAGGAAATAAAAATCTGTCCAAATATTTCCCCTTCCCCCACCCAAATAATTCTTGATTTTTATACACAAGAGCGGAGCTTCTTCACAAAATCTCTACTCTATACACAGACCATTGCGCAAGTCCTGGGAGCAGGTCTGAAAATATACGCTATTAAATGCGAAAGTTATCTACGTTTTTTTAAAAAAAGATTCTGCCTACACATATGTATCTACGTACATTTACAGACTTACAAGTAATAATAATTCCGAATAAAATTCACATGTTCCATCGCAATAATTTTTTTTTATTCCGGGGGCCCCATCCTATTACACCATAATGTTAGATTTGGACTGGATTTTGTCCACATATTATTCTCAATAAGATACGGAACCTATAACGTCCCATATAATGTATAGCTTTTCAGCCCAGACATGATTTTCAATCATTCCCCATCCCCTCAACATTATCATAACAATTGAGCTTTTGGGAGTATCATTTGCACTCATATGCAGAGCCATTTCTCCCAAGATTGCACACCCATTTGGCATCCACAGTCACAAAATATCCTTTAATAGTATTCCTCACACTTGATACATACAGTACAATAAGGGAGCTAAACATAATTATTTGTATCTTTTTCTTTCAAGAGAATTTTCATGGAATTCTAAGAAGACAGCTCCAATCATATAACCACACATCCATATGATATTCGTATTTAATTTTAAATCTCTAGACAACTTCAAAAAAATAAATCCCACAGCGGTTTTAATCCCACTACAGAAAAATTTTGCGTATACTTCAACACGGAAACATAAACTCACTATAGTCTCTATATGCCCTACAGGGGTCTTTTATATTATTCAAGTGAAAAATTTGACCCTTGTATATAAATAAACGTCTTTAGAAATTTTAACGTCATTAGAATAAAGAGTGCACTTGAGTGGAAATATTTTAATGGGATTTTATCTTGTGGACTCTGACGTCATATTTTTGTCAGGGTCATTGTATGTAATCGCATCTGTAGATATAGGAAGGGCATTCCCAGGATGTATGTTTCTCAAATGTAGCTGAAAGAATGGCCATGGAAGCTAATGACCTTATACTAGATGAAGCCCGTCGTGCCAGCTCGGGGAAATGCACCAGACCCAGAACATAACAATACAATAATCCAGTGACTTATGAATGGCTGGAACTTGTCTGACTAAAAACCGTGTCCTCCCATTTGTATCACTTTATTGCTCCTAAGGCTTTAGACGTCCGCCAGTCCTGGCGGAGGCACTGGGAGACCTAAACTGGAACCTAGAATCCACTCCTGTAGTCATTTTATAACTCTGTGCAAAAAAAAATGCAGTCCATTGGAATTACCAGAACAGCCCTGAAATTTCGAGAACAAAATTCTCATAATACCATGCGTTTTAGTAAGGACGAAAATTAAAATTGGGGCAGAGTGAGACAATTGAGTTAAAATAGATATCCTTGAATTAACAAAAAATACAATTGAGCTATTTGGTACAGCCAGGTCGCACTGTAGCTATTATAGCCTAATAATGTAATATAATGCAATAAGGTAATGTTATATAAGCTTGTAGCTGTAAATTGTGTATACATGTGCTTGATTTGATACCATTTTGCATGTCAGAGAATTTTTTCCCAAGTGCATATATATCTACATATGTATATATAATTATTACGGATCGGCTACAAGCTACTGGATAGGCTTGTAAATTTATATGTGCAATGTAAGCGTGAAAAACGGAACCCGAGATAATGTTGTGGCCTTATGGTAAAAAAAAAATCGAATTTAGGTCTAAGCTGGAGGAGAGCGGAGTCGGAGTGAAATAAATATTAACAGGGCTGACACCCGTAAAACCCCCTCGGTATTAATAACATATTGGACAGGATCCGGAAAAAGAATGGAAGGAGCTGCCGACGTCAGATACTTGTTAAAAAAAATAACGTAATAAAGTATAAACGGGTTAAAAATTAGCGTCGTGGTAGAAACGACAATTTTAAACAAAAATCAGGGGTTTTAAACAGGAGGGAAATTCGGACACGGAAGGATAATAATTAAATTATTTTATTAGTTTCAAATTTGACTATTGCGTTTCGTCCCCTCCCTCCGTCCGTATCCTCACAAGAGATGTACACACCTGGCGTTCAAAGGCCGTTCCAGAGTCATACCCTTCTGCAATTAGCAATTTCCCTCGGAATAATTCCTGCCAGCTCGGAAAATCTTTACGACTATTGCCTTCCCATTGTGTGCTCACAATCAGCTCTGCTCAAGCCTCTGTTCTCCTCTTTTGTTCTCAAGGACAGGGGATCCCAAGTGGAGGTGTACGTGGGAACGATTCCGCAGTAAAATGCTCTTGAGCAGGACCCTGTAATAAAGATAGAGTGTGTAATAATAGAAACGACAGTAACATATTTTCAGGGGTATAGAAATGACATTTTAGATAAATATTAGGTGAGTACGGTCTCTAATAATTTTTACTATTTTTACTCTCGGCATCCTGCGCCCCTCAGAAAGAAATTGAATCCAATTTTCCTTGTAATCAAAAATGCATTTGAATATTTGCCTGTTCACTGACGCTGTGTCCAGTTACTGTCCCACACGTTACCCAAATGCCCACTTCCCTGTCAATAAGCCCACTTACCATAAAATATTTTTTGCTCTGTGAGATGCACCTATATTTGAAAGGAATCTCGTTCAGCCCTTAATTTCCCCTATTTACCACAATGTTAATTTCCCCCTATTTACTACAATGTTAATTTTCCCCTATTTACTACAATGTTAATTTTTCAGTATTTACTACAATGTTAATTTTCCCCTATTTACTACAATGTTAATTTTTCCCTATTTACAACAATGTTAATTTTCCTCTATTTACTACAATGTTAATTTTCCTGTATTTACTATAATGTTAATTTTCCTGTATTTACTACAATGTTAATTTTCCTGTATTCCCACAATGTTAATTTTCCTGTATTCCCACAATGTTAATTTTCCTGTATTTACTACAATGTTAATTTTGCCCTATTTACTACAATGTTAATTTTCCCCTATTTACTATAATGTTAATTTCCCCCCATTTACTACAATGTTAACTTCCCCCCATTCACTCCAATGTTAATTTTCCTGGCGCAAATCCCAAGCCCATAAATTTCCCTCAGGCTTCCAACCAAACTTGAATAATAATTCCACTCCTCATCACAATGTTAATTTATCCCTTAGAAACTTGTATCCTCCAAACATTGACTTATGTATGTCACAGAGCTCTCTTCCAAAGAGCCAAAATAACATTTTTGGTAAATGGGAGGAAAATTAGCATTACATTAAATAGGAATCCAAATATTTTTGTATTTTCCCCTCTGTTGATATAAGCAATGCCATTAAAACTGTCTCCTAAAAACTCCTCTCCCCCGGGAAGAGTACTTGATAAAAGGAGCGTCTCCCTCTCCAGTACGTACATATGCAGTCATTCATTAATCCATAAGTTATAAAGGCAGATCCGCAATGTCAGGACGGAGGGAGCGGGGAGCCGGTGCTGGAGATAGGAGTATGTATGTACATAGATGCATATGTACATACGTTTGTATAGGATCTTAAGAAAAAAAAATTTTCAATAAATTTCCCCCCACACTTACGACTCTGCAGAGCTCTCTCCCTTTCCCTTTAGTCTGGGAGTGTTATTTTCTACGTAGAAAGAGAGCCAGAGCCTCAGAGAGAGAGAGAGAGAGGGAAAGCTATAAGAAGAGAAAGTGAAAGGAGAGAGGAGAAAGCGAGGAAGAGAGTGAAAGAGAGTAGAGAGATGAGATGCAGTGCACTAGACAGGGATAGTATCCATCCAGTATATAGGAAATATCTATATATACAGAAAGGGAGTCAAATAGGGATGAAGATGTGAGTTCGGGCATTTCCTCCGCCACTCTGCCGCATTGCTCTCGGAATGCAGCAAAAAGAGTAAAACTCGTCCTTCATTCCGCAAACACGACCAGGCCTTTGTATCTCATACAGTACACCACAACTGGGATGGATCTCCTCCAGCAAGTCCCAAACTCTCTCTAAACCCCTAAAAAGCAAACATAAACTGTATATAGCGAAAAAAAAATACAATGGACACTAATTTCCTTTGAACATATACAACGAATTACGTTGTCTTACACCACAGGCATAATTTAACCTGGTTATTTTTTCACTGGGAGTGTAAATGGCTCATTAGGCTCTATATACAGTCCATTGTGTTTTACAAGGAGCTCTGCTGAAAAATATGTTTTAAAACTCTAGGGTTACCATAATTTTATTTCTTCTCCTCATACGCTATAGGAATATCCCTTCTGATTTTTTTTTTACAGGGAGAGTGGAATATCCCCTCAGCCCTGTTGAAATTACCGTGACCTATATACAAAGCCTGGGAGTACGAAAACTGTGTGGGGAAAGTAGAGCAGGCTCGTACACCCTAAATTTTTTCCCCGTATACAACAACATAGGAACTTATATCCTATAAACATATATATGTACATAATTACATATACGAAGGATACAGAATTTCTGAATGGACAGCCGTTTCCTATACAGAATCTCCTTTGGTTGCTGGAGCTCTGTAAAAAAAATGCCATATAAAAACGTGCCTTTTGTTACAGACTTCAGAGATCTGAGTACAATAGACGCAAGAGCATGTGTATTTGAAGTGGTAAAAAAAACTGACTGTCAAAGGGGATTTTATAACTGGAACGGACCTTATACCTTTTTTTTTGCCGAAGCATATTCTGAAGCTACAAAAAAAAAAGAAAAACTTTAGCCTTCGTATAGTTGTCTCGTATTAGGGAATTTCCTGACAAGGGAATTCCCTCTTGAGTCATCTTCCCACACATATGAGAGGGTTAGGCTGGGGAGAAAGAGCTGGGCCTGAGGAAAGTTATTGTTAGAGTTGAGGGGAGAGGAATTTTAAACACTTGACAATAGAGGAATAATTCCTGGCCAATTTTCCCGTATCTGGACAATTTTAAAGGGGAAATGTTAATATTTAAGGAGCAATTTTTTTTTCTCACAAGTTTGTGTTTTTTGGCTCGTTTAAGGTTTTTTTGGACAGTATTTTTAAATGGTCTGTAACTATGCATGTATGCATGTATTTAAGGGTATTTCTATATAACTATATATATATAATTGTATAGGCTTTTGTATATTTAGGACAGACACACATTGACTGGATGTTTCCAAGTTTGCTTGGGAATGCTTTGGAATTCTTCTCATGTTCGAGAGATTCCAACACTATACTGGAGGCTAAATATGAATACAAAGCAGGGGTTAAGGGGTAAAAGGGACCTTGGAAAACAGACTGTCTCCTTCCCATCCTAAATATTTGCTCAATTTCCCTTCCCAAGTGTCAACATTAGGATTTGTCCTTCTAAAAAAAACAAAATGTCCTGTGTGGGAAAATGTTTAGCAAAATTTAGTACGTACGTTCCAAAACGCAAGACATTTTGTGGGAATTTCCATCTTATTTAAATATTTTATTTTCTAGTGAGAATTAGAATAATTACAAGTCGTATTTAAAAAAAATAAATAATACACTTCGTAATCCTTTCAATTTTTTTAATTTAATGGGTACGTACAGATTTTTGCTTCTTAACAAATTCCAAGAAGATAATTTCATTGGACTCATTTCCTTGGGGAAAATCTTTGCTGAATTTTGAACACACCCTCAATTGGACTTCTTAACTATTACTCAAAGAGATTTTAACATTGGGAATTATTACCATGCTAAAGGAACGTATACAGAGGCAGGGAGAGCTTTGTGTAAGTTTTGGGGGCAGGAATAAAATGTACCTGACTGTGTTACCATATACTGGCTGTATATATAGTTAACATAGCCCATTGGGACATGGGCACTATAGGAGTGTGTATAAGGGGGAGAGTAAAATATGGAGAACCTTTGGTGCCATATATAGTAATTTATAGGCCCAAGGAGCCTGGCATTTGACAAAGCATGTCACACAACTATAAAGGATAGGAGAGGGGCAAAAAAAAGGGAAAGAGTTGCTGAGCGGAATTCGAGAAATTCTGTCGCTTTTAAAATACATATATGTACATATTTATACATATACATAAATAAGCATGTAAATATTCCCATTTCGCTTGTCCCTATTTTTTTTACAGGGGATAGGTATCTATATGTATGTATATGTATACAGAGGGTTCTAGGAGGTTTGGAGAAGGAACTGGAGAAAAAGTTTCATGCAAAAACTCTCTTTTTTCTTTGACTTGATTCCCTTCCTCATATTATGCATAGGGAAAACATTGGATTTGGCAAGGAACAACCTTCAATTTATTTTTGTTACTTTCGATACAAACACATGCACACACAGAAGCAGAGAGTAAAGTTTATTTGTATGGGTGAAGTTCTTCATTGTAATTGAACAGCGTTTTATGAGTTTGGAGGTAGTTTTTTTATCGAGGGATTCTCATTAAGTATGAATGATTTCTGGAGTGTATAGTTGATGTTTGTTTTTGTGTAAGAGTATATATTGGGAGGGGAGTTAATTTCTGAGATTTGGATGTTTCTAATTAAGTTTGTGTATGTGTGTGTGTGTGTGTGTGTGTGTGTGTCATGTACATGTAATCTTGCAGGGGCTGGTAGGATTGTTTAGTATGGAAATAAAGTTTGGGGATAGTTTGAAGCTTGTGGGTGTGGAGGTATACTCAAGAGAAGGAATTTCTAAAGGTCAGACTTGAACTTCAAATGTGGTTGAAATTTTGAGGGGAGTTTAGGATTTGGAAGTTGGATTTTTAAGGGTTGTAACATTGTAAGAGATCAGTGAATACTTCAGTTGAGTGAGTTTGACTTTCAGCTTCAAGTTTGAAGGATGGTCAAGTTTAAGTTAGCTTTAGCTGAGCTTAAGTTTGGAGTGGGGTAGAAGTTAAGGTTGATCAGAGTGTGAAATGAAACTTGAGCAGAATTTAAACTGGAACTTGATGAGAATTTACAGCAGAAGGTTACAAACACTTATTGTTAATCTTGAAATTGACCGAACTTAAAAGTCAAGTTACCAGAATTCAAGGTTAAACTCAAACGGAAATTAAATTTGAACCTGACCGGAACTTAAACTTGAACTTGAACCTAACCGAAACTTAAACTTGAACCTGACCGAAACTTAAACTTGAACCCGACCGGAACTTATTTGAACTAAAGCAAACCTCAGAACATCCTAATTGCTAATTTTACTTTTAACTTGACAAACTGAAATTAGCTAAACTTCAACGTATCAAGTGTCACTTTAAAATGAAAGTTTCAAGTACTGTTTGGAGGTTCAGCTGTCAAAATCGACTTGAAGTTTATCCACAAGTGTTGCTTCAACTTTATGAGCAAGTACTATTTGAGTTTGGGATTCAAGGGCCTTTTTAGCATCATGTACAAATCAAACTTGAACATTTCAAACACTACTTGAACAATTCAAATCCTATTTGTACATTTCAAATCCCATTTGAACATTTCAAATCCTATTTGTACATTTCAAATCCCATTTGAACATTTCAAATCCTACTTGAACATTTCAAACCCTACTTGAACCTGAAGCCTCTCAAGTGCCCCTTAATTATCCCTCAAATGACACCCAAACTATACTTCATATCAATTTCACACACTAACACATCACTTGAACTTGTACTCGACTTGAAACTCCCCGCTTCTGCCCTGTACTTCACCCAATCTCCGTCCCTCATTGGCTGTGTAGGTCATTGGGCTGTCAAAAAAGTGTTGAAAAAGTTGGAGCCTTGCACGAAATAAACAGATTGGGATCGATTCTTCGCATGAAATATGAAAAGGTGCAATTCTTCCCGTCCCTGTATGTATTTATGCAAAAATATAGGCCCTGCATACTACAAAAATACATTCCCTCCTTAAATACACATGGCTTTATGCATACACTTATACACATTGAGTGAGATAGGGAGCGAGAGAGAGAGAATTGCATAAGTCCCACATACACACCTTTGCAAACACTCCGTATTGTATGCAAATACTTTCCAAAAGCTACAATTACGCCTGGTCCTTTTCAACCAACTATATGCCGGACTTTCCGTGCAAAACCTCCATTTCACTTCCTCTCTCTAATTCCCTTTTTATTCAGGCGAGGGCTGCGCCTCTATAATAATCATGTCCTTATATGCACACCCAGTCCTACATAGCAGCCCTACATTCAAAAGAGTAGGTCAACACTAAACGTCAATATTTTACCAGAAGCTTATTTTCACTATTTTGTACAATACCTGTCCTGCCCCATGACAGCCCATAAAACTACAATTTTTACGGGTAGGGCTACGTGAATTTTTCAATTTCCCATGTTAAATCCCATTTAAAATTTTTAGTTTTTCATTTCGCTCCAAATTTGCATTTCACACCAATTTTTTTTACGGGTAGGGATACGTGAATTTTACAATTCCCCATGTTAAATCCCGTTTAAAATCTTTAGTTTTTTATTTCGCTCCAATTTTGAATTTCCCGAAAATTTTTAGAAAAAAAATTCAAAATAAATTTACAAGGTAGTTTATTGTAATGGGGGTCCTTCAATGGGAAGAATCCAATTGAATGTCAAGATTTCCTACAATTAGGGTTTTAAAATCCTGGAACTGCTCAAGGCTTACTCTGGTGTGTTAAATGTGAGTGCTTACTTAGCGTGGCTTGAAATCTGTGATTTCCTACTACCACGAAGAAACATTTGCTTTAATGGCGGGGAGAGGAATGCATTTCCTGGACTGGGAATTAAGGAAAGGATAGAATGCATTTGCCCCAAAATGGGATAGCTTCAATGCGAATGTCTGTGTTGGGAGAAGGTGAGGACGGAGCGCTCATAAAAAGAAACAAGGGCGGCCGCACATAGACATATCATGTATGGGCAACTGGCATTAGCCATATTACAGTTTTTTCTCTAAAGCAAATAAACTTCCACACACAAAAAAAGTTTTCCCTTGTATAGAAGGGGAAATGGCCCTTTTGTACCAAGTGTTTCGAGGTACGGTTGGAGAGATTCTATTTGGAAAAAAAAGACAAGTCGGAGAATAGATGAGTATTTCGGGAGCATTTCCGAACCTTATCGAGTTTATGGACTCAACGTCGGACTGGGATTGTGACTATTGACTGGGCCGGGGGGACTTCAACCTGAACTCAAAGCCCAACTTGAACTTGGAGTTCGAGTGGGCTTTATAGGTTTTTTAAGTCATTGGGCGTGACAACTGTTGAAACTTGACTGTAACTTAGGATTGAAGACTTGAATATACAAACGTATAAATGGAACTTGAATGGGATTTTAAATGTAAATTCAACTTGAAATTTGAAAGGAAACTTAAGTGCAACTTGAAGCACGTAGTTAAAAATTAATCACTTGTTTGAGTGCAAACTTCAAAACTATGCACGAGATTGAATACAAACTTCATATTAAAACTTGAATAGAACAAACAGTTTGAGTACAAACTTGAACTAGAACCTCCCTCCAAGCGAACTCCAGTACAAACTTGAAGTTTAAGCGTCATTGCAATTAGACTACAAATACGACATTCGATTACAAACTTGAGCTTGAAATTTGATTACAAACTTGAATCTCAAATTTGATTACAAACTTGAATCTCAAATTTGATTACAAACTTGAACTTGAAATTTGATTACAAACTTGAATCTGAAATTTGATTACAAACTTGAGTCTAAAATTTGATTACAAAGTTGAGCTTGAAATTTGATTACAAACTTGAACTTGAAATTTGATTACAAACTTGAATCTGAAATTTGATTACAAACTTGAATCTGAAATTTCATTACAAACCTGAACTTCAAATTTCATTACAAACCTGAACTTCAAATTTGATTATAAATTTGATTCAAAATTAAATAGAAACTTGAATCTGTATTTGATCACAAACTTGAACTTCAAATTTGATCACAAACTTGAACTTCAAATTTGATCACAAACTTGAACTTAAAATTTGATCACAAACTTGAACTTAAAATTTGATCACAAACTTGAACTTTAAATTTGATCACAAACTTGAACATTAAATTTGACCACAAATTTGACCTTTAAATATGATCACAAACTTGAACTTTAAATTTGATCACAAACTTAGCCTCAAAATAGTACACAAAAATGAACTAGAAACTTGATCATAAACTTAGACTTGAACTTGGATTACAAACAAACTTGAAATTGATTATAAGCTTGACCTTCAAAATTTGTACATACAAACTTTGAAACTTCCACCATCAAAATAAAACTCATCTGTTCATCACATCTCTCCTCTCATCTCATCCGTCACAATTCTACCTGAAGCCCATCCCCTCCAATAAGTAAAATTTCCCTCTCCCTTGAGCACCCTTCATAACAAGAGTTTACATCATCATTCCAAAGAAAACCTACTCACTTACATATACACCAGTTCGTGGGTGCTATGGCGACGTTCGGTTGGTTCGGGCTCGCTAAATCCACTCTCTTAACTTTCACTCTTGGCTCATTCCTGGAATCAATTTCCCTCCTCACTCTTTCTCTCTCTTTCTCTCTCTCTCTCTCTCTCTCTCACTCTCTCTTGCTCTCGCTCTCTTGACATTGGTGCAGACTTTCCTATATACACAGAAAGCATTGAGAAATCGCTACTGTGTATTTCCTGCTAATCTACGATAAAGGCGTAGTACCTCCGTCCTATGTTACAATCCCACTCGGGCCTATACCAACCCCATGTAAAAAACCTGGACTTGCCTATATCAACTCCGTGGACAAAACCCGCATGTGCCTATATCCGAGTGTATCCCGTGTCGTTGGGTCCGGGCTGTTGTTGGAGAGTATTGAAGGGACTGCGGATTGCGGCATTCCTTCCTCGCTTTTCTTCCTTCAACCAACACACATTTTATGACTTGGGTTTGTTTCTAGTCCGATCTCCACGGCTGATAGAGCAGCAGCAGAGCGTCTAGTATTAATTTTTGTCCCAATTTAACGCGTCTAATTATCCCATTTTGCTCTAGCAAATTTTTACCAAATATCCAAATCCTATACACGCCCCAATTATAAGCCCCATACAAGCTGTCACACTATACCAGGATTTTTCTCACCCTCAAATTTATTTAATCCCCGCCCTCATTTAAATCCTCTCACATCCTTCAACATCTTTAAATACATACGAAAAATTTATCCCTCCCCCATCTCTGCCTCTGCCAGATCAATTTCCCAAAATTCAAGTGTGACTCCGTACAAGAGATTTATTTTTACCACGTAATAATCCAAGTGATAATTTCCCAATAGTCCTGTCAACACACACTGTGATAAAAGTGTAACGAGACCCGTGATTTTGGGGCAAAGTGGGAGCAAGAAGAAGAAAAAAGAAAAAATTATTCTTGTGTGAGAGGAAAATTTTGTAAGAGGCTAAAAATTCATCTTTGTGTAGAAATTCATTCTTCTGGGGATAAGTGCATTGAATTTCCTAATTGGGATATTTTTGGAAAGGAATCTTCTCCGCTTTGAAGGAATATTTGGAGGATATTTTCGGAAACAGGAATATTTTGATTCAGGTAATTTAATTTTTTTTTGACTACCAAAATTTTGTTTTAAAAAGATACTCTTTTTGGGGGAAAAAATGGATTTTTTGGGGAGGGAGGGAATCATTATTTTGAAAATAAATCTGGGAAAGAAATTGGGTTGCATTGTTTAATAAAATTTCAGGGAATTGTTTTAAAAAAAGAAACATTTGGGTTTTACATACGGGCAGGAAAAATTCTGCGCAAATTTTTAACTTAATTGGGCAATTTTTTGAAATGGGAGTTTTTTTTTAGAAGAAAACAAATAAAATAAAGCATTTTCAAATTTTGAAGGGACCCAAAAAATTGTTGAAAAGCAAATTTATTGCAAAGGAAAATTCCAAAATGTGAAATGATAAAAAACATTTTAAAAAACAGCAAAAATATTAGACAGTACAAAAATTTTAAATGGTCTTAAAAATTTAATGAGACCTAGTACCACAAAATTTCCTTCAAATTTTAACGTTTTTAAAAGCCCAGAAGTGAAATAAATTTTAGTAAAAGCCCAAACCATGGATTTTCTTTTAAAGCGCATTTCCAAGAGTGAAGAGGGCAACCCCAAGTTTGAGAGTTTTGGCAATACTGGGAATGGCCGAGTATAAATGTTACTACTGTGTGTACTGTACACTTAAAAGCACAAAGGATGAAAAAAGCAAGTATTTAGACAGAGCCCAAAAGTGCACGTTTAGAAATATAGGCAAAATATAGAGACATGAAAGGAGCCATTTCGGAAGGTTCCAAATGTTTCTAAAGGGGTCCTTCCATTACGAAGCTCAAAAGGGAGACGAAGAACGTGGATAAATAAAAATCCCAAAGTTTTCATTCCCTTATGCACCCGAGTCGAGACAGACATTAATTAACGTATGGGTTTCGGAGAAAGCGAAACCCAAATATTGCGAGAGGAATGGGACCGACGGCTCTGGCTCATGGCCTTGAAAAACTAAATAAATAGTCCTTTCATCTCCCTAATGCCTGGGTTAGTAGGTTCCACCCAAGACCTTTCTCCTGCAAATCAGAATAATTTAGGTATATTGCAAGGGGATCCGTAAAGGAGCGAGCACTGATTGGTGCATAGAATAGGGTCAAGGGTGGGTCAATTAGATCTAACCATAAATTAAGGATCAAATGTGGTCCTTACGGATATGACAATAAATCCAAGTAAGACTCACGTGTGGGTCAGACATATGACCATTAATTCAAGATAGGGTTAACAAAATAAGGTCAGTCAAATGACCGTAAATCTAAGTTAGGGTCAAGTTCGGGTCAGATAGATATAGCCAAAAGTTGAAGTTATAGTCAAGTTTGGAATAAATAGATCCACCTATAAATTAAAGTTAGTCAAGTGTGGGTCGAATAGACGGTCATAAATTCAAGTGAGGGTCAAGTGTAGGTCAGATATACGACCCGAATTAAATCCAAGCTAGGGTCAAGTGTCCATGCAGTTTGAAGAAGGAGGAAGGAATTTAATTTGAAGTGGATCAGGTCTAAGTCAAAATTAGCTTATTCTAAATTTTAGATTGACCAGGTTCCGGTCATCAAAACTGGGTCAATCTAAAACTTTAAAAGATCTTAAGTTTGGATATCAATCTTGAAGCACACTACAGAATGAAAAATCTGTCCTTGGCCAATTCTAAATTATTAAGTCAGAATAAGTATTAGGTCAAACCCAAGTGTCAAAACATGGGTCAAACTGCCTACTTGTGTATAGGTCAACCCATAAATTACAACTGGTAAGGGTCGGACCTAGGAATCTTATAGACGTAATTGGACCATAGGTCAACTTCCCTTGACAAAGTTAAATCAAGCATGGGGTCAATCTAGGGCTAATTTACGTTGACCCAGTTTGGGTCAATAAAAATTAACGTAGCTCCAGTCTGAGCCAATCCATTGAGTCAAGCTTCAGAGTATCTTAAAATGCAATCGGACCAATCTTGAATTAAGTCTCAGTCCATCCTTCCAGTATGGGTCAAACCCGGTCCGATTCAGAACTATGACCGATATCATCAGATCCCCAAATTAGAATACCTAAAACCAATAGTAATTCAAGAAATTAATAACTATCAAAATATTTGACCACATTTTGAGACTTTTTAATTTCAGTGCTTCAAACACGATTAAACACAAGCAAACAAAATTAAAATGCAAAATAACTCTGACCCTAATAGACAGCAAACCCATTATAATACCCAAGTAAATATTTTTCAAACAAAGCCCGTATTTTTCAAGGATAAATTCCCCACCTTGAAAATGAATTGGAGAATGGATTGAATGGGATTTTTTCTATACAATTCCTATAATACATTTGTGGTACAAAAGGAAACAAAATATTATTGATGAGAATCCCACAATGGTAAAAAGCGTTTGGGTAGGAAAATGCATTAATATATTGCAATTTGCAAATAGCTGACCCCCAAAAAAATCCAGGAATTTTTTATTACCAACACATTCATATCAACTCCCCTTTGATTTTCAAATTCCCTATTTTTCTCACTAACTCATTTTTTTAGTGAAGACAGCAGAGCTTGAGCTAGTTCAAAAATGCCGCCACCACCGCCACCGCCCGAGGAGCCCAAGCCCATGACTGAGCTGGAGGAGCTTCAATTCAAACAGAATAAAACCACAGATGAGGTAAATTTAAAAAAAAAATCTATAAAAAATTCTGATGATTCCACACATTTCATAAAAAAATGTGAGCTCTTAAATAAAATGATAAATATTTATGAAAATACAGTCAACTCTCGCTATAAGGGATGCTCAAGGGACCGGCAAAATCTGTCCCTTATAAACACTAATCCCTTATAAGCATAGTGTTATACATTGTTTAAATAGGAATCGGGACTGTAAATCCTGATCCCTTATATCGAGAAATCCCTTATAAAGGTATCCCTTATAGCGAGAGTTGACTGTATTCCAAAAAAAATTATTTAAAATTTTCAGTCCCTCGACAGCACCCGGCGGATGATGCAGTTATGCGAGGAGGTGAGTTTTCTAAAAAATAAATTAAAATTCAAAAAAAAATAAAAAAATTAGGAACTCTTGAAAATTTTGTACAATTAAAATCCGGGGTCTTGTGTAAACCTTGATTTGAATTTCCCAGACAAAAGAAGCTGGTATCAAGACATTGGTAGCTTTGGACGATCAAGGAGGTGAGAGAATTTTGGAATTATTTTAAAGAATAGAAGGAAAAATTCAGATTAAAAAAAGAGGAAAAAATGGTAAAATAATACAAAATTCATTTGAGAGCAAATTATGGGGAAAAAACAGGTGTTGAAAGTGTAATGTGCTGAGGTTGTAGGATATTTTAATGGATGTTCTCACTGTGCCCCAATTTATTTTTATTAGAGCAACTTGAGAATGTGGAGAAGGGCTTGACAAAAATCAATGAGGATATGAAGGAGGCTGAGAAGATGTTATCGGGACTGGAGAAATCTATTTTTTGGTATGTCTTCTGTGAGTGCTGTGGGACCTGCGAACTTCCTTGCAATAAGTAAGTAAAAGCCTGGAGTCCTGAGATATCGGAAAAATTTTTTTTTGAGCCACGTCAGCACGTTTATTATTCCCTGTCACTAAAATCCCCCTGGGCTTTCACTTCCACAGACAGTCACAAAATAAGGAGGACGATAAAATTTGGAAAGGAAATGATGATGGGAAGGTGGTGAGTAGTCAGCCTCAACGGAAGGACGGTCCTCAGCTCATGGCTTACGGCGGCTACATCGGAAAGTAAGATGTATTTTTGACTGAAATTTGACGTCAAACACAATGAAGGAACTACCAGTGGCTTGGGAGACTTGTGCCGGTGTGAAGGTCGAAGAATTTGTGTCTTTCGAAAATTCTAGAAGCCTACGTGTGTACATTGTGAATTTTGATACATCGATGCGAAATTGCTAAATAATTTGATGAATTCGGACAAATCCATGACTTTTGACTTATAACGAATTTTAAGAAGTCTAATGGTTGGGATAGGATCAAGGTTGAATGTTAATTGTGAAGATGTTGATTCGGATTCTGTTTCGACAGATGTAATCGGTCCGATCCGATGCAATGAGTATTCATCAGCGGGGATTATATGGTTTGTTTGCGTTGTCAGGGAATTTTCCTCATCGATGTACATAAATACGTCTGCAATGTCAGGGATACTTTTTTATCGATGTAAATAAATACGTTGCATTGTCAGGGGCTCTTATTTATCGATGCCGATGCGAATACGTCTGCATTGTCAGGGGCTGTTATTTATCGATGTCGATGTGAATAAGTGTGGTTGTCAGGGGCTCTTATTTATCGACGTGAGTACGTTTGCATTGACAGGGGCTTTTGTTCATCGATGTAAATAAGTCTCCATTGTCAGGGCTTTTGTTCACCGATGTGAATACTTCTACATTGTTATAGCTCTTGTTTATCGATGTTAAGACTTCAGCTTTGATAGTACAAGATATATTTAATGCTTTCAGGATCACGAACGATGCCCGAGAGGAGGAGATGGAAAATAATATGGAGCAGATAAACAACATGGTGGGAAATATCCGGAACATGGCGCTTGACATGGGTGGAGAGATCGAGACACAGAATAGGCAATTGGATAGAATCAACCGAAAGGTACGCCACTTGAATCGTTTCGACTGTTTTGTTCAAATCGTTTTGGCTATTCTGCTCGAATCGCTTCGAAAAATTTGCTCGAATCGCTTCGATAAATCTACTCGAATTGCTTCGATAAATCTACTCGAATCGTTTCGATAAATCTACTCGAATCGCTTCGATAAATCTACTCGAATCGTTTCGATAAATCTACTCGAATCGCTTCGATATATCTACTCGAATCGCTTCTGCTACTTTACTCGATTCGGATTTTTTTTTCAATTTAAAATTTAAAAGCAAAAACATTTAACATTTATAATATTTAAATTCAACAGGCGGAATCCAACGAGATTCGACTGAAGGGCGCAAACGAGCGCGCAGGAAAATTACTGAAGTAAAATGGGCGCTGAGGAATTCAATATTTATCCCTGAATTCTGTCGGACGTAATCAAGAGAGTTGTGACAAAGCTAAGAGTAAAAACCTAATGTTAAAACATGAAATTTTAATATTAGGGTAAAACTAACATATGTGTAATGTATTGGACGCTCTAGCAATAATTCAAATACTGCAATACTATTTGTAGAATTTTAGCCATACTATATACTAACCCATAATTAATGCAAGTGTTATATATCTTCACTATATACTATATCGTAGCTGGGCTCACGTTTTCGGGGTATAGAGTACCCTCTTCTTTACAATGTAAAAAATCAAACCAAATTAAACCTTACATAAATATATAAATGTATCTTTAGTGACCTGAACCTCGGACCTGGTCAGCTCCCAGCCTCTCTTATACACTAAAAGGCAGAGCAAAGCACATATAAGAATTAATGCGCTATCTTTTACCTGGCTTTATAACATTATTATGATAGGATTGAGGATCTCTTAAAATACATATTAGCTGTGCTAATACTAATACAACTATTGTAAATATGTTTATAGTACTTAAAAAAAATCGACAACGAAATCATAGTTTCTATGGCACTCTTCACTTTTACATTAATGCTCTGTATGTATTTTCCAAGTGGAATGGATTTCCACGGTTGATTTTAAAATTAAATTCCGACCGTTCCCACTCCCCATTGGCTGAGTGAGCTTGTGAGCGGGAATTTTGAACTAACGTTGCTGTAGCAAAATTCGAAATCTGTATTGTGGGAAACCGGTTTTGCCCGCGCGAAGAGATTTAAAATAAGGGGTTCCTCGATGCGTAATCGGGGAAATACTGAGATGCATCGGATAATCATTGTCCTTGCATCGGGACAAACGTTGTCTTGTCAGCCAGACAAACGTTGCCTGGCATCGGGACAATCGTTGTCTTGGCATTGGGACATTCGTTGCCCTGGCATCGGGACAATCGTTGTGATGAAATCGATGCAGTAACGTTGAAAGTGCTGGTATTGCACCGATGTAGTAGCAATGATCGTATTGACATTACATCGATCTAGTAACTGAGTTTGCCAATGTTGCACCAACCAATAGAAACATCGAAAAAACGTAACACAAACTCTATCCATCAAAGATTCAAAACGAAATCGCCGATTCGACCAATTATTCCCAATGACTTGCATCGCGGATGTAAATTGAATTAATTCCATTGACACGAAGAACCAATTCCCTGTAACAAGATTTCGTTGGGACGGCGACACGATTTTGAGTGTGCATTAAAATCGCCCATGCAAATGCTATTGAATCCACACATCGACGATGTAGACTCAACACTGGCAACCCAAACGCTGTCGCTATAAGCACCTCCCAAACAGTGCGTTAGTGATGTTGCATCGCCGATGCAACCTTTAGATCGATAGATGGAGTGCTGGCGCACGCCTACATGCTATACACATCGTAGAGATTGCATCACACCGTATAAAAGAGCCTATAAATTAACACTATTGAAGTATTGTGGTTGAAGATTGGACCCTGAGATTATAAAAAAATTGTTCTCGAGTTGGAAATTAAATCAGAAAAAAACACTAAAACCCTCAAAAAAGATCGAGAACTCAAATGGTAATATTGAATTACTTCTAATAATTATACTTGCCTTTAAAACTCGCAATAGATTCTCTTGACTCAAGATTTTAAATAGACTATTATAATATTAATACTTATTTTAGGAATATACTTGTAAATTATAGATCCATTTAAAAAAAACTGTTGGAGACGCTCAAAAAAGTGTTACTTGTTCTAAGTATGCACGCACGGGATACTTACGGATATAAGGAAGCTGTTGTTATTTAAAAAAAATACAGAAATGCATGTAGAACCAATTTAACTGTAGTCCAATATTCCATTATCTAATTTTAATAGAATTTATTTATGTATTGGAACCCTGTACTCATTACCCCATTGTAGCATATATACATACATATAATTACACATAATATACATATATGGTACTCAAACACACTTTCAGAGAATATATTTAACAGTGGACTTGACAATTTGGTGATATGAAATTCTCAGATCATTCCAATTTTTTTACCTTTTCTGTTCCCTGTTTCAGTCCAATTGTTGTATGTAAATTATAAAATCCGGATGTGGCGCCATCTTTTCCTATCCTTAATATTTATTTACAGGGTATACATTTAATTATTTAATTTATTCCAACTATTATTCATTGTTCTTAAATTCATCGGAGTTGGGGTCAAGATGTTTTCAAAATTTTAAACCAGGTTCTGAAATTTGAATAAATTTTGCTTGGAATGTTAAGATTTTACGCGTGGATCAAAATTGAATGTTAATTATGGGTCAAAATTGAGGGTTAATTATGGGTCAAAATTGAGGGTCAATTGTTGGTGAAAAATATGAAATTAAAAGAAAAGAAAATAAAAATTTAAGTTAAGTTCGGTTTAAAAATTTATGGGATTTTTGGTAATCTGTTGCTGAGATATTTGAGTTCCGAGTTTCCAATTAAATTGAATGTCAGTTTTATATTTTTGAGGATAAAATCTGAAAATAATTTTCTCCTGAGTTTGTTTTCAATTGAATTGATTCGCAGCTCTGGTGATGTTGTTTCACTGTGCCCCTAAAAAATTAATTTAAGTTGGGCTCACTCCGCCCCTATAAGTGTAGCGTCACAACCTTAAGAAAATGGAACCTTTGCCTGAGACTACCCAAAACGGCTTAAGAATTGTGATTTTTTGAAAAATACAAATGTTTTCTATTGGTCGTTGTGGTATTGTCCTTTGTGTGGGACATTTTGTCATTTGTTTCTGTGCAAATTGTAAATGTCAATTATTATGTCATTATCTGTGTCTCGGTGTTTTAAATGTTTTGAAGACAAAAAAAGCGACTATATTTGCTTTCTATATACGGATTTGCATGTGATGCAGTCTCAATAATAATTATTAGTTACTCCATACTTTGTATTACACTAGAAAAAAAGAGAGACACCTTGGGAATTGCTGGGGATAGAGTCAAAAAAATTATTGAATAACATTGTGAAAGCATTTGAACGTCAGTATTGTTCAGGAGAGATGATGAATTCCACATGTATAAGACATTACAACCAGTTACAATTATTATTAAATATATAAGCAACATTAATTATTATGCTAACAATCCCGAGGTCTATATTTACTATTATTTAGCATACTCTGGACATAGGTTTTCATATTGAAGTACATATACGAACGCATATATTCTAATTCATACAGTAAATTGTTTTTCTTCTGCTATCAAAAGGTACTACAGATTTCTAATTTTGCCATCCATCAAAATATCAGCTGAACAAGTTCAACTGTCTATTTTGAAGGGTCATCAATATTAAGCATATCTATAACAACGATAATATTTGTCATATGATTCTTTAAAGAACGGTTCTACGTTTATTTACAACACATTATTTAACACTTTTTATTTTATACACACAGCTGTCCTTCCATCAAAATTGGCTTGCTCCTTCCCAACACGTAATTCCCTCTAATCTTCAATAATATTGTTTTGGAAGGGACATTCTTTGAAATCGCATCCTGCAGAAGCCCAATTAATCTGTAATAATTGAAATCAATCCTGTGATACAGTTTTGAGTGCTGACAGCCCACTTATTACGAATTATTATTATATGGAGGGTAATGGTAATCATTTCCCGGCCCCATTAACGCATACGATTATTAATTCCTAGAATAGTTGATCCCCCCAGTTTGTAGCAAATTTAATGCTGGATTTACTAAAATTTACTTCATTGACCTGGGTCAATATTTCCGGTCACTGGGCTCAAAGGTCTGAAGCAAAGTTGGATGTTCTTCGAATGGAAATATCTTGTTACATTTTCTTACACAATTATTTCCGGAAGGGATTTTGACCCTGTGACCTGAAATATTGACCCAAATCAATGAATTAAAATTTAGTAGATCCAGAATTAAATTTGCTACAAACTGGGGAAGTAAATATTTGATTAGTTAGTAATCCCTTCCGTGGGTGCGAGGGCATGACCATAAATGATTATAGAGGCTCTGTACTTTACATAAATGTTATTTTAACAGCTTGATGAGTGACAGTAGGTAAAAATGACTTAGTCCTGCTGTTGAAATTGTTATCTACAGACACTCTCTATAAATTGCACTTGAGGACCCGAAGGAGCACCCAGTTTGAGATCACTTCCCAGCATCGGTAGTTCTTTCTCTCGTTGGAATATTTCCTTTGGTTAAAAAAAAAGATGTTGAAACTATTTACTTTGCTCGGCTTCCTTGCCGCTGTCCACTCAGCAGCTGTCCCTGGAGCTTACCATGGAGAAGTTGGTAAGTTAATTATTAATTCAAAAACGTATTAGTTAACAAACAGGAATTTGTAAACTGGTAAAACTGTAATAATTGGTAATTACCTTGTATTTTTTGCAGTATTCGTCGGCTCCTCCACTACTGCTTTTTGGTTGAACGAGGGGAAGTCTGTCTGGGATCAGAACTACGCTCCATTGGGAGGGGTCAATGTTGGAGTTCCCGGGGACGTGACCCGACAGACCATTGATCGGATTCGGGGTGGGAGCGTTGATAACTTCGATGCTCGTGTGGTGGTCCTCCACATCGGTCAGAATGATCTTGCTGCTAATACACCGATTGAGACCGTCTCGGACAATATTGGAATCATTCTGAGTCTGCTCAAGGCCAATCTTCCCCGTGCTAGGATCATCCTCTTGGCTATCCTTCCCCGTGGAGATGCTGTGATCCATCAACGCATCCGAAATGCAAATCAGTTGATCCAGCGCTATGACGATGGGAGGACAGTTCGGGTCATCAATATGGAAAATGCCTTTTCATATGGCTTGGGTCAAGTGTACACAAATCTGTATCGGGATGATCTCCTTCACTACTCCACCGAAGGCTACAGAGTCTGGGCTTCGAACATGAAGAGTCTCTTCGATGAGCTGTACTATTCATAAAAATTCAAAAGATGATTGATCTTGTAAATTTGTGCGTATTAAAATAATTATTACTAAGTATAAATTATGAAACTATTCAAAAAATTATTCGGAACGCTCTCACAAACATTTCACTGAAAAGAACCTCCACAACAAAAGGCGACATAGACAGCAGAAGGTCAAAAGGGAATTTTGTTGTTGCATAAATTTCCCCAGGCGCATTAGAAGTACCTTTAAAAAAATTCGGGGAGAAGAAGTACCATAGGTTTTATATACATAAATTATTTTTAAAAGAATTATTGATATTGAATACTACTATTTTTTAAATTTTGTACAGATATAAGTATCTATATACATGTGAGGCTATTTTGGCGTTAGTGTCTATAATACATAGGTATTTTGTGTATGGAGGACTTAAATAGAAAAGATTTATGAACTGTATTTTTAGGACAGGGCCCATACAAACCATGTCAACTGTCGAAACTAATTTCTGTACTGCAGAGGTGTCCATTTGAAATCACCTTCGTTCATCCTTCAGAAGGGGAACCGTTTCCAATTTATTACCCCTTCCTTCATCGTCCCGTAAAATGAAGCCTTCTGAATATTTACCCTTCCTTCGCCCTTCCTTCATTCAAATCCTGCTATAATCCTTCCTTCAGCCTTCAAAAAATATTTAAATGCCCTTCATGCGTTACCTTCCTTTTATGTTCATGTATTTATCCCGAATTTTTTAACACAAGTCACAAAATCAGAGCTTCAACTTCCGCTGAAAAACTAATAATTAGTTTGCAATTAATTGAAATTATTGCAGATTATCAGTATGTATTTATGTACAGGGAAGGGAATAAAATGCTCACATGCTCCGGGTAGCATGCTACCATTGTGGGGCAAATGTTTCTATAATAATAATTTAATTTTAATAATAAGCTGGCACGCCAGAAAAATGTTTTTCCGGTTGAGTAACGGTGTACGTACGTACATGAACTTTAGTTACGGCAGAGATTTTGCCTAAACTATAGTACATGGGATTTCAAGTTCCAACGGCGTTCGAAGGCTGTAAAATTAGTTCATATCAAACATACATTTCATTATTTCTGCAAAGAGCAGAGGCCTTCGTTCAGCCTTCGTTTCCATTCCAGCCTTCCTTCCGTTCCCTTCATAATTGCCAAAGCTAACGCTTAATACGTTCAAAGAAGCCTTCTTTGAAGGAAATCCTTCGAAGGATGGACACCTCTGCTGTACAGTAAATCCCAGGACACGTGTTCAGGGATAGCTTCACAGTGAATCCTCTATTGCACATAATGGAGTAACATATATTTGATTCCATCAGTTTGTATAGCAAAGTCTTTGCCCGATTTATTCTGAAACCTTGTCACACATTTTTTGTTTCAGAGGCGGAAATTTGTGATTTGGAAATATACGATATTAGACTCAAATGAGTGTGTTACTCAAGAGTCTCATTATCATTCAACATACATGTTCATACATATGAGAAGTATTTATTTATTTCAAGTGCCGTTTGTACCTCAACCCCCAGGAGTTGGCAAAATGGAACAGTGCTCGGCACGGGTAGGGGCATTACTAACGGGTAAACTGGGAGGGATACATATACTTCCCGGATAACGATTTAGTGTACCCGAACGATTTCGGGTACTACTCGGGTACACTTTGGTTGGCTTAAAATTTCGGGTAAGGGTATGGCTATGAGTACGGGGAAAAGGATTTGAAAATGGGTATGTACCGGCCGGGTACGAGTATAACGTGGTCATTTACTCGTACCTTACCATTGTACCCGGGTATTTGGATATGTTGAGAATTGAGACAATTTGATGAATTTTATAACATCATGGCAGTACGCTGGCAACTTCCGTCGGGCTTTTTCAGTGTTTTTGAATATACATAATAGTTTATTGTTTATACCCTTTCAATCTTACTACATGGAGTACATGTACATATGTAGTGTTACTAAAATATAGTAAATAGATATGCTTTTAGTGATTCATGTTTTAGGAAGTACAGTATGTGTAAAAACAGGGGTGAGGAATTATTAAGCAAAATAGAAGTGAAGAAAAGGATTAAAGGATTGTGCAGATTTCTTACTACTGATACTTATTTTGTCGTTAAATTATATAAAATGTTTAGGTGGTAATTTCGTGCATGATACTTCATCAGTCTTTTATAAATGTACAAAGTAGAGTTAGAGTGTATTTAGCAAAAGGTGGACATTTGTAAGATATTCATATGAGTTATAAGCAGATGGCGTTACTGGAATGAGAAATTGATTAGAAAAGGTCGAATAAATTAAGACGAGAAAAGGCGAGTCGCCAAGTCCCAAGGAAAAACTGCAATCCAGTCATGTCATCTATTTGTAAATCTATTGTATGTAGAGCATCACCCCGTGGGATATTTTAGGCCCGTGCCCGCCCGTGGCTCGTAACATTTTACCAGGGATGTCAACGATTAATAATCACGATTAATGATTAACGATTAATGATTACTAATTATTAATCATCAATCGTTAATTTAGTAAGCTTGGATTTTTTGAAATAATCATCAATTGTAATCATCAATTAACCTTTTTCAAAAATCAATCATCAATTGTAATCATCAATTAACCTTTTTCAAAAATCAATCATCAATTATAATCATCAATTAACCTTTTTCAAAAATCAATCATCAATTGTAATCATCAATTAACCTTTTTCAAAAATCAATCATCAATTGTAATCATTAATTAACCTTTTTCAAGAATCAATCATCAATTGTAATCATCAATTAACCTTTTTCAAAAATAAATCATCAATTGTAATCATCAATTAACCTTTTTCAAAAATCAATCATCAATTGTAATCATCAATTAACCTTTTTCAAAAATCAATCATCAATTATAATCATCAATTAACCTTTTTCAAAAATCAATCATCAATTGTAATCATCAATTAACCTTTTTCAAAAATCAATCATCAATTGTAATCATTAATTAACCTTTTTCAAGAATCAATCATCAATTGTAATCATCAATTAACCTTTTTCAAAAATAAATCATCAATTGTAATCATCAATTAACCTTTTTCAAAAATCAATCATCAATTGTAATCATCAATTTACCGTTTTCAAAAATCAATTATCAATTAATCATCAATTTACCGTTTTCAAAAATCAATTATCAATTGTAATCATCAATTATCGGGCGGGCGACGTCTCCAAAATTCTAAGCAGTCTGGGGTTCGAAGAAGTTTTTACTAAGCAGTGTCCGGTGTATCTGGCTGATAATATAAAGGATATAATGAACTCTGTTTACGATCAGAGCAGATTACACGACATGAACAGAATCCTGAACTCCTAGTCTCACCCTTTGTACAAGTTAGTTTATAAAAATGGTAAACGCAAGCAGTATCTAAATACCCACATTCCATTGTCACTCAAAGCCCTACTGTGCCAGTTTCGACTCAACAGCAGTAGGCTAATCTATCGAATGAACTGTATTATATTTAATGAAGAATTTTGTAAGCTGTGTGGCCCACTTACACTTTATGACATTGAGCACATTCTGTATGACTGCAAGTACTTATGTGATATTAGAACTAAGTACTTTTCACACATCTCAAGAGACTACATCCTAGTCCTTCATAATATTTGTAACGCCGACGTGAATCTATGTAAACAACTAGCCTTCTTCCTAATTTCATGCATTCAAAAATTTGTATCTATGTAATGCATTATGGGTAAGCCCGAGTAAATGCAATATACTGGTCGAACAGGCCTTGATTGATTGAACAATAATTGTAATCGACAATTAAATGTTTAAAAAAATAAACAATTGTAATCGATAATTAAATGTTTAAAAAAATAAATATTAATAATAATTGTAATCGACAATTAAATATTTTGTTAAAAGATAATCGTTAATTGCAATCCTCAATTAATTAATTTTCAAAAATAATCGTTAATTGCAATCCTTAATTAATTTATTTTCAAAAATAATCGTTAATCGTTAATTGTAATCATCAATGAAAATTATTTTTAAAGTAATCGTTAATTGTAATCATCAATGAAAATTATTTTTAAAGTAATCGTTAATTGTAATCATCAATGAAAATTATTTTTAAAGTAATCGTTAATTGTAATCATCAATGAAAATTATTTTTAAAGTAATCGTTAATTGTAATCATCAATGAAAATTATTTTTAAAGCAATCGTTAATTGTAATCATCAGGGAATAATATTTTCAAAGTAATCATTAATTGTAATCATCAGTGAAAATTATTTCTAAAGTAATCGTTAATTGTAATCATCAGTGAAAATTATGTCTAAAGTAATCGTTAATTGTAATCATCAGTGAAAATTATTTCTAAAGTAATCGTTAATTGTAATCATCAGTGAATAATAGTTTTAAAGTAATCGTTAATCGTAATTATTAATTAGTATTTGTAAGCCCATCAATCATTAATTGTAATTATAAATTCATTTTGTTTTCGAAGTAATCGTTAATCGTTAATTGTAATCACAAAATTGGAAATTGACATCCCTGCATTTTACCCGTACCCGCCCGGCCCGAAATTAATGTTTATCGAAAAAGCCCGGCCCGGCCCGCAAAATTAAAAAAACCCGTAGCCCGCCCGCAAATACCATACATCTTAAATACTGAAAAATTGGTGTTCTTGACTGTTACATACAGTCGTTAAACTACCTTGTTTATTAAGAAGGCAATACAATAGCTTATGCTGCTATTTCGGCTTTGGTAAGCACTTCTGGTGGCGTTCTTGAATTTATTACAATGTTAAATTCTGGATTCTTATTACAAATACTTGAACTACTAGCAGGATTCATCTTCTAGACTAAATGGAATTTTCCACAGTAATGAAGAGCGAAGTGAAACTTACTAAATAACAAAGGCATATATGCAAGAAAACTTTTCTTGCATACCTGCCTTTGTTATTTAGTAACAGTCGTACAGACGGGCACGGCCTAAAATATCCCACGGGGTGATCCTCTACCGTACACCACTTTGTTTGTTTGAAAGCTAAAATTGCAAACGTCTGAAATTCGGTCAAGTTATTCAAGTCTATGTACATTCACAACCGCTGCTCCTGCATTCACAACTAATGGAATTTCTCACGGACTTTTACGGGCTTTCACGGTCTTTTTTAACCGCGATGAAAAGACCGTACTCGCCCGTAACCCGTCAAACGCAATAATTTTTACCCGTACCCGCTCGAAGCCCGTGCGGGCCGGGCTTTTTGCGGGCTTACCCGTAAATTTTAACCGCCCGAGATGCTCTAATTGTATGTACAAATGGACAACGCTCTCCCATCAACTTATAATCATTACAACAAACAATATTTGACTTCTATACTTTTGAGCTATATTTTTTAAAATTAATTTAATTCTCGTAGTTCAAAATCATACAGCGGTCAAGTAAGTAAAATAAAGACTTTGCTTCAATATTTTTATTACAGGTTTATAGATTTTGCATACCAAAATTGCTTTGAAATAAAATGAAATTTGGACAGCTTTTGATTTTCTCATGTGTCTTAACATTTTAACCGCTATTCGTATTAACCTAGAGACCTGTTTGAGAGCTCGCTGAAAGGCCGTAAAATATTACAAATACAACATAAGGTATTTTACGTTTGAAATTTCAATAAAAAACTAAACCTTTAAAAAATAAATTCTTTTAACCAAAATACCGTGACCAATTTTTAGAAGCAAATGTAGAAAATGAGGAATTAAATATTTATTGTACCTCATCTACTCCTTGTATTGGGCTACGTTGTGGGTACGGGTATAAAAATATGAGTACCCGGATACAAGTGCATTTGTATGGATATAGATACCAGATATAGCAATACCCGCATTTCTGGTACGAACACAGGTGCGGGTACTGGTTTTGTGTACCCGTACCAAGCACTGAAGCTGAATTACACAAATTTCCAGTTTACGCAATTAGAACACAAGCAAAACTAGTCATAATTGCAACTTCAATTCTGCTTCCAGCAATTACAAGAAATTCCTTTTGGCTTAATTTCCGATAAATATTTTTGACCCGTTGTGTGTTAACGATGTATACATTACTGCAAAGGATATTCTCAGGTTATTCTCTATCGAATTCTATAAGCAGTGAAAAATATAGTGTGGCTTTTATCCCAAATCCGACAGCTGAATTATTAAACATACTTGACCTCAAAAAAGCATAACGAAGAGTAATAATTACATCCAAGAATGAGTGAGTGGACCCCGCCTTACTTTTTATTTCCGATGATCAGCATTATTAAAGTTGACTGACTAACTCTGTCAGTTGTTTTTAAATCATAGCGGAGAAAGCTGGGCTGTCAAAATTAAGTACACTAGTTTAAACAACATTCTGTACTTCCCCCTGGAAATGCTTGACACTACATTTTTCACATTTACTTGAAATCCCAGACCATATACAAACCAAATAGAAACTGACATCAGCATTTACGACGTAACTATTCCATCTAGACGGTTAAAATGTTAAGTTTATATGAAGTTCGCTGGAGCCTTTTATCCCTGGACATTTTAGCCAGACTGAATTTAATGCCATTCCTGGTGGATCGTCAAACTGGGAAAATTCGATTGCAAACGAATCGAATCCGAAGGAACGCATTTAATTGTTCGTACATTTTGCTTTTGGTGTATTTCACGTTCATGGTAGGAAGATTGGTTCAGTCCATTATTTATCGAGAGTCGATGAATATTCTTCATTTGCCTTTCCATGGGCAAATGATTGTTGCCGCGATGCTGCCATTATCCGTCGCCACTTCCCTGTATGTAGTGAATCCTGAAATCACCGTAGCAATTTTCAATGAAATGTACGATGGAATCGGTAAGGACTTGTAGGTAGTTCAAAATAATGCAATTCATTTGAGATGTAGTACTATATCTGGAATGGGAACAATTTTTTTCAGGATCGCAGAAAGTACCATTTACTTGGAAAATGTATTCACTTTCTGATCTCTTCGCAATTTTTACCCCCTTCGTGATCGCAAACATCGTCTCGATGTACATTACAGATTTCATTGTGGAACCGAACAAATTGTTTTATTTCTATTCTGTTTTTGGTCCATTCGATGAATACAATGCAAACCTACGAAAAATATTGATGGGACTGGAGATTTGTCTACTTCTGAACGCAATATCACCTTATGTAATTACTACTTTCGTCATGCTGTCAGCATTTAGCCGAGTCTTCGCTAATATTGAGAGAGAGATTCATTTGTTACAGTAAGTATTAAATCTGAGTAAAGTTTTTAGCTGACAATTTTATTCTAAAAAATAACTCACGTTGTGGAAAAACTTTGAAATTAAGTGTAAATACATTCTATACGAATTAAGGGCCCAGCAGAGGAACGTAAGTGTCCTGGATAATGCAACGAAGGTTTGCCGACGACTTCAGATCTTCGTTGAGCTTTACAACCATAATTTTGCTTATATCGCTTTCTGCGCTAAGGTTCTCTGCTCCTACTGCTGTATTGTGTGCACTTTCTTTGCGATCAAATTCCTGAACTCTCATTTAATTCTGGCTATGGCGAATCTGATATTAACCATGAATGGATTCAGTGCCTATGTCATTTTTTATGATAAAGCCTTCAAAATCCCGGGTAAGCTGGAGGAGTTGAAGACATTAATATTGGTGGTTTCAAAGGGACTGGAGAATAAATGGGGGGTGAATTTACGCCGACGAATTTTAAGATCCGTACCAAATGTAAGCATCAAGGTCGGGGGGTTCCGAACTTTTGAGAGGGAATCCACGCCGGCATTTGTGGACTTTGTGGCTCAAAATTTTATTGGAATGCTAATTGCCTTTCGATGATGCGCTACGAGCTCACGTGGGGGTTAAAATCGTGGCATATCCGTCCATTGAGAGGACCTAAATTAATTTATTTACACCTGACAACACTATATATGCATATGATATGATTGTGTTATAAAGTTAATGAATCATGTATGTATAGAGATATAATTATAAACATATTATAGGTATAGTAATATGTAATTCAACTTTAATAGCTCTCCTTACTATCTCAATATACGCTTGCTTGAGCTAGCTAGAATGTAATTTATTTTTGTAAATTAAGGGTTTGGATATGGCCATGGCACATGAAGTTACCATGGCACGTGTGTATAGGTATATTCATCTATCATCATATATGTATTTTTGTAACTTTCTGATATCTTGCCCTCAGCATTTTCTTTTGCAAATTTTGACTCATGATTACGAATTCATTTTTAAAAGTTTGACACTTGATGCCTTGGGTTTTGAGCTTCGTTTACAGATACTACAATCTTCTCTTGCAATGCTATGACCGTAAGGCAAACACCTCTCTATATTTAATGCTCTTACAAATGTCCTGGTTGTGGGATAACCTACGTATATATGTACATATGTCCCAGGACCAGGAAATTGTGAGACTGACTAGGAGAAACCGTGTCGTATTTTTTTTAAATGGATGTTTAATTCACTTATAATTATTTATTCCTAAATGATTTAAAGGACATGTTTTCAGGTTTGTTCTATTGCAGGACAGTTTATGTGCATAGCACGAAGTCATCTTCGCCAGAAATACGGTTTAAGATAAAATAATTACACAATAATAATAAGTCAAGTTCGATTCAAAAACTTATGGGATTTTTGGTAATCGCTTGCTCAGATTTTTGAGTTCGGGGTTTCTAAAAAAAATTCAATGTATAACTTAATAATTTTGAAGATAAAATCTACAATTAATTTTTTCCTGACTTTGTTTTCAATATAATTGTCTCGCAGCACGGGTGATGTTGTTTCACTTTGCCCCTAAAAAACTCATTTAAGTTGGGCTCACTCCGTCCCTAATTGTAGCGTCATAACCTTAAGAAAATGGATCTTTTGAGACTACAATTTTTTTCTATTGGTCGATATGGTATTAATGTTAGAGACAAAATTACTGACTTAAACTATGAAAGCCTTTGAACGTCAATTTTGTTCAGGAGCGATGATGAATTCCACATGTACAAGACATTACACCCAGTTTACCATTATTATTAAATATCAACACCTATAATAATTATTATGCTAACAATCCCGAGGTCTATATTTACTTCATTTATTTAGCATACAGTTTTCCATGTTGAAGTACTAACATATGTATAATTCCAGAGCTGCTTTCAGGTAGTAAAAAATCAAGATCCGCACCTGAACCCGACCCGCACGTGAAATATCAGGTTAATTTTTTTCGTCGACCCGAACTTGGCCCTCCGGATCCGAGTTAATATCCGCACCTGTCAGGTATTTTTGGATCAGGTATTGCTTGGCTACCCGCACCTGAAAAAATACATGAGGTGCGGATCTCAAAACAAACCCGACCCGAACCTGACTTTCATTTATTTTGTCAGAGGAAACTTATAAACATAAGTTCTATCCTAAGACTTTATCAAAGTAAATATGATTTACAAATGACGTTAAGTTAAATGCAGCACAAAAAGAATGGGAACAGCTATTGAAGCTTCCACAAGCATTCTCTGAGTGATAGCTTTAGAAAGAGGCCGCAGATAATCGTCATGCTTTTCAAATTTTAACGAAGTTAAGGCACAAGTATACACGAAATAGATTCCAAATCGATGATGCCTATGTCTGCTACAACGCTAAGACTATATCATGAAATTAATTAGCAAAGTAATTAGCCTTCAGTAATTTTGTTTTGGAATGGGCAGTCTTTGAAACAGCATCCTGCAGAAGCCCAGGAATTAATCTGTAATTCAAATCGATCCTGTGATACAATTTTGAGTTTTAACACGCCACATGCCACTTATTATAAATTAATTTACAGGTGGTCGAGGTAATCCTTTCCCCGCCCCCTCCCCACTTCCGATCGTAAAATATTTGATTCCCCCAAAATTCAATTCTGGATTTTCGAAAATTTACTTTATTGAACTGGCTCAATATTTGAGGTCCCTGGGTTCCAAGGCATGAAGCTAAGATGGATGCTCTTAGAATGGAAATGTCATCATTTTCGCTATTCTCACACAAACAATTACTTCTCGAAGGGATTTTGAAACCTGTGACCTCAAATATTGACCCAGGTCAATGAAGTAAATTTCGTATATTCAAAATTACATTTTCTGTGCTTTTTTGCATTTCTGTGTTCTTTTACATGTGCTTTCCATAAATTTTGAAAAGTGAGCAAGAGAATTTCCAAAGGGAAAAGAATATTCAAAAGTAGAGACTGTTGCAGATTTTGCGACGTTCATTTTTGGTAAATAGAAGAATCCTCTAAAAGAACCCTCCTTAATATTAATACCATGTTTTTCTCGGTTATGTTGCGGTATGCGGCCCAGAGGTGTGCATCCTTCGAAGGATTTCCTTCAAAGAAGGCTGCTTTGAACGAATTAAGCGTTATAGCTTTGGCAATTATGAAGGGAACGGAAGGAAGGCTGGAAAGGAAACGAAGGCTGAACGAAGAAAGGCCTCTGCTCTTTGCAGAAATAATGGAATGTGAAGGAATATGTTAATTTTACAGCCTTCGAACGCCGTTGAAACTGGCAATCCCATTTACTATATTTTAGGCAAAATCCTTCCATAACTTAAGTTGATGTACGTATACGTACACCGTTACTCAACTGAAAAACATTTTTCTAGCGGGCCTGCTTAATGTTATTTTAGAAACATTTATCTCACAATGGCATCATGATACCCGGAGCATGTAATCATTTTATTCCCTTTACTGTACATAATTACATACTGATAATCTGCAATAATTGCAATTAATTGCAAACTAATAATTTGCTTTTTAGAGGTCAGCAGTTTGAAGTTTAAAGCTCTGATTTGGTGACTTGTGTTAAAAAATTCGGGATAAATACATGAACATAAAAGGAAGGTAACGCATGAAGGGCATTTAAATATTTTTTGAAGGCTGAAGGAAGGATTATTGCACGATTTGAAGGATGGAAGGGCGAAGGAAGGGTAAATATTCAGAAGGCTTCATTTTACGGAACGATGAAGGAAGGGCGGGTAATTGGAAACGGTTCCCCTTCTGAAGGATGAACGAAGGTGATTTCAAATGGACACCTCTAAATTGCGGCCCCAAAAGGCAATATATTCCGAAGCATGAACAGTGGTACAAGGGTAGCACAGCGTATCAATTATTATTCCAGAAACATAAATCACTCATTATTCCGAAAAGGTTTGTTCTGAATTCAATTTGGTTACTCCATCTTTACCATTCACGTGAAAAGAAAATTCCGAATTGTTAAACCATATAGATAGGCTTGGGAATATTTCGCTAAATTTTGCGTTAAAATTTCGCAAATTAAAATTTATTTTTCGCAAATTTCGCTAAAATTTGCAGATCATTTCGCAACTTTCGCAGCCTTTAGTTTTTATTGAATGGCAGTCTAAAAGAAGTACCTTAAATATTATAGAAAATTCTGGTACACCGAATCGCTGAAATTGTAATAATTACTCATTCATTGTTGTCATCCGAATTGTCTGGGCGAACTGTAGAGTCGTGAATTACCACTCGCATATGAACGTCAACATTTTCTTAGGTAAGTTTTAGGCGCTGGGGAGCAAGAAGCTTTTTTAAATAAGAAAATCTTGTCTCAACTGGAGCGCTACTACTGGGAACGGAAATTACTTTTAGTACCAACTCCGACAAATACGGTATGTCTCGAGAAAATTTCAGACAAAATTCCATAACATCTATTTCCGCCGACTAAAATTCTCCATTTTACTCAGTGTACGGTATTGAACCAAATCTTCAAATGGAATTGGCCTGATCAAAACTTTTGAAAGCGACGATTAAATGCCCTTGCAAATATTTTCCGGGTAAAATCAAGGATCCAGAATTTGAGCGTCTTCCCAGTTTATTTGTTGGGTGTTTTTTATTGAGATAAAGCGACAATTTATCAGTCCACTTTCCGGAAACTGCTGTAAACTTTTTAAAGCTGTGAAATTGCATTTTTGAATCTGTTTGTATTTTCATTTCTCTTAATTACTTTTATTGTTCAACTATTTACTGCAAGCTGGCAGAATTTCATCCTTAAATTTGAAACGTTATTTAAAGAATTTACTGCATTAAAAGTTGGCTCCACGAAAATTATTGAGTAAAAGCAATGCGATAAATCATAGGTTTTAAATATGTGAAGTAATGCAGACTCGAAAGGACGGGCCACGTTTCTACAGCATGAGTGTCAGTTGTTCGTTGAATAGACATACCACCGAATTTAATAATAAAAATTTCTAAATATTACTTGTCTATGTAAAATATTTTACAAGATTCAGGATTTTGTAATGCGATTTAATATTTCGCACTTAACCTTCCCATTTCGCAAATTTCGCATTTTTCGCAAATTTCGCAATTTATTTTTTCATTTTCGGATTCTACCGACATCTGGGGTTACGTTTCACCCCCATGGGAGTACCGTAACTAATCCTTTTTAGAATTTGGCATTTTTCGCAAAATCCCAAGCCTACTCATTATTATTCAACGTACATGCTCATACATACATATGAGGAGTATTTATTTGAAAACCCATTTTGGAGTTACGAGAAAACTCCGTCTGGGATTTTTATGCGGAATTTTTTAGGCAGAGAACACTCCGCGGGAGATTACTATACCCGGGTGGAGATTATTACGCGAAGATTCTTACGCCGTGAAAATTCCGCCGGAGATTTTTACGCCAGGTTAGAGAAATTTACTCGGAGAAAATTCCTTTGGAGATTATAACTCTGCATTTTAAATTACACCCGGAAAAAACAATTTGACTGCCAGGATTAATTTTTTCAGTAGAATACACTGAAAATCGATTGGTTTTAAATACATTGTTTTACACCAGTTTGCCAGACTATTTCCCAATTATATACTCTGCAAATATTCTGCATAACTTGTGCATACTATTGGATGGATTGGTCAAAGTTATCTGTACTGTCACAATATTTGGAAAATCATCACCTTTACATATGCCCGCGAATTGTCAGACATGCTTAGTCCTAGTAATTGTCTGCTGAACGGTTGCAATATATGTGGAAAGTGTGTGCTGGATTTTCCATAGTTATTTGTAATGGCACAAAGTTTGACATAACAGCATCGTTGTAATGTCTATGAATTGTAGACATACTTAACCGTACAAATTGTCTGATCAACGTATTTCCAAATAGTGTCCTTGATTTTTCAAATGTATCTGCACTCGCACAATTTCCAAGAAATCATCATCTTTACACATGCCCGCGAATTGTCTGACATGCTTAGTCCTAGTAATTGTCTGCTGAACGGTTGCAACATATGTGGAGAGTGTGTGCTGGATTTCCCATAGTTATTTGTAATGGCACAAAGTTTGACATAACAGAATCTTTGTAATGTCTATGAATTGTAGACATACTTAACCGTACAAATTGTCTGATCAACGTATTTCCAAATAGTGTCCTTGATTTTTCAAATGTATCTGCACTCGCACAATTTCCAAAAAATAATCATCTTTACATATGCGCGCGAATTTTCAGACTTGCTTACTAGTAGTCATTGTCTTGTTAACGGTTGCAATATATATGGACAGTGTGTGCTGGATTTTCCATACTTATTTGTACTGCTGGAGTGTTTTACTAACCCACATGTTTACATTGTCATTGAATTGTGAGTTCGAGTGACTCCTACGATTTTTCTGGAAACCATATTTTCGAATACTGCGCTTGATTTTGCAAACGATTTTGCGGGTGCATAATTTGTGTGAAAACATCATGTTTGTATATGTTCGTAATTTGTCAGACATGCTTATTCGTAGCAAGTTCCTGCTAATATGTTGTACAAAATCAGTAAATATTATTTCGTTTTTTTCATAGTCATTTTTTATGGCACGCAGTGTTTTATAAACCAGCATCTTAACCATGTGATTAAATTGTCACACTTACAAGGTAACATTTTCAGACGGTACACATGGATTCAAACAAAGCGTAGCACATGTTTTAGTACTCACCGAGTATGTTTCAAAACTCATGTTGCTGGCGTGCATTGTTCCCCGTTCTCCTGGTACACGTCACCAAAGTTTCACAATTTAAAACGGTATGCCACATGTCCCAGTCTTTCAGAAAAACATCAATGTTAGATCCCATAAGGATTTCGAGTTTTTAAAACTTGGTGACATATTCGGTTTTATTATTTCTAGGAAATTCAACTTTTAACGTGCTCATTTACACACCGTTCGACCAAAAATCCCACAACAGTTATCCCTCCATCATGGCGCATCAGTATGTATGTAGTCGATGTTATATATTCACTCCGTGTTTATCCACACATGAACTACACTATTGAGTTTTGCCGTATGATATACACATGTCCTACATTAGTAACTTACAAATTCAACTGAATTAGCCCCCCAGCACAAATATCGTCACATTTTATTCCAAAGTAATCTCTCGAATATGTGCACCACAGATTTCCGCATTATTGATTCCCTCCAACATAGCTTAACTATATCTCTGCTGCGCATATGTACAGGCTGCATAGTTAGCCCGTCTCCCACACAAATATTGTCACATTTTATTCAACGGTAATCCCTCCAACAAGAACACTTATGTTTTCCTCCTCAATGAATCCCTCCAGCATTGCTTGTTTAAATCGCATTTGCACATGTACAACCTGCATAGCTAGCCCCCCACCACAAATGTCGTCAAATATTCTTGAAAGGTATCTGTACTACTGTTGTCCTCTCCAACGATTCCTCGATGGTTTTACATTTCGAGAAAAATTGATGATACGTTTACGCGGCGAAACTTATGGAGGTTGTACATATGTGCGTTACAACATAGTCAGTTAACTTGCTATGCCGGAGGGATTTATTGCGGATGAACGCATTAATATCCATGCATGCGGGATTACCTTTGGAAAAAAATTGAATACATTTGCAGGGGGGTTACATATGGATGTTGTACACGGGTTTGCGTAATTGAAAATGCCGTGAAACCTTTATCCCTGTCCAAATTGACCTGCCATTTTGAGCACCTACGACGCGTTGGGTTATTGGGTATTTCAATTATCAAACTCAGGCATGCATTTCTATGTTCGCGAGAATTATTTCAATTTGTATCTTTGACTTCAACTACAGATCTACTAACTTTGTATACCAAATCACACAGTAGTATGTTGCAAGTTGACATACACAACTTTATGCAAACACAATATTTTTTTTTATTATTTTGGTGTAATCCTTCGTGTGCACGTAATGCCTACTCATTTAGCGTACAAACATATTTTTGCAAAGTTGTAATGAACATATGTATATTACATAACTACTATCAATACGCAATTCTTGCATTGCAGATTTTTGACTCCTACGTTTACTTACTCGGGCTGATAAAATTTACACTTCAAAGTACACCCTAAACATGCTACTTAAGCTCCGAGTTTGGCTTCTTCCCTATAATCTATGTATTTTCGCTACTACTATTTAAAATACATAATCCAAATCACAGCTGCTTTCAGGTTTTACAACATCAGGATCCGCACCTGAACCCGACCCTACCCTGACATTTCAGTTAAAATTTGTCTTTGACCCGAACTTGCTCAGTCTGATCCTTTACTTGTCAGGTATTTTTCGTCGGATATAACTACAATACCCGAACCTGACAAATCACTTGATTTTGTTAATCACAATAGCTGATTTACCTCAGAATTGGTTGCTCGACTTTCCCACTTACGTAATACGACCTTGGGCTTCTACAAACGTTGTACTACGGGAAATTATGCGGCTTTAGTGCTTTTTGGACATGAGACCAGTTTAGATTTTTGTCATTTCCAGGCTACTTCGGGTATTTCGGCATTCTCATTTTACGTACAATCTATTCAGTTGCCTGAGAGCTATTTTCGAAAAATTATTACTTACTTACGCTTTTGCTGGGCATGATTTTTGTGCCCCACCGATTATTCCGTCTCGTTTGGAAATTCTGGCACACAAATATGTTTCCCGACCTCGCCACACAATAATACGTGCACAATATTCATGCCAACAATGTACCATCCCTACAATCAACTCAATGTCCACAACAACATACCTACATCCACTCTTTCTAACACAGCACCGTTTTGAAAGTGACAAATTTTGACAGTTATGTTATAATTACGTACGCATACAAATCCACATTTGTTTACACCAACTCTAATATTTTGAGTCTCGTCAAAACTGTCACACTTACTATTACAGTTTTTACATGAAAACTTCTGATATTTGGACTTGATATTCAGCCAGCTTTGTATTACCAATTACTTTACTTGCCGTTGGAATTTTCTGTCACAATTTTCAGTAAATGTTCACGTTTAATTGGTGCGCTAAGTGTGCAGTATCATCAAGAATATTACAATCCAGAAATTTGTAGGGTAATTCTATCGTGTCATGTCACACTGCATTAGAATCATAAAACGTTGATTCACATCAATACATTCATATTTAAATCAACCAATTCCGACATTGTTTCTGCAAACATTTACCAACATCAGCAATCCTGCTGCTAAGTACCTGGAATGTCACGTTGGGGTCCACGTATTTCATGTACTGCGCCCCGAAACTGAACCCGATAAAGCGTTAAGGTATTTTTTACCCCAACTTGACGGCTACCCGTTCTGAATTTTCAGGTTTGCATCTTGCAACTACCCGCACTCGACCCCACAATCAGGTACTTTATTTTACCTAACCTTTATCCAACCCGAACCCGATCCGATGGGTATTTCCCTGGTACTACCTGAAACTTTCAAGCAGCTCTGATCAAAATTCGGAGATTACACAGGGAATGCACTAATTATACTTACCACACACAACCATTTCGTAATCCTTAAAACAACAAATTTTTTAATCCGCTCGCCATAAGTCTTGCATTCAGCCTAATGTTTCTTCATATACTTCTACAGTAACAATACAATTGTTTCCAGCTACATGGGTACTAATCTATCAGAATGCACGTAAATGGGGAAAACACCTTCACGGACTCATACCAGGGTACATCTTTCTGCTTACGTCACCAGCACGCCAGATATTAAAAAATGCCATGAGGTCAGGTGCGTATAAGCACAAAAGCCACGAAATTTTCGTTCCGGTAACCCTGCCTGTACAAATCCACATCAAACGGCAAAGTTTCATTCTGTCCGAACATCTGTACTGCACATCCAGCGGAAATTACTTTCGCATAAAACGTGACGCCATTTTTGCGGGGGGGGGCGGTGTTATAATTTACTACTCTTGTACATGCTAACATCAAAACGCACAACTCATTACTCTTGTTCATTCGTATGTACATACGGAACGAATATATCTCCTCGTCTACAGACTTACTGCTGCTCCATGCTTCATGGAGGGATTAGCATTGGGTGATTTTTGTTGAACGACATATCCCTGCGCTCGTTACAACTTGCATTTCCTTGACATAATACACATCACAATTTCATTGACTATTCAAAACTCAAAATCCAAATGGGATTTAAAATTGTTTTGTTTAACAACACAAGTTCCCTACCAGCAGTACCCTTTTAAATTTGTAATCTTTGGTGTCTTGTCCTACTACAACGGGGCATAACGCACGCCATTTACCTGTGTTTTGCAACATAATCGGTGAGTACAGAAACACGTGCTTTGCTTTTTTTCATTCCACGTTTACCTTCTCTAAATGTTACCTTGCTAGTGATTTCTACGTACTTCCTGAAATTCCTGTTTTAACATCTATTTTTACTTTCATGTTACTACAGGGTCTCTGACCTTTGCATGTGGCGACATTTCGGAATGTTCATCACTTTTACCCATGTGATGGATTTGTTACATACATACATATGCTGAATCATACACACTGACTACCAAACGCTAACATTGTACGGCAATTTGTGTACGTGTTATTTCGTATGCGTGGAACACTTTAGTGTGTCCATAATAGCAAGTTATCATACACACATACATAATACAAAATGTGATTTCACGGTTCTTGTCTTACTTTATTTTTCCACTGCAACTTAAATCAGCAACCCGTGACTTATACACACACTACCACATGCATTACAGGACAGTATGCATGTACCATAACTCTTGTTTCTTAGGATTACCGGCAGACGTATTATGAATTACTTTCAACGTAGCCGAATATTGGCATGCATAGTTGTTACATCAAATGTTCTGTATTTTGGCAATGGTAGACACACTATTACATACTTCATACTTTACATGCATGTTTACATACATTACTTTTCACAGGTTGTTTGTCGTCACAACAACTTTTTTTTCAACCCCACATTTTCAAATCATTTCTTATTCCAGTTTTTGAACAACGGTAATACTAACAGCACATTACTTTTACAACTTTCTACTTACAACAGCACTGCTGCGCAACTACACAAATGTCAGGCTTCGCGAAACCATATATTACGAACACAAACATCTCCTAAGTATCAAGTTTTTGGAAGGGGGAACTGGTTGCTGGTCATGAGAGGTCAATTTCTCCTTTAAACCACTTTTTTGTTCTTTTCCATCCTTAATTGCCTGCCATGCATCATTGTTTCGGTTCCATCATCTTCGACGTGCCCGTTTATTCAGTCCTTGCTCCTTTTTCTACATTCACATAACTGTTTTTGGGACCAATTTGTATTCCTTTTTCTATTTCGTAACCCACACATACTCCGTACAGGCTTATACAAACTAAAGGCTACATCAATTATGACACTAATGATATGCGTACATACATTCTCGAGCTTAAACGGCACCCCAATGATTACTTCCATCCATTGAGCTTTTAAAAAAGCTCATTAGATCACACATACAATAAAGACGTGTCTGCAGTACCTTTCGACCCATTTTGTTGTGATACGCATTTCCACAGTGACAAATGAAGTTGTTCCCAAGTTTTGTTCGTGCTGTACCCAACACACGCGTAACTGTTGCTACTGCCAGCGATTGTACCACCCAACCATGTGTCCACAAACCCGTTGACAAACACGAGGAAAAGAGTTGTATATCGTTTGTCAAAATTGTACGAAAGGACATTTAATACCGTTTTGGTATACCGTGATGATCATGCGAACCACAGGAAAAAGTGTACAACTATTACTGCCAACGATTTTGTGTCGCACTTTTTGTATTCCTACAACATGTAAACGTGATGTTTGTGTAAGTCAGAAATCGTACTTCATGCTTTACCGGTGCCCCCTTTTTAACCTTGTCATGCTGCTACTGTTTTCTGCGTCATGTATTACACATTCACGCATGAACACACATGTCGTTGCGTTTGCAATAGACTGAGCCAGTTCATTGTCTTTTTTTGCAACATGGTTTTTGTTACATGTAAGGTATTCCGCAATACACAACTTACACTGATTCTTCGCGGTCAGTATTTCCGGTCTCTTACGTCACATTCGTTTTTCCTTCCGGACGACTGTTGCCACTTGGTCGTTACATTTTTAGCGAATAATGCTGAACGCTGTTTCATACGTCCGTGTACTTAGTTTGAAGGTAATCACAACATGAGTACTTGTACTACTGGTCGGTTCGGGGATGTACGTTATGACCTACACATGGGATCCATGGTGTGTGCTGTACATACTGGTCGGGTCGATGATTTCATGTATAAGCACCGGTCGGTTCGATGGTGCATGCTGTAACCAGTGGTCGGTTCGGTGGTCCATGGTATACGCACTGGTCTCTGCAGAGACCATTGATGTTCATACTATGAAATACTGGTAAAAAACAAAAAACAAATGTGTACAGTAATGTTGAATGCAGTACACAATCACTCACAAGAGACATGTTTTAAAAAAATAGGGCAAATATAATGTATATCAGGTAGCGTAAGCGTAAAATATGATCCGAAGTAGGGAATTAACCATATACGTTGAGTATTTCGCATTTAATTATGTGGTCAATGTACATGTATTGCGTGAAATATCGAGATCGTGATCATACGTAATATGTGCATGTATAAGCGCAATGAATTGTAATGAAAACAAACCAATAAACTAATTTTTAAGGTGCAATTTTTAGGTAACTCGGAAAGGGAGTGCAGTGAAAAAGGGAAAAAATACATCAGTTATTTGGCAGGCCTATAAGGTGAAAGAAACTCTGAAGCAGTACCAACCGCAAAAAAGTTATCTTGATCACGTAAGTAGTAATGTAGTTGTAACGCGTCGGTAATAAAAGTACAAGATAAAGGTTAAGTAGGAAAATGGAGTTGGTGTAAATATAATAGAAAGTTAAAGAAAATGGTGGAAAACCTAACCTGATATGAATGTTACGTGCATGGAAGTATGCGTAAAGACATTACTGGTGTTAACATGAAAACGTACCTTTATTAAAAGGAGACAGTACCTGCGGAACTCGTGGACGAAACAGGAGCAACTGATGACGGGCAGAAACCACATGTTAGTAAATACATGATTCTGAAAGAATTTGTGGAGCAAGATGGCAAACTAAGTAAAGGATCGTGGACAAAAATAATGGAGGTAAACAATAGTTGGAATAAAAAGATAATGTTAGCAATTGTCATGCTACAACGTGTTTGAAGTGAATGTTTGAACAAATGATACGTAGGACAAGATAGAGGTGCCAAAATTTGAAGGAGATTGCCTGAGGTTATTGAAAGATGCGGTTCCCAACGTGGATGAAATTCGACGTTCGAAAATAGCATTTGTAGGACAAATAGCCGATAGCTGTATAGAACAACAGATTGGGAACAGCAGTAGCTACAAAACATTGGGAAAGAAAATCTTGGTGCAATATCCGCGACTCAACATATTAGCAGGTGACTGCAGTGCGGATTACCAAAAAAATAAGCGAAAGCAATCATCGCGCATTCCGCCCATGAATGTAAGTTTTGAAGTGGTGAGGTTGATGTTCCGAAAGAATGAGTTGTAAAATATAATTAAAACAAAGTCTTGATACCGTTAATATGTGTAGGATTTACTGATGGCACCTGTAATAGCTGAGGTGAATAGCATTCGACGCAGGAACAGGGAAAACCGAAGAATTACTGCTGGGTTGCAAGTTGAGCCACGAGGAAAGCCAGTAAAAGTAGTTGAAAGTTTGTGAGTATCCGAAAATTATGTACCGTTAATTGCGAAGTTCAAAGGCAGCATAGTTTTGTAAGACGTAAACGTTTTTCCGCGCAGCAGTAGTTGAAGTAATGTGAATTGTTAATGGTTAGAAAAAACAGGAAAATGGAAAACGGGGACAATTCGGTGGAAATGGTAGTTAAAAAATGTAAATTGGACGGACTTATGAGCGATCCGAATGCCGACACGCTGGAATTGGTTGATTGCTGGCGAGAAACGTTTGATTACAGAACTTTTGAAATTAAACAATTGGGGTTAGCAACAATGCTGAGTACGTACCAGCTGTACTACAATGCTGATTACGTAAGTATACAAAAACATGTTCACTGTGAAAGCATGAAAGCGTAAATAAATGAAGACATGCAAGGACGTAAAGACACATGTATCATGTACATTGCAGATTAAACTTGAGGCGGAAATAATGCTTGAAAGCTCTCTTGCTGTAAAGATGTATTTTGAAAACGTGAGCAGGTTTTTTAAAGCGTTGCAGGCCCGCCTTAAGGAAGCAGACACGGAATTGGAGGCTTTTAAAATGTTCAATTTGTCGTTTAAAAGTAGCGCAAAGGATATTTTCTATTTTGCAAACGTTAGTTGTTTCGTTACGTGACAAAAGTAAACATAAGTATGTATTCTTTAATTTGTTGTTTGTTGTACTGAACAGGGAGAGGACGAATTTGCTACCATCGTGGCAACAAAACTGGTAATCCCACACGTGGTATTGTTGCGTGATTCCAGCCAAAAAATAAAACATGCGGCGATCAGTTGCGAAGGGGAAATGTTGTTGCTGTTCGAGGGCGACTATTGGAAAACGGCAGTTGCGTATCTAATCCTCACGTACTTCGTTTTCGGAATCAATACACAACAAAAACATCACAGTATCCCGATTCTACAGTTGTTTTTTCGGTGTGCCGTTGACGGGAACCAAAGACGGAGAGGCGCGTAGAAAAACAAAACTTAGTTGTTATTATCACCAACTGTTGCTGAATTACATGGATTAATGGTGTAAGCAACAAACTGCAGAGTATATGTAGCATTGTAGTGGTAACCAAATTTGTTTAGCTAGACATCAGTAAGCAGTAAATGAAAAATATGTCAAGTAGTATATGTACCCATAAATACACCAGTGTAGATAAACCGTAATCTGGTTTAAATGAATAGTGAAAGGACACTGGAGAAACTGTGTATTATGCAGTTGAAATAATGTACATGTATGTTGCTAGGACATGAAACATGAATGTGGTGCAAGTTTTTGAAAGCTGTAAATAGTATGCATTGTTGTTGTTGTGATGATCTCAATGATGAAGGGACGATAGAACTGGGACCGTCAGTCAAACGTGTGTACAGAGGCACATCGCAGAGGTCAGGGTAAAAATCATGGCAATACCGTCAGGTGACTGCGTAAGCAGAAGCATGAATTTCAGTAGGTAACACGTATGCAATACCGGAAGTGTGGAATGTTTTGAAAAGGCGTATTTGAAGTAGTATTTCAAATACAATGTACAGTTTGTATTTGTTAGTTGTCTTTCCGTAAAATCGAAATATTTTGTAAATCGTGCTTTGCCAGAAAAAAATTTTCCACTGTGTTTTGCATTTCGTATTTTGAAGATTTGCGAATATTAGGATATTTTGTATTTATGTAGCTGGTAGTGTTATCCCTCTCGTATTTGAAATACAGAATTTATTGTCAAGATACATTATTGTGTTAACTGTCACAGTTATGTGTAGCACATGTTCAAAGAAATATTTGAAAGGTAAAAACGGAAATGTTTGGAACATTTGGAAACCAACAGTAGTGGTAAGTATTAGGCATGAGCATGTCGGGACTGCATATCGAGAATGTCTACATTTGTGATCTTGTTTTACCATCGAGACTAATCGAGGCGTCTCGATAATATATCGATAATCTTGTTAATTTTTCGTCACGAAAAAATGCGCATATACGTCAAAAAAGGTAATACACTGTATAACAATGCTGAAATATTAGAGTCTGAACCAGAGATGTTCAAATGATTTTCCATTACTGTGAACCTTATAATGCAACAAAATATATACGTTTCGTTCCTTCCGACCTCTTAAGCCTTCAGTAATAATCTTCCCTCACCAAGTTCCGTCCTCAGTAATATTGTATTTACAGACATGAGACAAGAAAGTCGAAATACAAAAAAATACAGTGCCCGCCAAAAACCGTCTTACCATTGTATTATATGTATCCTGGTACGTTACATGTGAATGAAAGCGCGTATTGACAGCGGTAAAGTAAGTTGTCATGAAAGGAACATTAGGCTTGCGAAGGGTGAATTCGAAGCACAAATCCGTCAACTGCAATTTTTCATTAATGCGTTGAGGCCTGACTTGTTCCTTTGTAATTTTTTTCAAACTTCATTCCCTTCCCGTCATTTCTTTCAAAAAAAACGCATTCATCCCTGAAGGAAGGCTTCTTTGAAGTGTACCCGTCCACAGGTGAACATCTCTGGTCTGAACTATGGCTGCAAAAATTAACCGAATTCAGATGTGCACTGTTCAATGAAAAAAATACTGCTGCAGTGACTTTAAAAATAATTCGGTGGAAAAAAATAACATATCACATCCAAGATGAGCAGGAGAAAATTATATCGAGGGAACTACATTAATATTATAGTTTTAAATAAGTTGTGGTTTTAATGATAACGGGGACTTGCACAATTAACCACGATGTACATTATTGTCCCTTTAGTCAATAATTTTGGGATGTCTCGATTGTCTCGATATGATTGTGTTCTCGATGTCTCGATTTATAAAATTCTGGATGTCGATATTTTTTTCTAAAACAAGAACACGACTGTGGAGAATTTTAAATGAATCAAGACACTCATGCCTAGTATGTATGTCAGAGGTAGAATACAATTAGTGATGCTGAAACATAATCCGTGATAAGTTATTTTTAAATATGATGTAATTAGTAAAGGTTATTCGTTTTAAGGAAATATATTCTGTATGTAGGATCATGTTGTTAACTTAGATGTACACAGGTCTAAACTCTCATAACGTGCATCACGGCTTGCGTTTGTTCAATAATTTTTGGATAGCCAACTATTTGGTTAAATTGTCCGACCTTCAAGCTGTGTTTGAGAGAATATACTTGAGGTACAGTTGCATCTTAGATACATACTGTGAGACGAATTTCAGAGTATTTAAAACTTGTATTTTATATTTAAAATACGGTATTTTCATTTCGTATTTTCGTTTTTGTTAGAAGCGCATTGTTTTAGTTTGTGTCTTGCCGAAATTCCTAATGATATTTGTATTGTATTTTGTATTTCAACTAAGTTACTCCTGGTATATCTGTATTTATAATTTTATTTTAATGTTTTTGGAAATGTAGTTGCATTTTGTATTTTAACAATAACTGTCATGTAGTTTCCGCACCTATGTGCAAGACTCACCGGGACCGAATAACCGACTATTGAAATCACTGTGTATATACTGAGAAGGTTTATGTGAGTGGTAGTGAGTACATGTATAAAGATTTTTGCCAGCTATAGTGTCACATTTATGTTTAAGTGTAAATTAATTACTATTGCAAAAACATGGCGTGAGGCATATACAGACAAAATCATTTAATAAAGTTGTATATACATGCGTTCATATTTATACATACATAACAATTGTTTTTATACAATCCATTCGTGTAGGTTATAATTGTTGTATGCTTGAATAAAAACTAACCGTAAAGGTAGTAAGGTCAGTGTACTGCATCACTTAGCACGTTTAAACATATACAGTCTTCATTTCATTAGCTGTATACTTACGAGGATTATAGTAGGTCAATAACATATAAACAGCATATAAATTGTATTCTCCAACGAATGAAATGGTCGCATCATGAAGCACAGTTGTAACTGAACTGACCACAATCAGTCATGTAAAGCCGTATATCCAAGATACCAAAAAACGTGAAAACATGAAGTGTCACCATTTTGAGTAAATGTGTAACTAGTCCGATTAAAAAACAACAGACAATGTAGAGACTAACTATTATGTAATGATCACGATCGCACTATTACAGGTGGCATGCGTTATCTCACGAACTGATTAGAAGTAATGTATGGGTAAATACAATGTTTGTAACAGCCGTTAAAATAAATGTATAAACATTTATAGAGTGTAGCATATACATCTACTACGTTAACAATTGTATAAAATTTGCTCATATGTAGCAAGACAGGCTGTAATTATTATAGTGTGAGTCGTACTAAGTCTCTTAATTTGAAATAACCACGAAGTTGCTTACCATATGAAGAGCTGCATTGCAGCAACTGCATGTAACTACAATTCGTGAAATAGTAACAATTGTATACCCATGTATATTTCATGGCAAATACATGTAATACTTTGCTACTGCCATAACATTTATACATACGGAGTAACACTGAGTGCAAATAATACATCAAGATTCATAGATAGTCTCTATTTGAAAATGCCACGTGTTTGCATACCATATATACAGAACTGTATTAAAGTGACTTCGTGTAATGACAATATGTACGAATCATGCTATGATCAATACGTTTCTAATAGTATGCTGATACACAGTTGTGAAATGATCATCGTTGTGCAATTGCAAAACATTTTGTTGTTGCTGCTCGGATCATGTTTCAAACCGTATACCACGAAGTTGTTCTCATTAAACGGACAAATTCCATCATATTTTAAACAACTGTTAAACGTCTGCCCATAGGCTGGCAATAGGTTTCGATTTTCAGTGTATTCTGAGACAGTCAGTATACAAATTGTGCCAGCGAATTATTTAAATTCATAATACCAACTTGAGCATCTCGGGCGGTTAAAATTTGCGCGTAAGCCCGTAAAAAGCCCATCCGCCCTGGGTTTGGGCTGTTACAGGTAAAAATGATTAAGCTTGACGGGTCACGGGCGGGTACGGTCTTTTCAACGCGGTGAAAATAGACCGTGAAAACCCATAAAAGCCCGTGAAAAATTCCGAGTGGTGCATATGCAGGTGCAATGGTTGTGAATGCGCATACCTGACTTTGTTATTTAGTAGTAGTTTTATTTCTCAATTCATTGCTGGGGAAAATTCCATTTTGTCTAGAAGATGAATCTTACTAATAATTCACGCATTGGTAAACCGAATCCAGAATTTATCATTGCAATAAACAAAATCACTAGAAGTGCCTACAATAGCCGAAAGTAAATCGTTGGTGGACATTAAATATCAACAAATTACATTACAGGAAATAGCCGGGAAATCCAAGTTTGCAAAGCATTTAAACAGATACTGATAGACTAAATAGGTTTCCGTAAATCACGTGAAGTGCAATGAGTGCAGGAATACTTTTAACAGGCAATCAGGCCAAGGAGGAACATCAATTCTGGCCAAACATAATTGTAAGAATTGTGCAGGGGAAGCAACCCCAGCTATTACCAATTTCATTTAAAAAAGACGCAAATTCAAAATTGAATGAACAAATTGTTCTGGGTACAGCTACGGATTTCCAAGCTGAACTAGTATTTACGGACGTGCTACGGGCTTTTTTAAATTTTACGGGCCAGGACGGGCTTTATCGCTGAACTTTAATTTCGAACCGGGTGGGCAAGGGTAAATATTTACGAGTGACGGGAATAAATATCTCATAGGGAGATACTCTAATACCAACCATAATATCGGGTACCACTATAAATAAATGTCATGAAGATGAGAACGTCAAACAGGAGGTGACTTCAACAAAGTAAATTTCAGCCCAGTGCTGCATATATCTATTCGTTACTTTTTATACATATTGCCATTGATTAGCGCAAATCAATAAAGGCGGTACAAAGCTGAAAAATGCATGAAATCCGCTTAGCACGTTCTAAATAAATAAAATTCTTTGTCACTCTTCCCAGCAGCATAATTCCCAACGTCTTCCTCTAGTGCTTTATGGATGCTGTCATCATGCGTTAATGTTATTGTATGTTACCAAGTGCATTTTATGACTACTGTTTAAAAAAACACTTGTATAAGAACAAAATTCATGCGTTATAGATAATTATTCCGCGTAAAAATCTCCTGCGGAATTGTCTCTCACTTCGCATTTCAGAATTCGCTGACACAATTTCTACTGGCAGTGTCTTCTCACAATATTCTACTGAAAATATTAACCTTGGCAGTTTTTTCTGGATGTAATTTAAAATGCAGCGTTATAATCTCCGCGTTATAATCTCCACCCGGGCGTAGTAATCTCCCGCGGAGTTTTCACGGCGTAAAAATCCCCGGTGGAATTTTCTCCGAACACGGCCATTTGTACCACAACCCCTCGCAGTTGTCAAAACGGAACAGTGCTCGGCACTGGTAGGGTCATTACTCGGGTAAACGGGCAAGGGTACTGCCCAGGTATCGATTTAGTGTACCCGAACGATTTTGGGTACTACTCGGGTACACTTTGGTCGGCTTAAAATTTCGGGTATGGATGCGGCTAAGAGTACGGGCCGCCGGGTACGGGTATAACGGGGTAATAATTTACTCGTACCCGCGACCAATGCACCTGAGTATTTGGAAACGTAGAGAATTGAGACAATTTGATGAATTTTATAACATCATGCCAATCAAGAAACTTCCGTCGGGTTTTTGCAGTGTTTCTGAATATACTGTAAGAGGAGGGAAAATAGTTTAGGGATGGTGAGTGTAGCTCAGAAAAGGGCACTGTGGCCAAAGAGTAATAAAAGGTACTTCCGGTCAGGTCAGATGCCAAAACGAGAGTGATTCACTTTATTTCAGAGTAGTTAGTTCCTCAGTTCAAGTCAGTTCTTAAGACTATCCTTCAATACATTCTCATGACAAAATCATAAACGCATTAGTTAATTCTAATATTTCTAAAATTGAATAAGTTGTTTTCCGAATTAAGTTATTTTCCTAAATACATCGTCGTTGACAACAGTAACGCAACACCATCTCTTCCTAGGGGCGGGGGTTCTGCTTGTAGAAACGGAGACGTTGTTGTCCGAGACGTTTGGTTGGTTTCGATTTAGGTTGGGGTAAATTGGAATGGTCTTTCTGTCTTCTGGGTAACGGTTATTGAAGTGGCTTCGTTGTTGGAAGTATTTTCTCGAATAGTTGTCTGGTCTTTTATTGAAGTTCTTCTGATGATGGTATTTACATTGGTGGTTACATCTCTGCCGTTTGTTGAGTTCTATAAAATTGTTTATTTGGGAAGGACTGTAGGAATTATTGGGAAATGGGGAGTGATTAATCCTTCTCTTCGTGGGTTTACTATCCCTGAAATTTGGGTAGTGTGGCGCATGACTTTTGATCGTGTGATGGTGAAGATCTTCTAGAGAGGGTAGGGGTAGTCGGGTGTTCGAACAGAGTGAGTTAACGATGCTTCGGTTGGTAGTAGAATGAAATCGGTGATGTCGTGGATCAGATCCTTGTCGTGGGAAGAAACGGGGGTAATCCGGGGTAAATGGGAGTTATAAAACGTTTTGGGAATGAGGGATAGCTTTGAGGGTGGGCGAAGTCGTTTTAGTGGGGGAGTGGGAGGAGTATCAAATACAATTGACATTCGTGGGATTGGTTTTGGATTAACTTTAAGAGAATTCATAAACGGAGTTTGAGATGTTATTGATTTTTTGATACGGTGGGAGGCTTCCGTGTTAACTAACTGCTTAGCCTGATGATTTCCCTTCTTCACCAGGCTGTTTAGTTTTCCGATTGCCAGCCTTGAATCTGGCTTGAAGGGTATTGTCCACTGTTTGAATCGAATATGGTATTGATATGATTGATTTGATGTGGGTTGTAATTGGTGGTATATGAATCGTTTGGTTGTTTAGATCTTAGCCAGTTGTCGAATGAGAAGCATTGTCGTAGGGTATGGGTGTTGGTGTTGCAAAATCCGCAAGTTGAACGTGGTTCTTGTTGAAGGAGTGGTTGGCTGAGATTTTTGGTTGATTGATTGTGACACTAGTGATGGTAGGTTTGGAATTTGGTAGAGCTTTGTCATGTCGGATGGATGTGTAGAAGGACCTGGTTGTAATTGGATGTTTTCATTCTTCAATTCTGTTGTGTAGAATTCTAGTTGTTCTTGAAATTCTGGTATTGTACCACGGGATCCGAGTTTCATTTTGATATTCCAGCGGAGATCAGAGGGTAGTCCTAGGTATAAGTATTTCAGTTTTTGTGCTTCAGACATATTGGGGTTCATACGCATGAAAATGCTTAATTTCTTGTACACGTATTGTCTGCCGGTGGTTGTTGTTGCTAAAGTTGTTGAGAGGTTTTCAGTTTCTGCCAGGGCCTGATCATCTACTTCTGGGAAGGCGGCTTGTAGTTTTTCTTCAAACTCTTTAAATTTAATTTGACCATTAGCAGCTGTTAGGTTGTCAAGTAATTCTCGGTTAGAGAAAATCCACCAGTGTAGTGCTTCTTCTGTTAGTAGGAATTTCATATTTTCTAATTTCCACTTGTCTGCCAATTTGAAGTGAGTACACCTTGCATTAAGGGTTTCTAGCCATGTTGAACAGGAGGTCTCTCCGTTGTACGTTGGGATGTTCGAAAAGATTTGATTTGGTAGAAATGCTGTCATTTTGATGTCAATATCGGTGCATCCACTCGAGTCCGTCTGGATCACAAACGTCAATATTTGGTAGTATTGGGTTGTTGGTAAATTCTTCCAAAGTATGGTATGTGGAAGTTATAGTAGTATTTTGTAGTACTTAGAGATCGTTGAAGGTAGTGCAGTGAAGTTTAATCGTAACTGTATTATTTTGATAATCAGTATAAAAGATGGTGTCGACGATAGGTATATAAATATTAATTTCAAGAGAGGGGTCAGTAGGAAATTCAAAATGTTTAATTATTACGTAGTCTTGGTAGTGGTACTCGTCAGGATAAACAAAAGTAATAATATTAATAAACACCATTAATGACACTTGGCAGTGAGGGTCGGAGTCTTCCGTAACTTCCACTCAAAAAATAATTCTAAGTTTATGTAATTTAAGAAAAATTTGAGCAGGGGTTTGTTCAATTTTAACACTTTTTTTTTAAATTATTTTAAGTTTTTCACTTTTAAGAAAAATTTGAGCAGGGGTCTGTTCTATTTTAGCACTTTTGTAATTTTATTTTAAAGTATTTTAAATTTAAGAAAATTTTTGGCAGGGATTCCCCCTTAATTGTACACTTTTGTTTAGGTAATATGGTACGGACTTGGTACGACTATGCAGTCAAACCATTAGTCACAACCACAAAATATTTTGGGGTACGCTGTAATATTTTTGGTACGGATCTGGTACGGCTATAAGGCCAAACCAAGAAACCAAACCACGGAGAAAGAGAAAACAAATTAATTATTGTAGAGGTGGTGGGGGGAATGAGTAATATTTTCTCTGGTACTGGTCCGGTACGCAATAACAGTTAACTGTTAGCTCTAACCATATAAATATCTGGTACGAGCTCAGTACACAATGAATGCAAACCACAGATCCAAACCAACGAGAAAATAGATTGTAGCGAATAAAAAGTAATTAAAAAGAATAGTGTCAAAAATTATGTTTTCTCAGCTGGTAAAGCATTTATTCTTCCCGGAGCAGGTAGGAGAAAGAACGCCGCACCTTGTAAGAGGAGGGAAAACAGTTTAGGGATGGTGAGTGTAGCTCAGAAAAGGGCACTGTGGCCAAAGAGTAATAAAAGGTACTTCCGGTCAGGTCAGATGCCAAAACGAGAGTGATTCACTTTATTTCAGAGTAGTTAGTTCCTCAGTTCAAGTCAGTTCTTAAGACTATCCTTCAATACATTCTCATGACAAAATCATAAACGCATTAGTTAATTCTAATATTTCTAAAATTGAATAAGTTGTTTTCCGAATTAAGTTATTTTCCTAAATACATCGTCGTTGACAACAGTAACGCAACAATACATAGTTTATTATCTATACCCTTTCAATCTTACTACATGGAATACATGTTTGTAGTACTACGTATTAACTAAAATGTATATACTTATGCTTTTAGTGATTCATGTTTTAGGAAGTATGTGTAAAAAAACAGGGGCGAGGAATTATTAAACAAAATAGAAGTGAAGAAATAGATTGAAGGATTGTTCAGATTAAACGTAGTACTTTGTCATTGAGTTATATAAAACTAGCAGTAAAGCCATCCGCAAATGCGGATGGTAACACGACTGATGAAGTTATTCATGATTCTAGATGTTAGTAACTTTTAACAGATTACAACATTTTTGGTTAGACAGTTACATGTGTTAGTGTCACTCCCTTCACCTAGCAATTTCCCTTGGTTGTCTTCAGCGCTAATAACAACTTTACCATTTCCCTTCGAAGTTGATCGGGGAAAAAGAGTCATCGGCTTCGGCAATGTACATACGTACCGCAAATAAGCCCATTAGTTAACTCTTGTGGTACTTGGTATTCCCAACGGCAAACCAGCAGGAGTGCATTAATGAGGAAGACCAAAAATTAAATTTTGTTTAATAATAAAAATGTAACAAAATAATTCCCAAAAATTGGAATTACCTTTTGTTGTCTTGGACAGAATTAAGTTGTACTAACACTTTTTTTTCATAATAATCATTTATTTCTTTTAAGTGTTGACGCATACATTAATTCCCGTGGATTGCAAATAATAGCAAGTTACAAATATTTGATCTAGTAGTTACTCTAATGGGCTTTACATTCCATTCCTTATTTGTATGTATATAAGTACTGATTATAAATTCATAAGGTATAATGGTTTCTTTTTGGGCTTTAATACATCTTCCACATTTACATAAGTACTTCCGACTAAGGGATTACCGGAGACGCCTAATTCTCCCATCTTTCTATATGGTCAGATGCGTATTGTTTCATTGATTCATTTGTAATTTTATTATTATATTAGTATTATGTTATTATTATCATCTGTAGTAACACTTGGTTCCCATATCGTTAGCGTGACTGCTGTATAACTTAAGACTGTCTAAGTAAACAAAAGAAATGCAATAGCCATCCACAAAGGCGGATGGTAACATAATGTGTACTATTATCGCTCTTCTGCACTGCTCATTGGCGCCCGAGTGTCTCATGTAATGGGACGGCACGAAATTTCAATTTTGACGACAGCCTTCTTTGAATTAGTAGTATTGATGTGTGTCATAATTTTGCGCATGACACTTCATCAGTTTTTAGGGTGGCGTCAGCTCCCTAGTAAAATAGCCTTGTCCGTAAGTCGCGCGTCCTTCCGCACTATTGCTCAAAAACTAGTGTTCCGATTTCAAAGAAATGTTTTATGGACAAAAGTAACGCTGAGTTCGTATTTGGTTGAAATCGTCTGGATAGGATTTTAGAAAATAATTCTTGAAATTTTGAACTTAATGTTAAGTGACAGTTATTTCTAAAACTACTGAATTTCAATGAAACGTTTTGTGAATATTGCTTATGTAAATAGTAATGGTTACTTTCTATGTGTGTTTAGGCCAGCCAAAAGGAAAAATTAATTAAGTGAAGGAATTTGTGCACTATCAATATGCAAATATTATTCCTTTGTAAATCCCTAGCTATTCACCTACAATCTCTAAAGATTCCTAATCTTTACCTTTTTGTACATTTGACCTCATACCTTATTGGAAGTTCCTGGCTCATGCGATATTTTTCCTCCAATTAAGGTTTAAGAAAAGAACGCTACATTTTTGTCTCAGAGAGAACTTCCTCAGGAATTACTCTATTTTTCCAATATAGAAGAGTCTGCTTTTGTCACTTCCATGAGACACACACTAAACTTTATTCCACGCACATTTACTCTGTATTTTAGAATCACACTAAAATAAACTACTCTTATTTTTGTACTTGTGTGTGCACCCAGCCTAGCATTGATTAAATTTACAAGGCCCAGTGCTCCATCCTGCATTTTCATAAAATCGGAAAGCACCGCTTACTAGTTAGACAAACATTCTGGCGCCCTCGCAGGGACACCAATTTTGAGAAAATTGTGAAAGTTCCTAATTCTGAACCTTGAAGTTAACTGTAGTGTAAAATGGCGCTTGAACATTTAGTCCGTGCTCGTAGTACAATAAACAATAAAGTTGCAATGGTGCAAAAGTGTGTGGCTGCTCATGGAGTATCGCCTCTCAGCCAAGGGATGATTCGCACGTATATTGAGGACCTAAAGAATTACGAAAGCAAGCTGGACGTCAACCTTGAGAAAATCAGCAAGGAAGTCGATGACGCGAACATGCCAGTTCACGAGAAGGAGTATTTGCTGATCATCCACAAAATAGCGACCACAAAAGGGGACCTAGAAAACATCCGGGTGGTTCCTCCAGACGCAAAGGTCAAGCCAATATCAATACATCGACCAGCTCTTGAACTTCCAAAGTTCTCTGGAGAAAGAGATGAATGGTCATCTTTTTATGCCATCTTTAAATCTGCCATCGAGGATGACACGTCCCTAACAGATGCAGAACGCCTGCAGTACTTGGTACGATGCCTCAGTGGTCCTCCTAAGGATTCAGTAAAAAACTTTCCTATTATTGATGCTAGTTTTGTCCCAGCAATGAAACTGCTAAAAACAAATTATTCGAACAAAAGGCTAATCGTTCATGACAATTTAGAGAAGATTCTCAGTTTGCCCCAGATGTCCAGTGAATCAGCCCCTGCTCTGCAAAAGATGTTAGACCAGACGTACCAAGGTCTTTCGGTTCTCAAGAATGAGGGCCAACCAACAGATCAATGGGGGACCATAGTGACGCACATCCTCATCAAGAAACTTGATCCCAAATCTCGCGAATTGTTTGAGAGCCAACAATCTGCTACAGAGGTTCCAGTCTACAACGACCTCATTCAGTTCCTAACGAAAAGGGTAGGTTCTTTGAGAATGCTCACATCTACAGTCCCAAAGCATACAAAGTCTAATGAAAAATTTAGTGGGAAGCACAAATCGGTTGCTTCAAATCTCTCCGTGTCCTCCAGTTCATGTACACTATGTGAAGGTGAAGAACACAACCTGTGGAAATGTCCCAAGTTCATTGCCATGAACATTTCCGAAAAACGAAGTCTGGTTCAGTCAAGGCATCTTTGCTTCAACTGCTTACGCCCTGGTCATGGAGTTGCCAGCTGTGAATCCAGTGACTGCCGAAAGTGTCACAAGAAGCACCACACGCTCCTCCATAGTGACAACCAGAAGTCCGCGCCTTCCCCACAAGAAGGCCCAAAAGAAGTTTCACCAGAAGCTTCTGTAGCCACCCTGTACTCCAACGTAAAGGGAGGTCAAGTATTATTGCAAACAGCCATAGTGAAGGTCCAAGACAGATTTGGTCAACACCATCTCATTAGGGCCCTTCTCGACAATGGTTCTCAGGCCACGTTAATCAGTGAGGACTGTATTAGACGCATCAAGATGCCACGGTCTCATGCTAACGTTCAAGTTACCGGTGTCGGTTCCACTCAGTGCAGCAGCAGTCGTGGAATTGCACATCTAACACTCGGGTCTCATTTCGACACAGCATTTGAAATTAAAGTCTCAGCTCTTATTCTTTCCTCTGTTACAGGATTTCTCCCTCCAAAGTCATGTGCTCCGACCATGTGGACTCACCTTGATCAGATCAAGCTTGCTGACCCCCAATGGTTCAAAAGCGACAGGGTAGACCTAATTATTGGGGCCGATATTTATTATTCAATAATTCAGTCTCAAATAATTCCAGGCAAAAATGGATCCCCAGTTGCACAACTTACGAGGTTTGGATGGGTACTGGGGGGACCTACACTCTCAACGTCCACCGAGGTTGTCACAGCACATCTTGCTCAAACCGACTTGGGAGAACAGTTACAGAAATTCTGGGAGCTGGAGGAAATTCCTGTAGCCAACAACATGTCTCAAGAAGAGGAAATGTGTGAAGAACATTTCCAACAAACAGTCAAGCGAAATGAGGAGGGCCGGTATATAGTCCAGCTTCCATTCAAGCCCAATGCTCCGAAGATTTCAACAACAGTTGAAGTCGCTCGCAGAAGGCTCCAATCCATGGAGCGTCGGTTCAATTCCCAGCCTGAATTGAAACTACAATACGCATCATTCATGGAAGAGTATGAGGGACTTGGTCACATGACGAAGGTGCCTCCGGAGGAAGTCCAAGTTTCAACTAACAAACACTTCTACCTCCCTCACCACGGAGTAGTACGCCCTGACAGCAGTACTACAAAACTCAGAGTCGTTTTCGACGGATCTGCTAAGGGTCCATTCGGGGGGTCCATTAACCAGGCCTTAATGGTGGGGCCTAAAGTTCAAGAGGACCTCATTCACATACTCCTCAGATTCCGGGTTCACACAATAACCCTGAAGGCGGACATTGAGAAGATGTATCGTCAGATTTAAGTCAGCCCTGAGGACAGATCGTTCCAGCAGATACTGTGGAGAAAGGACGTTCAACTTCCTGTGGACACCTATAAGCTCAACACAGTAACGTACGGAACTGCATCCGCTCCGTACCAAGCCGTCCGGTGTGTTAAGAAACTTGCCTGTGATGAGAGGGACCAATTCCCAGAAGCCGCAGCAGTTGCCAGCACCGACCTTTACGTCGACGATCTGATGTCCGGGGCACACTCCTCCACAGCAGCTATAAAACTCCAGTCTCAGCTGGTAAATCTTTTTGCGTGTGGACGCTTTCCTTTAAAGAAATGGTCTTCTAATGATCCTCAGGTTCTCGCTGCAATTCCTGAGGAATTTCTGGACTACGCAGATACGCATTCAATAGATGACGATCCAGAAGTCAAAACGCTGGGTCTCCAATGGCATCCCAGCAGGGATACATTTAGTTTCAAGGTCAGGGTCCCAGTACATCAGCCTGGTCTCACAAAACGAACCATGCTATCCGAGATGTCAAGGCTCTTCGATCCTTTGGGATGGCTAGCCCCAGTAACTATCAAGTTCAAGGTTACATTTCAAAAATTATGGGAAGTCCCTACAGAATGGGACGAAGAACTCACAGATGATGTCAAGGATGTATGGGCCCTAATCAAAGCTGAACTGCCTCAGCTGGAACCCATTCGCATTCCCCGTTGCATTACTCAATCGCGGAGCAGCCGTCAAGAACTCCATGGATTCTCTGACGCCTCCGAAGTGGCTTATGGAGCCGTTGTTTACCTTAGGTCCATTTCACCTGATGGAAATATTCAAGTAAGGCTCGTATGCGCCAAAACAAGAGTAGCCCCGGTCAAAAAAGTCACTTTACCGAGACTGGAGCTGTGTGGAGCCCTTCTACTTACAAAGCTACTGAACCTAGTCAGGTCCTCATTAAAATTGGAGTTTCAGGAAATTCATGGGTGGACAGATGCTACAATTGTTCTCCATTGGATCCGAGCTGAATCTGGTCGCTGGCAAACGTTCGTTGCCAATCGCGTTTCCCAAATCCAGTCATCCCTACCATCATCTCAGTGGCACCATGTGAAGGGGAAGGACAACCCTGCCGACTGTGCGTCTCGGGGCATTCTTCCTTCTGAGCTCCCAGCTCACTCACTCTGGTGGACTGGGCCACCCTGGTTGAAGGAGGACATACTTGATTATTCTGAAGGCGCTCATCAAAGGATTGACCCGGACCTGATGGAAATAAGGAAGGCTCGGATTGTCATGGCCGTTGCTACTGCAGATACGGCACTTCTACCACGGTACTCCAGCCTTTGGAAATTGAAGCGGATCACCTCATGGATCCTTCGATTTGCTCACAATAGTAAGGGACCGAAGGCCAACAGAACCATTGGGCCACTGAATCCATCGGAACTGGAACAAGCTCTAATGACTCACGTTCGAGTCATTCAACGACAAGTATTCCAGCAAGAAGTTGAGGCCCTCTCCAACGGGGACCAAATCCATAAGAAAAGCAAGTTATGGAACTTGCATCCATTTCTCGACAGTAGAAAGGTTTTGCGTGTCGGTGGACGTATTCAGCGTGGGGACTTTCCTGATGACAAGAAGCACCCAGCTTTACTTCCCGCATCAAACCATCTTACTACTTTAGTAATTTGTGAGTACCATGAAAAGGCCCTGCACGGAGGACCAACACTCACACTCTCATCAATCCAAGAAAGGTTTTGGATTATTCAAGGTCGAAGACAGGTCAGTTCCTTCATCTCTAAATGCATCAAGTGCTTTAGGTTTAAGGCTGAAAGTTGCACGCAGATTATGGGAGACCTTCCTGTGAGCAGGCTCCGAAAGCTCTCCACCTTTGAAACCGTTGGTTTGGACTTCGCTGGGCCCATCTATGTCAAAGATAGAGCTGGTCGGGGAGGAAAAATCTTCAAGAACTACATTGCCGTCTTTGTGTGCTTCAGCACTCACGCTGTCCATCTGGAACTGGTGGAAGACCTTACGACAGATGCCTGTCTGGGGGCAGTTCGTGCCTTTATTAGTAGAAGAGGAAAACCAGCCGAAATCAGGAGCGACTGTGGGACCAATATGGTAGGCGCAGCCAGGGAGATGGAGGAGTTCATTACACTCATCAAGTCTGGAGCCTTCAACAACAAAATTGGGCCAGAGCTCGCTAAAGATGGAATCAAATGGGTCTTTAACCCTCCAGCTTCTACCCACTTTGGTGGCATTTGGGAGGCGGCGGTCAAATCCGCAAAGCATCACTTGCGAAGAGTCATGGGCAACACCACTCTAACAAGAGGACAGGTTCACGTTCTACTCTGCCAAGTGGAGGGAATTCTCAACTCTAGACCCCTCTGTCCTTTATCTCCGAATCCCAATGATGTGCAGGCCCTAACTCCAGGGCACTTCCTTATTGGTAAAGCAATTAATTCGTTTCCAGATCCAGATTTAAGGAGCATATCAGAGGGACGTTTATCTCACTGGCAGCAAGTGCAGTATCTCACGCAACATTTCTGGGACCGATGGAGCAGAGAAGTCATTGCCAATCTGCAGAAACGAACCAAGTGGCAGAGCGAGAAGGCAAACATTGGCATCGGGACCATGGTCTTGCTCAAGGATGAGAACTTGCCCCCGTTGAAATGGAAGCTAGGTCGAGTCACTGAAGCTTACCCGGGCAAGGATGGATTCATTCGTGTGGTCACCGTAAAGACCAACTCAGGGGAATACAAACGCCCCATTGTCAAATTATGTATTTTACCAATTGATATATAATTAATGTTACACTTTATTATACGTATGTACATGTGAGCCATGTAATTTTTCTGTTTATGAAGCAAGCTTCATGGGGGGACTATGTTTAGGCCAGCCAAAAGGAAAAATTAATTAAGTGAAGGAATTTGTGCACTATCAATATGCAAATATGATTCCTTTGTAAATCCCTAGCTATTCACCTACAATCTCTAAAGATTCCTAATCTTTACCTTTTTGTACATTTGACCTCATACCTTATTGGAAGTTCCTGGCTCATGCGATATTTTTCCTCCAATTAAGGTTTAAGAAAAGAACGCTACATTTTTGTCTCAGAGAGAACTTCCTCAGGAATTACTCTATTTTTCCAATATAGAAGAGTCTGCTTTTGTCACTTCCATGAGACACACACTAAACTTTATTCCACGCACATTTACTCTGTATTTTAGAATCACACTAAAATAAACTACTCTTATTTTTGTACTTGTGTGTGCACCCAGCCTAGCATTGATTAAATTTACAAGGCCCAGTGCTCCATCCTGCATTTTCATAAAATCGGAAAGCACCGCTTACTAGTTAGACAAACAATGTGGTTAAAATGAGCCCGATAGTTTTTTCAAAAACAAATCTGAAATTTCGAAAAAAAACTCAAAATTCATCCTACTTTGACGGCGGTAGCTGTCCCGCCCTACGCGAAGACTCAAATTATCGCGTAGCGATGATTTTTCTAAATGTGCAAAGTAAAGTTCGGGTGTGTTTTGGGTAAATAGAGTTATTGAGGTGAGAAATTAATTGGAAAAAGTCAAAACGTAAATATTTTTGACCCGTTGTGTGTTAACGATATGTACATTACTGCAAAGGATATTCTCAGGTTATTCTTTAACGAATTCTATAAGTAGTGAAAAATATAGTGTGGCTTTTATCCCAAATCCAATAGCTGAATTATTAAACATACACCACCTCAAAATAGAGCAAATACACCCTAGAATGAGTCAGTGGACTACCCCGCCTTACTTTTTATTATCGATGATCAACATTAATAAAGTTGACTAACTTTGTCAGTTGGTTTTAAATCATAGCTGAGAAAGCTGCGCTGTCAAAATTTAGTACACTAATTTAAACAATTTACTGCACTTCCCCCCTCAAAATACTTGATACTCCATTTGTCGTAATTATTTGAAATAAAAGATCACACTAATCAAAACAGACATTGACAACAGCATTTACGATATAACTAATACTACACGGTTAGAATGTTAAGCTTGTACGAAGTTCGCTGGAGCCTTTTATCCCTAAGCATTTTAGCCAGGCTGAATTTAATGCCATTCCTGGTGGATCGTCAAACTGGGACAATTCGATTGCAAACGAATAGAATCCCACGGAACGCATTTAAGTGTTCGTACATTATACTTCTGGTATATTTCACGTTCATGGTAGAAAGGTTGGTTCAGTCGATCATTTATCGAGAGTCGATGAAAATACTTCATTTGCCTTTCCATGGGCAAATGATTGTTGCCACGATGCTACCATTATATATCGCCACTTCCCTGTTTGTAGTGAATCCCGAAATCACGGTAGCCATTTTCAATGAAATGTACGATGGAATCGGTATGGACTGTAGATACTTGAAAATAATGCAATTCATTTGGGATGTAGTACTGTATCTGGAATGGTAACTGTTCTTTTCAGGATCCCAGAAAGTACCATTTGCTTGGAAAATGTATTCACTTTCTGATCTCTTCGCAATTTTTACCCCCTTCGTGATCTCAAACATCGTCTCGATGTACATTACAGATTTCATTGTGGAACCGAACAAAATGTTTTATTTCTATTCTGTTGTTGGTCCATTCGTTGAATACAATGCAAACCTACGAAAAATATTGATGGGACTGGAGATTTGTCTACTTCTGAATGTAATATCACCCTATGTTATTAATACTTTCGTCATGCTGTCCACATTTAGCCGAGTCTTCACGAATATTGAGAGACAAATTCATTTGTTACAGTAAGTATTAAGTCTGAGTAAAGTTTTTACTTGATATTTCTATTTAAAATATAAGTCAAGACGTAAAATGTCTCGGAAATTAACCAAAAGTATCTATATGTTAATTAAGGATCCGGCAGAGGAGCATAAGTGTCCTGGATGATGCAACACAGGTTTGCCGACGACTTCAGATCTTCGTTGAGCTTTACAACCATAATTTTGCTTACATCGTTTTCTGCGTGAAGGTTCTCTGTTCCTACTGCTGCATTGTGTGCGCTTTCTTCGCCATCAAATTCATGAACTCTCATTTAATTCTGGCTATGGCAAATCTGGTATTGACCATGAATGGATTCAGTGCCTATGTAATATTTTATGATAAAGCCTTCAAAATCCCGGGTAAGTTGGAGGAGTTGAAGACACTAATATTGATGGGTTCAAAGAGCCTGGAGAATGAACGTGGGGTTAATTTACGCCGGCGAATTTTAAGATCCATACCAAATGTAAGCATTAAGGTCGGGGGGTTTCGAACTTTTGAGAGGGAATCCACGCCTGCGTTTGTGGACTTCGTGGCTCAAAATTTTATTGGAATGCTAATTGCCTTTCGATGATGCTTTGTGAGCTCACTTGGGGTTTAACTTAACCGTGGCATACCCGTCCATTGGGAGAACCTAAATTACAGATGACAACACTTACAAAGTTAATGAATCATATATGCACAGAGATATAATTATAAACATATTATAGTTACAGTATTATTATTATTAGCTCTCTTTAATAGCTCAGTACGCTTGCTTGGGCTAGTTAAAATGTATTTTTTTTGTAAAGTAAGGGCTTAAATATGGCACATTGTACTATTCGACGATAGCTTATGTGCATCTCACGAATTCATCTCTGAAGTATGATGTCGTCAAAAGTATCTATACTTACATGAAATTCCGTAATAAAACCGACATACTACTAAGGTTCCTCAACGGATAGGATATATCCGCATATCCGCGGATCGGATAAATTTCGGATAGGATAATTAATGAATTTATCCTATCCGCAATTATCCGCCCGGATCGGATAGACACATTCTATCCGTTAAAATAATGCGGATAGGATAGTATACAAGGTTAAAATTATCCGCACGGATACGATAATAGAATCTTGAGCTTCGGATAATCCGTCGGATATCTGCGGTTATCCGCGGATAGTTTTATCTGCCATCTGTTGCTTACCGGCCTAACAAATTTCGGTCGTAGAAATTCTATTATTTGTAATAGTAATTGAACTAATTGATAGCAAAACGACGAAAATACGCTTTTCTATTTCAACAAAAACACACAGTATATTGCTAATAAATTTACTCATCTTTATCATCTCCAAGTAAGTCCTACCAAGGAAATTAACTGTCATACAGGAAGTTTAAAACTATCCAATTAAAATTTGAGTGTCGAAATGTTAACCGTCAATTTTTTCGACCAGACCAGACCAAAGACTATGGTCCGGACCATGGTCCAGAAAACCATTGAGAGCAATTAAATAATCACATTTTATCCCGTCAAATTCTTCTTTTGTCCCCAGAAATGACATTTATAATTTGTTCCATAGGATTTCGTTAATTCATAAATTTTTATTTTGCGTACTTTTGGGACCATGGTCCTGTGGTCTGGTCTGGTCTGGTCCTGAAGCTGGACCAATTGTATCTGGTCTGGTCCAAGCGTTGAATCAGACCGGACCAGACCATACAAATCTGGGATCAGATCGGACCAGACCAATCCAAAACCATTAATAATGGTTCGGACCAGACCATTGGCATCCCTAGTTGCGCCTATAGTTACGGTAATTGTATATTTCATATTACAAAGAGAAGAATGATTATTGGAGGGGTGAATAAATGATAAGCGTAATATTCATACTATATAATCCTATATTGACTCCACGTAAACCGGAGTACCTTTTTCGACACTTCGTATTTGAATAAATAATTACTTTTTATGAATTTGCAAGAATAATTTCCAAATTAGAACCATATCCGCGGGTGACTTCGGATATCCGCGGATAGGATCGGATTTCTCGTTGCAAGTATCCGTGGGATACGGATACATATTATATCCGATCCGAAATTTTCGGATAGGATTCGGATAACATAAAAACTTTATCCGACATTATCGGATAGGATCGGATTAAGTTTTAATTTATCCGAGAATTTGCGGATAGGATAGGATACGGATAGGATAAGCCATTTATCAGTAAGATTTAGGCTTACCGATTATGAATTATAATTTTTTAATATGAGGAAAACAATAATTACATTCTATCTTACAATTAGGCACTGCGGGATCGGATTTCAGGACTACATTTTGAAAAACATCTGCGTGGGGATTAGTGATTCAAATTAATTAATTTAAATTCTTTTAGTCTTCCTCTTCTTTAGATGACACATTTACATTACCACGGAGGGGTAAAGGGGGTACACTGTTCCCTACGCTCAGTCCCCGAAGTGGTACAAACATAAAGTTAGTACCCCCAGAAAATGCTGACAGCTTCATAGAATACAGAAACTGAAACCCTATTGTTTCCAAGAGTGCAGGTGCGTATTATCATGGAACACAAAATTGATTTCATAAATTTGAATTGATTAAATGAAAATGAATTAGTTGGCTACGTTTTTAGATGTTTCCATACTCATGGCCTCGTAATGTATGAGTAACTAGTATTAAAATGTTCCCATACGCCGAAACCAATTTGTCACCAGAAATTTTCTTTTCTACTTCAGTCAACTGTTCCTTAGTCTAGTTTTTGACAAACATTTGTGTTACTCAAGAGCCTAATTATCATTCAACATACATGATTGTGCATACGAGGAGTAATTATTTCCAGTGCCATTTGTACCTTAATCCTAAATGTACAAACCTGTATTAAACAAATTGACAGTTTAAGCAGCCTGGTGTAATTCATATGAATCAATTAAATGTCAAGTATCCAGTATTCATAAATTGTGTTCAAAGACTTTATCACAAACAAGCCCAGAAATAATTTGCAGTTTAAGGTCCCTTCCAGCAGACACAAAAAATTCTTTTTGGCTTGATTATCGATTGATAATAATTTGGACCAGTTACATGTATTATGTGTATCTAATTATATGTATGACCTTAAAATAAAGTCCGGAAGAATAATGACCACCTTACCTTTTAATTCCCACTAGAACATCAATAAAGCATGAATGACCAACTCCGTCCATTACTTTTAAACAATATCTAAGACAGGTGCATTGTCAAAACTTAGTGCGTTAATTTAAAGAAAGTACTTGCCCGTGAAAATGCTTGAAACTCTGGTTTTCATATTTGCTTTAAATCTCATAAGATACAGAAACCAAAACAGAGATTGACTCCAGCATTTACGACAGAACTATTACATCTAGAAATCTAGACAGTTAAAATGTTAAGTTTGTATGAAGTTCGCTGGAGCCTTTTATCCCTGGACATTTTAGCCAGGCTCAATTTAATGCCTTTTCTGGTGGACCGTCAAACAGGGAAAATTCGATTGCAAACTAATCGAATTCGAAGGAACACATTCAAGTGTTCGTACACTTTGCTTTTGGCGTATTTCACGTTCATGGTAGGAAGATTGGTTCAGTCGATGATTTATCGAGTGTCGATGAATATTCTTCATTTGCCTTTCCATGGGCAAATGATTGTTGCCACGATACTGCCAGTATATGTCGCCACTTCCCTGTATGTAGTGAATCCCGAAATCACGGTAGCAATTTTCAATGAAATGTACGATGGAATTGGTAAGGACCTGAAAATAATTGAAAATAAAGCCTTTATAGCCGTTTTATTTGACATGTAGTATACTGTATCTGGAATGGTAACTGTTTTTTTCAGGAACGCAAAAAGTACCATTTACTTGGAAAATGTATTCTCTTTCTGACCTCTTCGCAATTTTTATCCCCCTCGTGATCTCAAACATCGTCTCGATGTACATTACAGATTTCATTGTGGAACCGAACAAGATGTTTTATTTCTATTCTGTTGTTGGTCCTTTCATTGAGTACAATGCAAACCTACTGAAAATATTCATGGGACTGGAGATTTGTCTACTTCTGAATGCAATATCTCCCTATGTTATTAGTGGTTTCGTCATGCTGTCAGCATTTAGCCGAGTCTTCAATAATATTGAGAGACACATTAAGTTGTTACAGTAAGTACTAATAAGTCTGGGTAAAGTTTTCCCTTGGTATTGTTGTTTTAAAAAATAAGTCAAGATGTGAAAAGTCTTTGAAATTAAGTTAAAATACATTCTATATGTTAATTAAGGGCCCAGCAGAGGAACGTAAACACTCTGAATGATGCAACACAGGTTTGCCGACGACTTCAGATCTTCGTGGAGCTTTACAACCATAATTTTGCGTATATCGCTTTCTACACTAAGGTTCTCTGTTCGTATTGCTGCATTGTGTGCACTTTCTTCGCCATCAAATTCATGAACTCTCATTTAATTCTGGCTACGGCGAATCTGGTATTAACCATGAATGGATTCAGTGCATATGTCATTTTTTATGACAAAGCCTTCAAAATCCCGGGTAAGTTGGAGGAGTTGAAGACACTAATATTGATGGGTTCAAAGAGACTGGAGAATAAACGTGGGGTTAATTTACGCCGGCGAATTTTAAGATCCATACCAAATGTAAGCATCAAGGTCGGGGGGTTTCGAACATTTGAGAGGGAATCCACGCCGGCATTTGTGGACTTTGTGGCTCAAAATTTTATTGGAATGCTAATCGCTTTTCGATGATGTTCTGCAAGTTTACCTGGAGTTTGAAATATTGCGTATCCGTCCATTGAGTGAACCTAATTTAATTCATTTACAGCTGAAAACACTGTATATGTATATGATATGATTGTGTTATCGTTAATGAATTGTATATACAGAGATATACATAGTTATAGTAAAAATACAAACTTACTACGAACATTAGGAATCGTTTAATAGCTCAGGAAGCTTGATTGAGCTAGCCACGATGTAATTTATTGTTGTAAATTAATAGTTTAGATATACCACATGAAGTACTAAGTAAGCATGGCACGTGAGTTTAAGTACATATATTCATCGATCCCTTAGCAAATGTGCTAATATTTCATTATATGCTTATACTATTCAACTATTGAATGTTATTCGTAACATTTTCACTTCATAAAAAATTAATTTAATGAGTTACGAATGTTGAATGAAAACGTTTGTATTTGCGGCCGTTAGGCGGCCCTTGGACTTGGTAATGTAACACCAGTATTGTATCCCTATGATTCCCAATTAAATTATCTGTAACTTTGTCAAAAATCATTGCTCTACGACTTTTGGATCCAAAATTATGACAAGTCAGCTCGTTTTGGGGCACAACGTTACGAATAATTCTTCCCGCAACTGTACATATATTCACCATGTTATATCCTATTCTTATTATTATTATTGAAACAGTTAATTTGTTCTATAATTTTATCACGTCACCAGTTTAATATTAAAATAAATGTTATAACAAATCTTTCCCTAGATTTTTCAAAAGTTCCGGTTTTTAAAAGGTTTGCTTTATTTAGTACACATTTTTTTGCCACATATTTCTGAATGTTGTGGGTCCAATTGAGGTGGATTTCTTAAGTTTGATGAAAATGAATCCCAATGAAAGTTACATGTCCAGTTATTTAAACTATGTATTTTTGTAACTTTGCGATATCTTTGATCATAAAATAACAACATTAGAAATTTTATCCGTATTTTCTTGTTTCTAAATTTTTACTCATGATTATAAGGTTTAGTTTTTAAATTTTAAACGTTTGACACTTGATGCCTTAGTTTTTGAGCTTCGTTCTTACAATTTTTCTGTACTCATGGAATGCTATAACCGAAAGGTTATACCTCTCTATTTTTGATGCTCTTACAAGTATCCTGATTGTAAGATGATCTACGTATACTCCAGGACTAGGAAATTGTGATACTGACCATGAGAAACCGTGTCATATTTTTTAACGAATGCTTAATTCAGTATAATATGTAATTATTATTTATTCCTGGAATACATTATTTAAAGAACATGTTTTGTGGCTTGTACTATTGCAGGACTGGTGAATTGCATCTCACGAAGGTAATACACTTGCAGTTAACTTTGTTGTGCTCTGTCTTGAGTCTAACTTCAAAATTTGAAATTCTATGTTTGCAAAATATGATCTTCATGAACGTATCCACACAGTGTCTTTTCACTGTATCTGCATATATATTGATGTGGCTCTCTTTGACATTCAAATGTTAGTACGAATAATTCAACGAGATTTAATGTTATGGACATACACTTTACATTAAACTTATGACAACAAGATAAACCCCAAAATATTTTCATTGGAATCTATGTAAACACTAAACATTTGTATTCCATATCTAAACTAATGTAATTATAAACAAACTCTCGAAAATATATCATATCATAAAAATCTCATAAGTTCATCATTGTAATTACAAATCCCAACTGCCAAAATGTAACCTATCAATCAAAAAATAGCTTCGCAGTCAATTCACTCCTGAGCTTGTCAACTCTGATGATTTATGGATTCGTAACCACACACTTGACTCGCCCCATCATACGTTCATCACTACACATATATTTCTGCCCATGATAACTCAAGTTGAAGGACTTAATCATTAGTACTTCGAAAAATAAATCCCAATTTAATGTAAATAATCCTACCACAGTAGTAATTTCTTGCAATTATCCATGCAGAGTATTATAGGGTTATTTATAAGCCTGCCCTTGTGATTTACGCTGAAGACTAATTATCATGAGCTGGGACCCAATCAATCATATTTGTCAAATGCTTCTCCTGGCAACCTAAATTTTAATGACAATATAAATTAAGTTTTGCACTCAATACCTAGTCAGTATTACAGTCCCCTCTCTCTTTGACAGAACTCTCAAAATAAAAGTGGATTTAAAATGTTCAAGCTAATTGCATTCCTTAGCGTAATTGCAGCTGTTCACTCAGCCGCTGTGCCAAATGACCGCGGAGATGTCGGTAAGAGTTTTACTATTTCATTTATTATTTTAAAATAAATTTCGAGAAGAGTCAAAAATAGGGGTAATAATAAGAATTCTTTGAATTATTACAGTATTCGTTGGAGATTCCATAACCGACTGGTGGAGGAACGATGGGCGCTCCGTCTGGGACCAGTACTACGAGAATTTGGGAGCCGTTAATGTTGGAGTGGCGGGAGACGTGACCCAGCAAACGATTGACCGGATTAATGGGGGTTCCTTAGATGGTTTCAACACCCGTGTGGTCGTTCTATTGATCGGTACCAACGACCTGGGCAGGGGAATTACTGAGGAGATTGTTTATTTCCAGATCGGGGCAATCTTGAGCTTGATTCAGACCAAACAACCGAATGCGAATATCCTTCTCTTAGGTATCCTGCCCCGTGGTGGAGAGGACATTCATAGAAAAATCCGAACTGTGAATGATAGAGTCCGCAACTATGACAATGGAAGAACTATCCGCTACTTAAATATGGAAGCCCAATTCTCACCAGGTTTGGGACAAGTTTACCAAAATCTGTATTGGGGGGATCAACTTCACTTGTCCACAGAGGGCTACCAAGTCTGGGCTCGGACCATGGCTGATCTTTTCAATCAACTTTATTCCAGATAAGCTATTTCCAATAGGAAGTGACCATATTATGCTGAAAACTGCTCAAATTTAATTTATATGAAGCCAAACTGCTCAAATTTAATTTATATAAAGCCAAACTGCAACAGTTAATATTACCATGTAACTCTGTGAGCGTATTATAATTATTGTAGTGGGGGTTGACCGTACTTTTAAAAAAGTCTGTGAAACTAAATAAAGCGAAATATAATTTGAGCCCGTTGGCTAACACACTAAATTAATTACAAATTACCTCAAGGAAAAGACAATTTATTGTTAGCGACAAATCCGAACACAAAATAGATGGCGTAAGCTTTACTTCCAACTTTCGGTACATATGCATTTGCATGTATTATACGCAGGGATGGGAAATTTACACATACGACCTGCTGGATTGGATTAAGGGATTGAGAGAAAACATTCCGATTACTTGGATTGGATTAACGGATTAAATGACAAAATTCCGGTCACTTGGATTGGATTAACGGATTAAAGTAAGGCACTCCGATCACTTGGATTGGATTAAGGGATTGAGGGGAAAAAATGCGATCACTTAGATTGGATTAACGGATTAAATGACAAAATTCCGATCACTTGGATTGGATTAACGGATTAAAGTAAGACACTCCGATCACTTGGATTGGATTAAGGGATTGAGGGGAAAAAATGCGATCACTTAGATTGGATTAACGGATTAAAGTAAAAAATTCCGATCACTTGGATTGGATTAAGGGATTGTCGGGAAAAATTCCGATAACTTGAATTGAACTAATGGATTAATGGGGAAATGGTTGATGAATGAAAATTCGAAGATTTACATTGGATTTCCAATAAAGATGTATGAAGGAAGGACGAAGAAAATCAAAAATTAAATGGAAGCACATCGACCAATTGAATTCTTATATAAGTCCAATTAACGGGTCAACATTTGTTAATACATACTTAGATGGTTTGTGCTATTGGCCACCATAAATTCAGCAATTCAGATTGGGATAAGGCGATGACGTGAATATCCTAATAGTTAGTTAAAATTACAAAGGTCGGTAATATTTATTCAAACACAAAATATGCACATATTTGAGGCAAGCGTAAAGAGAATTTGTTACTCCCTAACAAGTAAAACAGCTTGAGGCTTCTACTGCGTTCCCTCCCAATACATACATACATACTGCGTTCCCACGTTGTTTGCTAAGATTTATATTGCTACAAACCATAACGACATGATTCCTGTTTGAAAACATCCTTGGAATTGTGACATGTGAACACAGGCTACAAGTTCATTACAAAGCCGCTAGATGTTGAAAAATGTAGCAATGATTAGCAGTAGATATAATCCAATCCACACTACTGACAACAGTGGATTTTGGGATTAGGATTGACCAAATAATTCATTAAGTATTGGATTTGGATTGGGGATTAAATCGTTGCCATACAAATAATTGGATTTAACTAGTGGATTAAAATGAAAGCATTGAGCCGGGATTGAGGATTGAGGATTAGATCCTAGTTTCCCGAACACTTGGATTGGGATTGGGATTAATTATTTCTTATAAATTTTGTAATCCGGGATTAATTTAATCCCGGATTAATAATCCATTCCCATCCCTGATTATACGTCACCTCATTTAATTTTTTGAGGTCAAGCTAATGACCCCGACAATCGCAATAGGGACATTCAGTCTCACGGCGCCCCTAAAAGGCAGGTTAATAGAGAAATTAAAAGAAATTGCATACGTTCAATACGGCGCATGCGCATGGGATACCAAAATGTCTTAAGGAGAGAGACAAAGTTTAAAAAACTATGTAGACAAAAGCTAATTAGACATCTTTGAACCCATTTTATGAGATTTCTTCCTGAGTACAAAAAAATTCACACATTGCATTGGCTCAATTCAAAATTTCACAATAATGGTCAAATAGCAATTTTATTTTCGACATTTATGAACCAAAAAATTTTTTTTTCATTTAAATTGTTCCTGAATTTATAGGAATTATTTTTGCGGTCAATATTTTAATTTCAAACTAATTGTGAGTTAACATTTAAGATCAGAGATATAATTAGTTAAAAGAAATGAACAAAATAAAATACAAAATTGCCATTCAATATTTACATAAAAGACGGTTTGTAATCTCAAAAGAAAGATATTTTGAGTAAATGTTTTAAATTCAATTAAATCAATTAGAAATTAATTCAGAAATCAGTAAAACATTCAGTTAAAGAATTTATTCCAACATGACCTTATGATGGACCCTGTATAATATTACAGTGCTGAGGCGGAATCAATCTAGCCGGTACATTTTGACGTGGTTTGGTCTCAGACAGGAAATTGACGTGACAATTTTTTCTGTCTTTATCATACTTTTTACAACGAATGAGGATAAGACTAGAATATATATCCTGCAAGGAATTATTGTTAGGTGTATACATAATTCCTGCTTACAATTCCTTGTATGCAGGCGTAATTCTGTGTGTATTTACATACTAGGTGCAAAATTTCTCTGCTGAAGAAAATAATTGCGAGCCGTCAGTAATCATAATAGAAGTTGCTTGATTGGAATAATAGGGGAAATAGTTTGGGTGCGTTCTCTTTTTAATATAGTTTTCCCCGTCCAATTCTGTTCCACTGTATTTTCTCAATTGTAATTTTTCACCGGATTTTTAAAAGTATGTACACATTTAGTTACTTAAATACAGTTAAATGTATTTTTTTAAATAAAAAAGAGGAAATGGATAGTTTACAGCAAATTAGGGGCTGACAGGACCAAGTATAACAAATGAAGTTAATTTAAATATATTCTACAGATGTACAGTCGTTTAATTTTGTTAATTGCTTCAAAACAAAAATTGTCTCAATGATTTTTATCTTCCATGTATGATTCCTTTATTTTCCATACATTATTTTAATTGCCCTAAATATTTTTCCACAGTTTGGAGTCCACTCGCCGAATAAGGTATTTGGCTTTAGAAGTAAGTAATTTGAATTCTAAAATGTACTCTCGCTAGAGGAAATTTACTTGTTGGATTGGTGACTTTTCTAGGAAAACAATATTAAGAAAGGATTCTCATTGACCAAATTGGGTCTTATTTTTAAATGACCAAGACATTTTACAAGTGAGATTTTGATTTTCTGCTTACCAAAATATGAATTTATTTCTTTACACAAGCGCAACATCAAATGCCAAATTTTGGAATAGGGGTGTCCTAACATAATGACAACAACAGTACACTTACCCCATACTTTTTTTTACTTGTATTCATTTAGTAAATATGTACTATAATAATTGTAATTAAGTATGTCAATATGAACTCACTCCCGTTTTAATTACTGAAGGAAAATAAAAGTTTATTTTAATAAGAAGGTGAAGGAAATGCTGACCTTCGTATGCTTCAGTTCTACTTTCTACGGTATTAAAATGCATACATTCTTTTATGCACGCACGTATGACCATGTAATTGTTTACATATGCGAATAAAAATATTACAAATTATTTCTTTTCCTTCCAGACGGCACAAATCGGGATCAAAACACTAGACAATTTGCATTGCCGTGGAGGTACTTTTTCACGAATCACACTCGCTTTAATAACCGCACAACCCAAAAGCGCGTATACTTTCTAGAATATGAGGTTTCTGATATGTACATGTATGATTCAGTATGAACTTCACTATATGTACACAACAGTCGGTTCTAAATACACATATACGATGTTTGTATAATAGTCTACCTGGATAGTAAAACTGTGTTACATTTCCCAGAATAATAAGCAGTTGCTGTCAAAAAAATGTTGCAATGTTTTTCCAAATCTTGTCTCACCCTATATAAGAGGAGCTAATACAGAGACCGACTGGCCATTTATGTATAGCTATGACCTGTACTACGTTCATATCGTCCATACCGTTGCTTTTTCGTCTAACTTAAATAATTGAAATTGATATCTATAGCAATTACACAACGAAGAGATAAAAACCAAGCCATCTTATTTGAATTTAAAATAATTGCGCTAAAATAAAATAAATATGCATACAAGTTTAAACAAATTTTTAACAGATCAGTTGGACAATGTGGAACGAGGTTTGAACCAGATTGGGCCAGATTTGAAAAAAATATGTTAATACAAAATACAAGTTACTTCGGTGTTTTCATGTAACTATGAGATCAAAGTAATTGTATTGGACGTAGTGCTCGTAACTTCATGCCGTTGGACTCCAGAGTCTGGCTGTGCATTTACTATTACGTAGGAAGGAGTTAAGAAGCAGAAATGCACGAGCCTAATATTTGACTCATATTAAAATTATGTTAAATAGATCTGGGTCACCATCCTGAATCACAATATAATTTGACGACATTTTAACTGAAGCATAAGTCGATTGGAATTTCACGTACTTATTGCGGTCACGTTGTGCTAAAAAGTTGGTCAAATATCTGCGTTGCATAAACGTTTGCTTTTTCAAAAATTACTATGCACTCCTGAAAACACGCTGAAAAAACAATTAACGGGTCGGAGAGAAAGCCACACACTACGACCTTCTGTACGTAAAAGTACCCACATTTCTAGGTACTAATTTATCAGGTTCAGGTATTTTGAAAGCATGAACCCGTTCCTTTCAGGTAAAACCCAAAAAATTCCAAATTTGTACTTGCATCTATGACCAGGTCTCGTACCTAATGTTTGGGTACATATAGCTAGTACTGGTTAAGTAACCATTCAGTTTGAGTACTTAAATAGCGTACCCATTTCGAACCTGGACCTGTATCCAAATACTTGGGTACTACCCGTACCTGTGCGATGCACTGATAGATACTACCAGGGTTGCACAAATGAAAATGCCCTCGGTTTTATGCCTGCCCTCCTGAAAATGCCCTGAAAATGCCCAAAACGCCGAAAATGCCCTGAAAATGGCTTACTATGAAAATGCCCGGCATTTTGGGCATTTTCGGCAGGCATTTTGGGCATATTGGGCATTTTTACAGAAACTTATACACTATGACCAGTTTTGCTCCTTTAGCGAATATAAGGGAGTTTTTCATAGTATAATCAAACCCATCCAGTTTTAGAAAATGTTATACTTGATTTTAAAACAAAGAATTTAATTCGTCTAATTCCCTAATGGCTATTTCAATAAGCCCCGGAGCAACGGAGTTGCAAACCTTCAGCACTGTACATTAAAAAAACTTTTGGATTTTGCACAATTTTTGGAACAATTTGCACAGTGCCAGCATAAATTCCGTATTTTGATAATGGCTTGTAAAGTATAGAAAATTTTACACTTTAATTAGATACATACAATGCGACTTATTTTATACATATATTATGTTATAATATATGTCAAAACTTGGAGCTTGAGTAGCAAATTTTGTGTCGACTTTGTTAGACTGCATTTAACCAGCCGTAGTAAACCAGTGTAATAATTCTAGGAGTTCAAAATGTAACAATAAATACATTTAGATAACGACGAGTTTTGAAGATCAATGATATTGTTAATCTTTTAACAACTATTTTATCTTTTTGTGTTGTATCTATGCCCGAATATGTTTGTTCTTGAAATCTAAATAATTACAGACACTGTTTACAAGCGAATTTTTTCAACAAATTAAGGAAAATGGAATTATTATTATTTTTCCATAAATATGTCTATATCAACTGGCTACAGGTTTCAACCTTTTTGGAAACAGTTTGTTTCTATAAATTTATCATGTAATCCAGTTGAATATTAAAATTATTTTCAACATACTGTTTTGTGACTTATTTTGCAAAATTAGCAGGTGGCTAAAGTCATATATTTAAAAAATTGGAGTGAATATGCCAAAAATGCCTGCCCTAGGCTGAATATGCCCAAAATGCCCAAAGTGCCATAGATGCCCAAAATGCCATGAAATGAAAATGCCCAAAATGCCATGGCATTTTCAATTGTGCAACCCTGGATACTACCTTGGTGTTTACCATTGGGCGATTTCTCTTGTCCATATATGATAATCTCCGAAAGAAATTTGCAGCATGGTCGTGGGTGGTCCACGTCGTCATATGTATATGTAAGTATAAGTGCTTTTCGTTCTTGCACTGTGTTCCTCGACGGTTTCCAAAATCTATGCTCTGGACGTGTTCGATGTTTAACGAATAGGATTCTTCTTTCAAGGGTAACTGCGCCTGTAATTTATTGTGCGCCTGTTGTAGCCTTTTTATTCAAGTTAATCTCTGCCTCCATCTAACTCGCTGTCTCTGGATCATTGAATATTATTAGATTTGCTTAAATAGATATTTTATTATTGTTTCATTTTTTTGAGGATAACATAGTGCGGCAGGGTCCTCATAGGTGCCGTGGCTTCTCCAATCGTACTTCCGATTACGTTGGCTGCATTTTTGCAAGCCAATTTTCGGTTGCGTTCCCCCTTTGGTTTTGGTGGCGCCTGTAAACATTCCCAAGCATTTCCATCAATTTCACTTTCATCTGGTTCCCACTTGTATAAAAAATGTTTTCATTAACTGACAATGTCAATTACACGCGTGCACCAGTACCATGTGCAGCGATTTATACAAGGTCTCGTACTTGCAATGCGTGGGTTTTCCTTGTCTAGACCCGGTTGGTTTATGGAGAACTAGAGCTTCCTTCGGGTTTCCGAAATCCCGAAGTTCCGTGTTCGGAAACGGAACGGAACAATTTCGGAACATTCTTTTTGATTCTGTCATTGAATCGGGACAAAACCGGAACATGAGCACTTGTACCTATAATATCGGGACCGGGACGGTTCAGGGCATCGGTACGAAAAATGTCCCATATAATTTATTTCACCGGAAAGCGGAATTGTTCTATTCCGTTCCGAACCAATCCCGGTACAATTTCTGAAGTGTCGCGCCATCGTTCAACTAGAATGGAAACACATTTCTTATCGCTCTGGCTTGTAAGCAGTTTTTTGCCAAAATAACGAAATTGGATGAACACAGCTAGATTTAATTTACTCAAATGCTTATATGTAATGCGAGTATCGTTTTCCATGAAAATCAACAGAATAACTAATTTTGTTTAATAAACATGGGCATGGGCGATTTTTCTTGAAATGAAAATTCTGAAATCGAAATTATTAGCAGCAATGAAGCAAGCTTGCAGGAAATTAACACTGTTAGGCCATTGAAGTTCACACGCTACAAATATTTATTGCTAAAAAATAATTAATAATAATTTTATAATACTGCACAGTAGTTCTTTTTATGTGGCCTAATTATTATTAAATATTATTTTATATAATTAAATAATAGCATTCCCTAGCATCCAATCTATTAAAAGCATATCATGTATATTAAGTTTTCAGTAATTTGTACACGCGTTTCATGTATATGTTGTGAAAAATTCCGGGATATTTCGGAACGGAACGGGTTCGGAACGGAAAAACTAGCATAATACGGAACGGAACACAACCTGTAACGGAAAAAATACTTTACTCCTTTGTTCCGAACGGTGTCAGTTCAAATGTTCCGATGTCCCGACAGCCGGAACGGAACCGGGAACAATATTATTTGTAGGTTTCGGAACGGAACGGAATTTCGTACGGAACAAAAATGTTGAACACGTTGGAAGCTCTATGGAGAACTGTATGACATGACTTTCCGTTCTTGTCGGTTGAGAAGAACGGAAGTCATATCATTCAGCATATTTCGGTTTGGAGAGGATGTTCACAATTTTGCTCACTTTCATCAGATGACTGCCTCTCGGCATCTACCTATTGCATGCATGCTGCTCAAGCCGTACGTTTTTGCAAAGCTATTTCGAGGTCTCTGGTCCGACCTGTATCTTATATGTAATAATGAATTTCTTGCAATTTGTATGCGAATTTGTTAATTCAGGTTGGTTAATTGTTAGCTGTAAAAATAACTGCTGCTCATTCTAATTCGGATTCTGAACAGTTCTGTTGTGATAAAATTGATGTCTTTGAAGTAAAAGGTTTTAGGTGTTCTCTATTTTCATGCTAAAGCTAATTAAAAATTTGAACTTGTCAGCTAGCACTATGAAAGCCACTTAAAATTTTAAGGGATAATTACTGATTAGCGATATTAACATGTAGGTTAAGGTTAAGATGTGCTTTAAAAGAAATTGTATATGTTCAATACGTCGCATGCGCATATGGTATATCAAAAGTTTGCCAATTAGGCTAAATGGACAATTTCAACCCCAAGCTGAGATTTTTTGTATGTGCATACAATTTCAGGCATTGGCTTAATTCAAAATTTCACAGTAATGGCCAAATAACAATAACAACTACCTTAATAACCAACACCTAATAACAATTTTCGATATTTATGCACCAAATATTTCAAACTATTTGTTTGGACAAATATTTTTTTTAATTTAAATTTTTCCTAAATTTAGTATTATTTTCACGGCCAATACTTTAAATTCAAATTAAGTTAACATTTAAGATCAGAGATATAATTTTATTAGTTCAAAGAAGTACACAAAATAAAATAATACAAAATTACCATTGAATATTTACCTAAAAGACGGTTTGTAATCTCACAAGAAAGTTATTTCGAGTAAAATGTCTTAAGTTCAATTAATTCAAAAAATCAATTAAACATTCAATTGAAGAATGTATTTCAACACGACATTATGATGGACCCTGTATAATGTTACATTGCTGAGGATGAATCATTCATCCAAATTTTAACATGGTTTGGTTTCTGACCGGAAATAGACGTGACAATTGTTTCTGACCTTATCATACTTTTTACAAAGAATGAGGATAAGGCTAGAATATACATAATTAATTATATCCCGCAAAGACCTAGTGTTAGATGTACAAATAATTTTTGCATATGTAAGCGTACTGTAATTCTGTGCATATACTACATACAAAAATTTTTGCTAAAGGAAAAATTAGCGAACGTCATTAATTATAATAAAAACTTCTTGATTGGAATTATAGGGAAAATCCTTTGAGTGCGTTCCCTTTTTAATATATTTTCCCCGTCCAATTCTGTTCCACTGTCCTTTCTCAGTTGTAATTTATCACCGGATTCTTAAAAGTATTTAGGCATTTATTTAAATACAGTTAAATACAAAGATTTTAGCTAAAAAACCGAAATGGATAATTTACAGCACATTAGGGGCCGCCAGGACCAAGTAACAAATGAAGTAATTTAAATTTCACATAAATAATAATAAAAAAATAAAGTAATAAATATTGTATATGTACAGACAGTAATTTTTGCAAATTGCTTGAAGACAAAATTATCTTAATTATTTTATCTTCCAGGTACGATTCATATTTTTCATACATTATTTTAATTATCCCAAATATTTTTCCAGAGTTTGGAGTCCACTCGGCGAATGAGGGATTTGGCTTTAGAAGTAAGCAATTTGAATTTAAAAATGTACATACTCTCGTTAGAAACAACTTATTTGCTTGATTGTTGTCTTTTTTAGGACAAAAATGTAAAGTAAGATTGCCCATTGACCAAATTGGTTCTTATTTTTGAATGAACAAGTCATTTTACAATAAAGATTCTGATCCCCTGTTTACCAAAATGTTTATTTATTTCTTTGCATAAGCGCAACATCAAATGCCAAATTTTGGAATTAGGGTGTTCTAAAATAATGAACACAACAGCACATTTCCCCTGTACTTTTTTTACTTGTATTCATGTAGTAAATATGTTTTATAATAACTGTGATTAAGTATGTCAATATGAGCTCACTCCCGTATTTATCACTGAAGGAAAATAAAAGTTAGCAATTTTCAAGGTGAAGGAAATGCTGACCTTCGTATGCTTCAGCACTATTGTATTAAAATACATACATTCTTTTATGCACGCACGTGTGAGTATGTAATTAATCACGTATGCGAATAAAAATACTACAAATTATTTCTTCTCCTTCCAGACGGAACATATCGGGATCACAACGCTGGACAATTTGCATTCTCAAGGAGGTACTCGTTTCAACGCCCTTAAAATCCAAAAGCGTGTTTCTTTGGCATTATGAGGCTTATGATACTTTATAATTCAGAATGTACATTTGCAAACGTCCTTTAACAGATCAGTTGGACAATATTGACCGAGGTTTGGATAAGATAGGGGCAGATTTGAAAACTGCTGAAAAACAATTGAATGAGATGGAGAAATCAATTTGGAGGTTCATTTTCTGCGACTGCTGTGGGGCTTGTTCTAAGTAAGTGGTTTTTTTTCCATAAACAAATGTACAATAATTATTTCTTTCCAAACACTAGTTTTAAACCATCTGGGAAAATTACATTAAATGTAGGGACTAAATTTCCAACAGGAAATCAGGCTATAACATGCACAGTGTGGATAAACCCGACGACACAAATATTGTTCAAAAACCACCGGGAAAAAGAACAAATTTTGAAACCACGCAGTCACAGCCCAGCTCAGGAGGAGGAATGCAAATTGCCAGGTGCGGATTGAGGCCTTGGAAGGGCTTTTCCGTTTAGTTTTATGATCGAATCTTGATTGGGACCTTTCTACTGCAAACGGCAGGAGTTATAATAACTGTCGTAAATTTCATAAAGATAAGGAAACACATTCACCCTTTTACAATGAAATTTTTAGTAGGGCTAAAAGAAATGGACAATCTCACTTACTGCAATCTGATGAAAGCATGCCTTTAAAAGACTGAACTAGCTCCTAAACGGATGTTGTTAAAGGGACGTTACTTTGGTTAAAATGTTTTTAATATGAAACATGCTCATTTTCTTTAGAATAACCAACGACGCCAGGGAGGACGAGATGGAGGAAAATCTTGACTTGACGCAGCGCATGTTAGGGAATTTGCGCAACATGGCTATTGACATGGGTGACACAGTTTGCAAGCAAAACGATCAAATTGATCGGTTGAATGACAAGGTAAAATATTATTGTCAGAAAGAGTATCAAAAATAGATCACATTCCTGATATAAGGAACTCTGCTAGTTTCGCTTATAGGACAAAATCTTTTCATAATATCATTTAGATATATATTCAGTTTTGCGTTTTAAAAAAACAAAATATTTGGCAGAGAGAATCCAAAATTATTAGATGCATTTTTGATTACCTTATATTTTTCAGACCCAGGACAATAATTTGAGAGTGACTGAAGCGGAGAAACGAACGAAGGCTTTACTCAAGAAGTAATTTCTGGAAAGGAATACAAAATAACAATTCAATGGCGGATATCAAATTAATCCTAGTATTCCTTTTTAATGCGGACAATTTTCTTCTAGAGCTTTCAAATAAATGTTGAATTTTCTCCTTGTACTTTTTACCGCTACTACAGCCTCAAATTTCTTCCACAAATAAATAATAATCTGAATTTTGAAGGTCGATTCAAGTGACCGTTGATTGTACAATATTGAAAAGGGATTTTTAAACCGATATGTAATGACCAGTAAATTAATTTTTGAAATAAAATATCCCGAGCAGAGTATTAATCCTTAATAATACGAGGTCTCCAAAGTTCTTCAAGTCCGCCAGGTGTCTCTGAACGGGGTTGTTGAGACCATTCCATCAAAAAAAATTTAACAAAAACTTTGTAAATTATTTTAATTTTCCCGGCGAAATTTTTAAAAAGTACCTACAAATTTAAAATCACAGCAAAGTTTTTCTTTCCATGCTCCAGAAACTACCACCATTACAGAAGGCTCTACAGTCCTCGCAGTCCAACACAAAGCATTTTGTTGGCTACAAAACATTTAAGGAAGTACATAACCGTTTACACTCCGCTTAATACAGCAGTATTTCACTGGGGAATGAACCTGTGAGTACCCTAATGTGAAGCATAACGTTATAGGTGAGAGGGTATGTGATTGTATGTGATCGCACGATGTCTCATACTTACTGCAATGTGCAACATGAGTTCACACATAATTAAGTAAGTGAGTAATGTTAATTTTGTAGAAGTACTCACAATGAGTTTGTTTAAAAACGCATGCTACATCGACCAAAATAAAAATTGAAAGCAGTTTATTTGTGGGTAAGATTGCCATGTATTTTTAAATGCATTAAATTCACATTAATTTTGTCGTTCATAAATAAGAATTGGGAATTTGGAAATTAGACAGGACAAGGTGAAGTACGTTGCTAAAGTCGGATCGATAAATAAGAGGTTAATTGAGGGCCTTCATGGGATTGCAAATTGCCAATCCATAAATTCATAGCCATGCACATTTATTACAAAGCAAGGTTGAAGCTCACACATTTGACTTGTGATAGTACCGAACAATTTTACAACAAGTGTTTGCAACGAGTGATTGTTGCATACGAGGGCTTAGTAAAATTTGTATCTAAACTAATGTTATATGTCTAAAATAAATTTGCCAAAATAATGCCGGCAGAATGTAATAATATTATGAATTTTAATAAAAAATATAATTTATTTCTACAACACGGGGAAGGGTATCATGTAGGAAGGTGCTAGCACTTTTTGTAACCCTATATATAGGCATAAATGTAGGCAGTGGCAAATGCTTATTTGCGAGCAAGGATATAGGTCCAAACAAATGCACAAATAGGTGTGAAGGAAAGGCATATCCTAAAATAAATGTATCCCTAGGATTGAGGATGAAGGATAGGCAAAATCAGTTTAGCATCTTTGCTCACATATATTTACCCTACAACAATGATTCCGAAAGAATACCAGGGAGTAATCTCCAATGAAAAGGGTGCTAGCTCCATAAAAGCCCGTGTATACAATTTTCAGAGTAAATAATGCAATAAGAGTCTTCAAATAATAATTCAAATGGCTTCATCTTCCCCGATGTTAGTGCAACAGATTTTCTCGGAGAGCTGCATCGATCTCGCAGTAGCCCAGCCCTGGGCCTTGGCTGCAACCACATTATTCTCAACCATGAGCTTCCACAGACCTGTGCATTCCATCCATTCTAGTACGTGATCATGGGGTTCTGAAATCACATGTACAGTTCCAAAATTAATTTGAATTATACGGCGAAAGAAAATCCTACTCCATATTCCTGTTTCTTGCTGAATTTTTTAGTGCAGACACGCAAAGCCACATTCTATATAATAAGCCACTAACCAACCAAATAAGGAGTATTTTTGGCAAAACAACAGTAGATATCCCTGGAAAAAATGTCTCCTTGAAATGCACGAATGAGTATGTGATTCATTGCATATTCGAATGGAAATATTACAAAATACTTATGATGACCATACCTGGGCGCATTCGCACTCACTGAGTGCTTGCCTCGCACTCAGCCTCGCACTCAACGCACTCCAATTGAGTGCGAGTTCGGATTTAAAATTTCTGCGCTCACAGCAATGAGATGGAGTCACCAGTCAAATTATGTGCACTCAAGAGGCAGAGGCTGAGTGCAGTTTTTTGCACTCACAACTGAAATTTGTTATAGATTATACTATTGTTCCCTGATTGAAAATTGTATCCTGCATATTTCATTAACCGGGGTCATGCATATAATAGTATAAACCCTACGGAAATGTTGCTCTTGTTATTAGAGTGAATAGGAATTTCACATTTTAATCATAATTTGCAAGATTTTTGAAGACAGGTTCCTGCTATTTTCTCCACCTATAACATAAACTGGTGTGGTAAAATATGTTAATTTACGTTTTTTAATTAATTTTTTTAAAATTATAATCTAAGCGAAACCATATGTTTACAGTCGCTAAAATCACGCCACAAATTAGAGTGGCTGAGACTTGTGGCAGAGTTACAGGAAATTATGTATGGAAATGGCAAGTTCAACCATGTTGGTTTATTAGAACGCTGACTTTAACAGAGGTGTGGAAAATACATTAAATTTATTATTAAAATACAAATTACACATAAAATTCCAGAAGCCTTCAAATATAAATATAAAATACAAATAGCAAGAGTAACTTCGTCGAGATACAAAATACAATACAAATATCTGAAATCCTTTTTGTAAAATGTTAAATGAAATGCTATACTTTCAACAAAAATTGAAACACCTAAATGAAAATACCGCATTTGAAATACTTAGACTTGCACTTTAGTTAATTTTTTCAGAGGTATCAGGGTTCCGACTTGTAAATTTTAATTTGTAAAATAAAGATAGAAATATTACACTTTATAAAAATTATGCCCCATCAAATACAGCTACTTTGACTAATTTGTCAAGGAAACATTTGATAAATATTAAAAATTTTCCATAAAATGAAGAACTAATACATATTTAGTGTTACTATCTTGTATTGGAAAAACGGGGGAACTTGATGAAACACCAAGTTCATTAAGAGGGGTGAGATTTATCACAAGTAACCACAAAACAAATTGTGAGACGTTATTTTCGAAAAAACATGTCCAAGTCTTGTTGGTAAAGGAGATCACCGCGTATCCAATCCAGTCATTAATAATAATAACACTCACTCTGTGGTGCGAGAGGGCTATGAGGGCACTCAAGCTTTGAGTGCGAGTGCAAAAATTTTGGGAGTGTACTTTGAGGCAGGAGTTTGAGTGCAGCGGGGCACAACTCATGAGTGCGAGCGCGAGGGGAGTTTAAAGATCCACCGTTGTAATTGAGTGCGAGGTGAGTGCGAGTGCAAACGAAACGCCCAGGTATGATGATGACATGAATGTGTATTACTCATGTTGTGTATTAAGGACATTGTACCCTTCAAGTCATACGTGTGTACTATGATAAGTTAAGTTCAACACCAAGGCTATGCAGTCTTTGGTTTTATCAGTCACAGTCCTTTAACAGTCCCAAGTAGTATTCTATCAGTCAGTCCACTCAGTCTTATAGTATCCGTGTATCAGTCCCTATCAGTCTCAGTCCTAGTAAAAGTCCTTAGCAAAAGTCTCAGACAGTCCTAAATTTATTTCAGATGTATTTAAGGCCACAAGAGCACCATTAGATTGAGAATTAGCTTTTTAATAACCTCAATTTCGACTATTGCATTAATTTATCACGTTAGTAAACATTTCACATCCTAGTCTTAATTTTTGAAAAAAATCTCCGTTACCTCATGCCTTTTCATTTGTCTCCCGATTGAGATTTTTTAGATTTCAGATCATCAACCTTGCATTATATTTTTGATGTTGTCTCTCCCTAAAATACCATTACGATGATCGTCTAATAGCTGTGCAAACAATCAGTGAATTTTCTACAACCAAGCAGCAAAATTAATTTTCAAAAACAGCTTTGGGGCAATAAGAAGCGTAATTTTGAATCCTCTATCGCGAATATGCAACATTGGGCTCACAGGAGCCTAAAATGTACCGTATGATTTAAATACATATATTGCTCACCTTTGTTCCTGATACTCAATTTTTTCCATTAACTGATTATGATAAGATCACAATTTTATTATTACGGTACAATAATTATATTTGTACCTTTTTTGCGACTCATATTACCCCAAACATTAACCTAGTTCAATGAAGTAAATTCTAGAAAATCTTGAAAGGATTGATCTAAGAAAACCAAATATAATATGAGCCACTGCAGGAAATATAGTCAGACAAATGTCAGTAACTGGCGTAAAAGCAATTACTTGTAACGGGTACATGGACTTCCCGCGGGACGGTTCCGGGGACAACAACAAGATAATCGGGACGGAATTTCTATACCCATTATAGAGGATCTAAAAAACCCTAACTAGAGGTTTATTCCAGTTTCTGCATGAAGAGTTAACCTTCATAATAAGTAATATGAACAAAACAAGACAACTTTGGTCCTTAACTATTGCGTTATCGAATATACAGTGAAGGTTCAATTCTTGCCATGGTTACGCTAAAAAAAGCGCTACACTATACAATTATTCCACCTTACAAGTTTTTTGATTTATTTATTGGTGGTGTTTTGTATGCCCAATGAAACAAAAGACAAAATGTGCGTAAGTACATGCCCTTGGATTGTTACTCCTTCCCAACCAATCAAGCATTCTTTGTACATACGCGTATACATGTCTTAACTACCAGGGGTCAACTCAGTCTGAGTCAGTCTCGGCTGGAATTCCTATCAGTCCCAGTCAGTCTCAGTCTTTAAAATAGAGTTTTCTATCAGTCCCAGTCAGTCGTAGTCTTCAGTAGTCAGTCCTATGGTTTACCCACTCAGTCAGTCTTTCGTATATGAGTCCAAGACTGCATATCCTTGTTCAACACCTAAAGTGAACGCATGACTCATAGCCATGTACAACCCCAAATTAACTATCGAGACCTTTCCCTTCCTCTCTTGCTGAGTACTTAAGGTCTCACTTTTTTATTTCTACAGAGTAGTATTATCCCTACACATGAGGCTGTTTGTTACTCTGTTCATTTTACTTACACTCTTAATAAACCAATCTTCAAGTTATTTAGATACATCTGAATACAATCCATATTCATTTATTTAACTATTCATCACAATACTTATTTTTCTTCCAGATAGAACAAATCGGGATCAAAACACTGGACAACATGGATTTTCAAGGAGGTAATTTTTTTATACAGTAAACTCGCTTTAATACCCCTACAATTCTATTACAAAAGCGCGTATATTTAGGGCATTTTGAGGCTTCTGATACTTGTATGATTCAGTAAGTATATAGTTTTATGTGCAATTGTCGATTCTAAATATGTGGATATATAAAGGAGGTTTTTATAAAAGCTTATAGTTTCTGTATTTAAAAAACTGTAACTCGTTTCCTAGAATGATAATTATTAGCGCCTGCCAAAATGATGCAATGTTTTTCCAAATATTGTCCTACCCTTTGATCGGAGGTGGTACAGAGACAGGGCCAGGCTGGACATTTATGTAGCTATGACTTTTACTGTATTTATTCATATAATTTTTTCTCGTAGATTTTTCTCCTAATTTAAAACATTTAAAAATTATATAGCAATTATGTACATAGCGAGGAGAGAAAAACGCAGTCACCTTTTTTATTCTAAAATAGATTCATGAAATTACAATAAATATGTAATTATACATGTTAAATTTTTAACAGATCAGTTGGACAATGTGGAACGAGGTTTGAACCAGATGGGGACAGATTTGAAAACTGCTGAAATACAGTTGGATGAGATGGAGACATCAATTTGCAGGTTCAGTTTTTACGACTATTGTGGGGCTTGCTTTAAGGGGATTTTATTGATCCAAAATTTTGCAATAAATATTTCTTTCTAAATATTAGTTTTAGACCATCTGTGAAATTACATTAAATAAAGGGACTCAATTTCCAACAGGAAATCCGGCTGTAGCAGGCACAGTGTGGATAAATCCGACGACACAAACGCTGTTCAAAAGCTACCGGGAGAAGGGACTAATTTAGAAACCGAACAGTCACAGTCCAGCTCAGGAGGAGGAGGAATGCAAATTGCCAGGTGAGGATAGAGGCCTTTGATGGGGTTTTCCGTTTAGTTTTATGAACGAATCTTGATTGGGACCTTTCTACTGCAAACGGCAGGAGTTATAATAATTTCCAAAAATTGGTAAAGATAAAGAAAATAATAGACCCTTTTACAATGACATTTTTAGTCGGACTAAAAAAATGGACAATCGCACTTACTGCAATCTGATATCAAACAGAATGCCTATAAAAAGTCTCAACTAGCTCCGTAACAATTGTTGTTAAAGACACGTTGCTGTAGTAAAAATGTTTTTAATATGAAATATGCTCATGTTCTTTAGAAAAACCAACGACGCCAAAGAGGATGAGATTGAGGAAAATCTTGACATGACGCAGCGCAGCTTAGAGAATTTGCGCACCATTGCTATTGGCATGGGTGACGTAATTGACAGGCAAAACGATCAAATTGATCGGTTGAATCTCAAGGTAATACTATTGTTAGAAAGAGCATTAAATATGGAGCATATCCCTGCAACAAGAAATTCTGTTAGTTTCCCTTATGGGACAAAAATGTTTGATAATATCATTTAAATACATTCAGGTTTGCGCTTTTGAAAGGGAATATTTGGTAGAAAGTTCAAAATGATTAGATAAATCTCTAATTATCTTATATTTTTCAGACCCAGGAGAATAATTTGAGGGTGTCTGAAGCAAACAAACAAACAGAAGCTTTACTCAAGAAGTAATTTCTGGAAAGGAAGACAGAACAATAATTCAATCGTGTGGATATCAAATTAATCCTAGTATTCCTTCTTTAATGAGGACAACTTTCTTCTAGAGCTTTGAAATAAATGTTGAATTTTCTCCTTGTACTTTTTACTGCTACTACAACCTCAAATTTCTTCCCCGAATAAATAATAATCTCAATTTCGAATTTCGGTTCAAGCTACCGTTGAATGGACAATATTAAAAAGTGATTTTTAAAGCGATATGTAGTGACCAGTAAATGAAGTTTTGAAATAAAATATCCCGAGCAGAGTATACACATATTCCTTTATACTACGAAGGTCACCAGAGTTGTTCTAGGCATCCAGGTGTCACTGAACGGGGTTATTGAGACCATCCGATCTTTTCCGTTTTTTAAAAAGGGGCTTTCCGTAATTTAAAAACTGTGTGAAAAATCATTGATAATCACGTTGGATTTTTGTGTATGGACTCCATTATCGTTTGATTTGTCAGGTATGGCTTGGATCGTGGGGTCTTGCACATATTTGGGGAAAAGGTCATTGTGGTAATCATATTGATAAACCGTGTGTTATAGGGGCAATTTTGGTTGGAATGTTATTTTCTGTAAAGGGTTGTTTGGCAAAGATTTGTTTAATACTGTGCGGTCGGAGGGGGAGTGGTAGATTAAGATTGATTAGATATTAATTGGTTGTTGTGAGGAAAGGACAGGGGTGTGCGTAGGGTTGGAGGGTTACAGGACCTCTAATTTTGTAACTCGTTGTGGACGCATAATGATTTTAGTACATTTTGGGATAATTATTTTGTTGTTTTGTTGGGTTTGTATTCAAAATGTTTGTATTCCTCATTTTTCCCGTTTTTAAAATTGTGCATAACTTATGTGGGTAATTTTGTACTTCAATTTTAGTTCGTATTTAAGTAACTACATTATATTGTAATTTGTAATAGTTATAGAGGACTGCAAGATAACTGTTTAGCTCGTCTGATAGACCTCAAAATCAAAGCTGGCGAGTATTGGATTGGAACTGGAATTATTTTAGGATCGGTATTTCATTCATATTTTTTGGTATTCGTATCGGAATTAGTATTTCATTCATATTTTTTGGTATTCGTATCGGAATTAGTATTTCATTCATATTTTTTGGTATTCGTATCGGAATTAGTATATTTCATTCATATTTTTTGGTATTCGTATCGGAATTAGTATTTCATTTATTATGTTAGTTCTGGAAGTATTTTTATTACAAATGTGTCGTTAAATAAATCGTTATATAAATTTTCACCAGGAGACTTAACAAAACAGTTTCAAAATATTATCAGGTTTACTCTCGAGTGTCAAGTTTACACTCAAGTTAGGAGTTCTTACAAAATTTGACGTTTAAGTGGAGATTGAAGTTTTTTACCGATCGATTTGGAATTCCAATGAGAGTTCTTACTCGAGATTAAAGTTTGCAATCCATAAGCAAAACTATTGAGTACCTAATTAAGTTTGAAAATTAAGTGCTCACTTTCAACTGGGTTCTTACTACAACATGTGGGAAACTCAATGGTGACGTTTGGATTGCATCTCTTCTTTAAAATTTTTTACTCTTGGTAAACAGACCCGCCTTACATAAGTGTATAGAGCTGTTTTTCTTGATGGACAATAGTATATACTTTGATAGTTTATTTTGTACACAAAATGAAGTTCCCGTAATATGTTTCCATATAAAAGTTGAATGCCGTTGTTAAAAATGATGATATGGGAATTTGAAATATGCATCAAAAATGAAAAACTCAAAATTTCTTTTGGAAATAACATTGGAAAATTCAGCTTTAACGTATCCCCACCACCTGTGGAAATTTTATAGTGCATACTATGCTTGCGCGCGCTGTAGCGCAGCTCCAACCAAAAAGTAGCAACAACGGATTGTGGTACTGAAGTCAACAACCTTTAGCAGATGCTCATCGAGCAAAGTCTCAAGAAAATTGTCCTGGAACAGTTGCGGAAGGCGTCTTTACCTAGCCCACTTTAGTCCTGGGACCCGCCTTTCTGTCTTTTATGATGACTGATGCATATGTTTTGAAAACTATAATAACTAATAACATTTTTTCCCTATTACAATGATTCCGAAGGAATACTAGGGAGTATTCCCCAATGAAAAGGGCACTAGCTCCATAAAAGCCCGTGTATAAAATTTTCAGAGTAAATAATGCAAAAAGAGTCCCCTCGCTGTCTTCATCTTCCTCGATGTTAGTTCGATAGACTTTCTCGGAGTTCTGCATCGATCTCGCAGTAGCCCTGCCCAGGGCCTTCGCTGCAATCACATTGTTCTCAAACATGAGCTTCCACAGACCTGTGCATTCCATCCATCCTAGTATGTGATCATAGGGTTCTGAAATCACATGTACAGTTCCAAAATTAATTTGAATTTTACCGCCAAAGAAAATCCTACTTCATTTTCCTGTTTGATGCTGAATTTTTTAGTACAGGCACGCATAGTCACATTCTGTATAATAAGCCACTAACCAACCAAATACGGAGTATTTTTGGCAATTGCAACTGTTGATATCCCCGGGAAAAGTGTCTCCTTCGAAATGATAAACATCGGCTTGTTGTTTACACTCGTGAGGAATTCGTTCGCCAAAGTCTCGAAGATTATTGTGAATCCGATGCAGACTTTCCGCTTCTCAAGAATTATTGAATGGTAGCACTACGTTCAATAAATCAACAAACTTCCCTAAAATTCTAGTATGATTTGATGTTGTTAAATCATTGAATTACTTATGAAATGGCTAAATTTATTTTTAATGAGACTTGCGCAAAGATTTAATATAAAAACATGTACCTGATTTGAAAAATAAGGTTCATCATGTGCTCGTCGTAAAATCTCCTCCCCAATTCTGTTCTTAAGTGCGGCAAACTTTTTGTCAATGTAATTCGTAAAAAACGTGGCTCCGATCTTGTAATCGGAATCCACCAACTCTTGGAAGGTCGTGGGAGGGGAGATGTACTGGGGCAGGACAATGAACGATATAAATCTGGACTTGTAGGCACAACTGAGGACAATTAAAATTAGGAACCAAACCCCAACCAAAATCCTACTCAAGCTATCTGAAATCCTCCGACGGGTGGCTCCATTTGCCAAACCATTTTGGTCCAGCATCGGGGATAATAATGTATAAATTGTTTGGGAAAAATCTCCGTCAGATTTGCTCCCAAATTTATATCCTCTTATTAAACCTTCCAAATCACAATTGTTCCTCCAAAATATAAAACCCTCAATGAGTACAAAAGTAACCCCGATTGTGATTAAGGTTGCAAGCCAAACGGAGTCACTGAAAGGATACTTGAGTACAATTACAGAGTTCATTTTATATTTCCTGGGCCAAGTGTGGATAAAACCCACACCGTCGTACAGAACTACTTTAGAAGTAAAAATATATTTCCGGTTGAGGGTTGACGGCTTCAAAATGGCGGAAAATGCAGCTATCCCATCGATCAGGGGCTGGGTAAAATCGTCGAAATTCCCTTCCTCATCGATGCCATCGGACGGGAGCTGGAACACGGACTCGAGTTCCAGCGATGCGTTCAGTTTCAAAGCGAGGTCGTACATTGCTGCTATGATGAAGTCGTCCCAAATACCTTTCAATTTCGATATGTACCAAATTTTAGGCTACACTTTCGTCAAATTAAAATATTTTACAATTTTGAGTCACTACATATGTAAAAGCAGTAAGGAAGTACCCGTTGCTTTAAATTTCGCCAGTTTGGAGCTGCAATGAGCACAAACCATTCCGTTGATGTCGTTCCCTTCGTAGTCCCGAAGAGCACTGAACACATTTACGAACAGCGTCAGTTCTGAAGTGACCCCATCAAATTCCCCCACTTGAACTAAACTCTCCAAATTCCAGTTCCTTTCATACAATCCCAATCTTCCTTCAGGGACTCCCACAACTAGAAGTACATTCTGAATGAACAGCGTTTGCTCTTTTAAAGTTTTTACAGGATCCTTGGCAAACAAGAAGACAAAAACCCTATGGGGGGCGCCAGGTAAATTGCAATGAACAGAATCGCTCATAATTCTAGCGTCCTCAGTGAGCGGGACTAAAACTAAACTGCATGTTTTCAAGTATTTTACTGTAAAAGACCTGGTGTTATTTGGGAAATCACCCTTCAGACCTAGCACAACGGTTAACGTGAGAGCGAATTGAGCTTGGGAGTAAATTGGGCTAGCTAATATTTTAGGGATTGAGGGGTCCAAAAATACATTGAAGTTGGTACAGAGATGAGAAGAAATTTTTTGGGATAGTTGTAGGAATAAATTAGCCAATATGGGGTAACTACTTACAAGATGTAATGGTAGTAATGCAAGTACTGTAAAAATCTTAACGCCTGATGGGACCATTTTCATGCCCCGCTCCTTACAAATATTCAAACGGGACTCGTCAAATAATTTGAAATTATAACATCTCTTAAAATTGTGGGCCTCGAGTGGCAATAAATCAGCATTATTCTTGCCATTGAACTTGCCAAATAAGGGTCATTTGGTGCATGCGTTATAATATCAAAAATTATTGCGTGATGTTTTACAAGTTTAATGAAGTTCCGACACGAGACGCTCAATTTTATTACTAAGTTTTCGAATAGCTCGTGTCATGACCAAGTAGTGTTTGACACAATAAAATTTTACTCGTATTTAAGCTCTCGATAAATTCCTGAACATTTTTACTACTGTAAAGTTTGAGTCAAATTTGTGGGGAAAATTTCTTAAAGTAGGAGTTACATTTGGAACGACTTTGTATCCTTCAAAATTTTAACTTGAGATTTCAAGCTTCGATGAATTTGGGATTATTGTCAGATCCTCTCATGTGAATATTATATTTTGATCAGCTTTTGGGGACAGGGCCAATGAAATATGAAGTTTACTTCTATTAAGGGTCTAGGTGTTAACAAAAAATTTTAGGAGATTTTTCACCAATCAAGTTGGGCTAAAATTCAGGACAATTTGTATACCGAAATTAATCAAAGATTGTGTCCCAATACAGTATTGACATTGAACGTCGTCCCACATATGCGAGAATCTGGCAAAAGAATTTTTGTAATAAGAAGATTTTGACTGGAAACTTATTCATAGCAAGACCAATGCCGGACAATTGAAATACCCAACTCGAACTTACGCCTTAATTTTTAGCTCAAATGTGTTTTGCCTTGTCTCGTTCGGGGTCTACTTTGAAATGTTTTCGTTTGTTCCGGGTCGCACGACAAGCATCTACATATTAATGGGTTTCATAATTCTTAGTCCGACGTACAATGTCTGGATTCCTCATTTACTTCTAAAGGGAAATAACTCACAACAACATTTTCAAGGATTTTGATACATAGACACAATTACCCTTCTAATATTATGCGTTCCTTTGAATTGCGGACATCAAAATAACAACTTTTTAGCTTTAACTTTTTAGCCAATTCCAGAACTTGAAAATTACGACCCCCGTATTATGCTCAGTGTTCAGTTGAATTATTATATAATGATTTTGTTTACGTCAGTTTTATTATCAATAAATATTTATCTCTCTTTTCCAACTGGTTCCTTATACAATCAAAGCGAACCAGTCTCCAGATGAAAAATCCTGTTTTTTCTCAACAAGATATAGGCTATGAGAAATTTTCCTGAGAAATTTCTGACGCTTGAAATTATCAAGGAACTTTAATCACAAACTTCAAAATTTACATAATAAAATGGTTTCCAGCCTATATTAATTTAGCTTGAACCATTCCTCTATCGCTTCCGGTGGTTCTGATGACACATAAAGCTATGAGTGATGATGCCATAAATTGAAGTTTTACTTCTGATTGGAACTGATTCATGAAATCACAATTTCCCAGAGACTTTCCCGCTTTGATTTCCGGGTTGTAATCGTTATAGCTGAAAAATTATGGAAACTTTGCAAATTTTTATCATTCAGATGCGAATTTTCATATAAAATGTACGGTTAGTTTTACATTCAAATGCATATTTTTCCCAAGGTCTTAAAAGTCGTAAATTCAAGTTCCCAGTCAATTGTTGTCGTGAATTTTGGAGAGAAATCAAAACTCTAGTTATATTTTTTGTGTGATTAATATTTCAGCCAGAAATGTTTGGTTTTGTATGTCTTATCGCTCATCTCTACTTTTTCATTCATGGTTTTCATACTGTGGATGGGAAATATATTGGTAACATTACTGAGGTAACTTTTGACTTTCTTAATATGATGCTAGAGCTTTTATTATGTAATCAATAAAATTATTCACTGAAGACAAGAAGAAGTTTATTTAGTTTAAAAGTTTGTACAATTTTTATTTTACATGAAAATTAAAAAAGCTCAAGATATGTTTAACTGTTATTTTTGTGAATATTTTTTTCCAGGACATTGAAAATTGGGTGCCCCCTGCTGAATTCCCGGAAAAATTCCCTTACTACATCAGTGGCTATGATTACGACAACAGAGCAAGTAGGTCTGCTAATTGTATAGCATGAAGGTTTTTGTTTCCCCTTTTTCCATTGCCCATTTCCAGAGCTTTGTCATTTCTCCACACACAAGGTTGCACACCATCAGCATTGGGGTAAAAATTTTACCAGTATTTTTTTTTATTGGAAAAATTTCCCATTTTAATGGAAACGTTTTTTCCACATTTTTTAAAAAAGGATCTGGAAGTGCTTGTCTGAATGTCCTTTAAAATTTACTACAACCAAAAAAATTGTCTCACTTGTTTCGTCCATTTTTGACCTTTTCATAAAGAGTTCGTGACTTTGTCTCGTTTATTTAATCCACCTCTGATTTACATGTTTGAGTTACTATGAGCAAGACGGATGAAACTAATTTTGAAAAACCCAGAGGAAAATTTTCTTCGGGGGAATTGACAAATTATGGGCACACACTTTTGCTAACAATGATGAGTGGATGAGGGTGGAATTTATTTTTAACACACGGATTCGGCTAAACTTCAAGATAATGTCAGTTGACCACATTTTTATCACAAAGTGTTTTCCCAGTTTTAGTGGTTGAGCTGGGGAAATGGAACTCCATCCCGTATTTGAAAAGGGGTGGACAGGGATTGGAGGACCTTGGAAATTACGTCTCGCAATTTGTGGAGCGCGTGGGCTCCGGATATTTTACAAAAAGCCCGGATGTCAATTCGGATGCGTTTTCTGACGAAGTGATACCAATTTTGGATTACGATGGAATTACCGCTGAGCAGTTATTTAGTGTTGAAAGTAAAGAGCTGATTCATAAATTAACTGAGATAATATTTCTTGTTGTGACTTTACTTTTTTTTAAATCATAATCTTCAACTTTAATTTAGATACCGTCTTTAATATGGACAAACTGGGGAAACTGAATCAGTACTATGACAAGATACCATTTGGGTTCATTGTAAATGGTAAAGTTTGATTTAGATGTTTGCATAATAATTATAGTTAAGTATTTTATTCTGATTTCACTGCGGGCCTGAAATTATTAAAAGGAGACAAACTAACATTATGTTTAAAAGGAATGGTTTCAGAAAAATGTCTCCGGGACTCATCTTCTTACTTATATCTACTTTGTGCACTTCTGTTTCAGTCAGTGCTGTCACCATGCAATTTATAGAAATGATGAAACCAAGGCTGGGACAAGTTTTCCAAAAGATGGAAATTTATGGAACTCAACCCAAAGTTTGGATCCCTCGTCTCCTCCGACAACTTCCTCAAGATCAGTTGAATTGTAAATACGGAGGTGTCCGTGACTGTAATCCGGTTGAATCAATTCGTTGAGCTCCTGTGGAGAAAATAATGTTTATATTAAAATGAGGAGCTAAATTACTTACGATAAGCAGGCGATTAAAGCAAAATGAAACTTTAATCCTTAAATTTGTTGCTTCGCCGTGAACCAAATGACTTCAATAATGTAAATTCAATGTGACATATCTCAATGAGCATTGTATCCGTCATTTGAATCCCTGAAAAATAATGCAGCGCTGCAGCCACAACTTTATTATAAGCTCCACAACACTAGGGGGAAACTGTCCTGAGAGATTCTGGTTCTACGAATTATATGACTTTACAAAACACGACACCTCTCTTTTTCCTTATATTGTCGCCAACAGGGGCAGTGTCCAGTGATTTTTCTGTAACTTACTGAGATTGTCAGAACGGGTGGAATATGTTACGACTTTAATTTTTTATAATGTATATGGGGTTGAATAAATATTTTTATATGGGATGCTGGTCACCCGATCTTTCAATCACTGTTCCTTGGCGAAAGGCATACTTTCTTAAAAACAACTCAGATTTGTGCATGGAGGTGAAATGACATACTGTGGGAAGTTGAAGTTATTGTCTTAAATGTCTTCTTAACGAACAATTGAGGGTCCTCATGAATTAACTCAATCTCCTCAATTTCATCCGGGTTTGGCGTCCTTTTGTGGTTATGCTGTTTAATTGGAGGGTCAATTTTTCTTGGAATTATTTTAAAACTCTTCTGAAACTGTAGAGCCCAAAGTGTAAATGCTCTTGAAAACTTGTAAATTTTCATTCGAAATTCCCGAGTGATGAAACTATAATCATTATATAAACATTTACATCAACATATGGATTCCAGTGTATATTAATCTAGCTTGAATGTTTGCTTACTGGTTCGAGGGAACAGAACCGGAATCTGTGAATAATGATATGCCATATTAAGGAAGTTTTGCATTTAAATTACATTTAATTTGAGGAATCACTGTGTCCCAGAATCTTACTCATTTTTATTTCCTTATTACATGATCGAATCATTACGCAAAGTTTGTGAATTTTCAAAAGGTATTTAAATACCTTTTACATTTTTAAATGCTAATTTTCATACCAAATGTACGGTCTACGTTTCAATTTCAAGTACGGAATTTCCTCAATGCATTAAAAGTTGTAACTTCAAGTTCGCAGTCATTTCCTGTTGGAAATTCTTGGAAGGCATCAAAAATCTTATCATTTATTGTGCTATCAATATTTCAGGTCTTGAAAAATGTTTTGAGACTATTTGAAAAATCATTATACGTATTTTTGTCTATATATTTTTTTCTTAGTAATTTACTCACGGTGGCTGGGAAAATCTTTGTTAAAAGTTCTCAGGTAAATACTTACTTCCTTAACGATTGGATATCACGCAAGAGTTTTTATTTAACAATTCTGCAAATTATGCTCGTAAGACCAGAAGTGCATTTAGATTGCATTTTAGGAATTGAAGAATTCATTTAGAATGCATTTAGGATGTACATATTTTACATGGATGTTTTGTCCATTTTTTCCGTTCACTTAGATAAGAAGTTATAAAATGGTCTTTTTATGTAATACTCTTTTGATTCAAGTTAAAACTAACTCCTACAATGCAATAGAACTTTATGATTATTATTTATACGATTACTGCAATTCAAATTTTTTATAAATGCCATTTTAATGAAGTAAATTTGTTATTATTACGTACTTTTTCTTTATCGTAAAAGATGTAGTAATTTTGAACAAAGTACTAGAACAGAAGTCAATTGGTAAAAACAATTTTTATCTATAGGAATCCAGATTTAGAATGAAATCTGCCCACATAAAAACCAAACCGGCAAACATCTTTCTTTTAACATTGCTAACTCAACCAGCCTTCCGTGTGGATATAAGACTAAAAATATTTTTCAGGTCAATATGCGAGTAAGCGGAGTGGTCCAAGGTATTCTTAACGAACGACTGAAGGTCCTCATAAATCAACTCCACTCCATCTTTTTTACCGGGATGATGCTTATTGTGCAGTTTCCTTTTCAACTCATCTGTTTCATTAGAAAGAAAAGTTGTCATTGCAGTTACTTAAAATCTCTAATGAAACTACAGCCAAAATTGCAAGTGAAAACTTCTAACCTTTTTCATCCTTGGTAAGCTCCTCGAAGCTCTTGTACAGGTCAAACACAAAATGCAAGTAGTTGAGCTGACGGTAGAGTTGCGCATCCGAAAATTCCTTGTACATCAAAGCTTGCTTACAGGCACAGACGGGATACCCACGTTCCAAATACAAAGGCATTGTGCTGGTCACACCGGAGCAACTGGGATCCTCGCAAATGAATGTGTTCTGTAAACGTAAAACCATATTGGTATAGAACTTTTTTCTCACAATTCCAAGAATTTCTCAAATTTTTAAAATTTAAATACTGCGAAACATGGCAAAACTAGGTAATAAGCAACGTTTCTGAACCTTGTAATATCTGGTGATGAATTTCCTGATAAAAATAGTGAGCTTATTCTTGAAATTGATAGTGCTTCCCCAAGGGTTCTCAACGCAGTTCTCATTGGGACAAGTCGCAAGGCAAAATTCCAATTTCCCTTTCTACAAATTGAAGATACGCGATATACAATAACCTTATAGAAATTGTGTTAAAATATATTTAATAATCGCCTTTGAATAGTACCTTTCGAAACAAGGGCGAGGTCAATGTAATAAGTGTGCTGCACTTGGCACACTGGAAAGTTAACTTCTCACAATCTGTATATTTTTCTGCTTCAGACTGATGGCCTAAGAATTTGTCCTCATTCTCCTCCACAACTCTCCTCCTTTTATATGAGCTTGAGTCCAATCCTAAGGAATCTGCAATCCTTGCCGGATCCAGTCCAGGAATAGGATCACATATACGAGAAACCACGGGGTGCACTTGATTTGCAAGGTAATATATTGGATCAGGTGTTAGCTGTTTCACTTCCTTCTCGTCTGTCCCGTCATCCTGATCTTTCTTTATTTCTATAGGTTTCCCCAGTTCAGTTAAGTGATGGGCTTCTCCGTCTGTACAAAAGAGATACGAAACAGTATCTCCATTCCGGAATTTTTTCGGCATCTTCCCACTTTCGTTCATTCTTAAAGCAACTTTAACGTGATAGAGTCCCGCGGAATTTTTGTACTCTTCAGGGTGTTTAGCAAGTTGCTTTGTAATTAATAATTCTTTCAGAGGAATTTTTCCTTCTCGAAGCTGGTCACCAACGTCGTTGAGAACCTTACATACTTTAAAGATCTTGTCGTCTAGAGGCTGTTCACTCATAATCTCATCTAAACAAGCTCGAGCAGTACTGGATGCAATCGGGGCCCAGTCTCGACGAACCATGTCCAGTCCTTTCAGCTCCAGTACATATTCTTTTTCTGAAAATTTATTATACATTGAATTTAATCGGTAATTGCTTAAATTGAGTGCGCTTCCAGTATTCATAACAATAATCATTATCTGATATTAGATCAGTAACTCACCTCCACCGGGTTTTAAATTGCAAAGCATAGCTGCGTATTTCTTTTTCTTTAAAAGAAGTAAAAATCGGAACACTCCATCAATCTCCAGTTCCAGCAGTCTGTACGTCCGGTTGATTTCACTCTTAATTTTATTTCCTATTTGGAATACTTGTTGGATGTCTTGTGTATGAGAATTGATCATCAAAGAGTCAGTATCTCCATAAATAACTTCGAAGCCCATTTTCTCTACTTGATCTTTGGTCTTAAGCAAGATATCCCGACCTTTCCCTACAATATAAAACATGATTTTATGCCAAAACATGAAGAAATTACAAAACTAAGAAATATAGGAACAAGTCAAGGTTGCTTTTTTTTGGTTTCGGTGAAATTTAATGACATGGTTGTAAGTGTGTAGAATAGCAATTCGGAAGAATTTTATCCTGGAAACATTTAGTTTCAAAGATAAAATTTAGCTAATTGTACATTTAATCAAAACCAACTTGAGTTGTACAAGAGCAATTTGGTAGTCGTGGATGTAATAATATGAAAGAAACGTTTCAGATTTAAGAATTACGAGGCTTTAATGAAAACGCCTTCTTCAGCTTAAAAATAACAACCTGATCACCTTTAAACCAGACAGCTCATGTTACAGGGTGCGGCGATATTTTTGAATTAAACTCTCCCAAACTAGGGCACCGTAAACATATATTATACTTAACATTATAAGCAAATAACCTGTGGTGACCTTTGCAGCAGTGTGCAAATTTTCATTTATTTTGATGAATATTTGAACCCTCTGTGCTATTCCGAATTCAGAGGAGCGAAAAATAATGTTTCCAAACTTTGTGCGTCCTCTGGAGATTCCACACTATGAATTCTGGTCACTATAATAGCACTTCCTGGCAAGCGTATCATTACAATTATTCGTGCAGATTACTCAGGAGCGTGCAAAGATCCATCAGAATCAGAAGTTCACTTATGACCTAAAAGGTCGACCTATAACCTGTATTCACCATAATATTTGCTCGAGTTCTCTTTATGACTGTGCATGGAATATTTGCTTCAAAGTTTCCCAATAAACCCACTACAGAGGTTATTGAAGGTTTCTTTTGTTAGCTATTGGTTGTAGACAATTGTAGAGGAAAATTCTAAGGATGGTATGTTGAAGAGAGCAAACATACAACGCTGTTCTAACAAGTTACAATTATGTCACCCACTCACACCGCAAAGGGTAGCCCCAAGTTGGAGAGGTACGACAAAATTGATTTTAATATTCTCAGTAGGAAACCTGGGTATTTGGTGGGAGTACGAGGGTAAGTTCGGACAGATGGTAGTTGTTGGTCATAATATTGGAAGTTCGTAAATATATATGAGTTTAGCTAGCATTTTCCTGCCCGTAACTTTTCAGCAATCGAATTTTCGAATTGGGTAGTAAATTTTAAGTGAGTTAGGAAAACTTCAATCCAAATCTTTTATTTTGTCGTTCTTTATTTTGACGATATTTCTAATATGTCACTGTCTTTCGTCTAACTCCTACTTCAGAATTTAGCTAAGATTCCGGTAAAAATATTCGAAACCCTTTAAAAATTTAAAACAAAAAAACTTGACTCTAATTAGATCCAAAAATCTCCCATATCCTTCTATATTGTAGTAGTCTAGGTAGTAAGTTAGTGTGCTACATTTGTAGATACACATCGAATGCCTACGTTTTCGTACAATAAAATTCATTTCACCCGTGATCATTCCATACTAAAATTCAAATTGGTAATCATACCAGCAAATTCACCCTTCACATCGATTATCATCAAATTAAAACAACAGCTAGAAAACTTGACTTATCCCATTCTTCATTTCCAAGAATACAGTAGTTAAAGTAGTAACACTAAAACCAAATAGTATCGAAAAAACTAATGAGTTACAAACGTAGTATTTCAGGGTAAATAACCGCAAAACAGAGAACTATACCTGTAATGTATGCCGCAAGATTTTGAGCATAGAATCGAGAGAGTCGAAAACCCAAGCAACCGTACATGGAGTTAGCAGTAAGTTTGAGAGCCTTCTGGCGAATGTCATATTGACGCATCTGGTCTGGTGATACATTTGAGCCCTTCATGAGACCCTTGACTTGTTTACGCGTTTCCACTAATTTTCGGATTTCTTCTGGCAAGATCCCCTTGCGCCCAGCCTCAACCGGTTTATCTTCGGAGCCTTCTCCATCGGCGACGTGGGTAGTGAAACAAACATTGTATTCTTGGATAATTGACGGATACAAGGAGTTAAAGTCCATCAGTACAATATACTCGTCATAGAATCCTTTCTTTGGGGCTAAGACCAGTCCACCACTGTAACTGGGACCGCTCTTGTTTCCCTTCTTTTCTTCTTCTTCACCTTCAACTGGTTCCTTCTTTATAGATTTATTTGTAAATGGCTTGAACTTATCTGGAACAATGTAGTCCTGCGAAGTGAAGGCATGAAGAAGTAAGTATTCGTTACGTTCCGAACGACCACCAAGAAGCGTCCGAGCTAGAGTATTTCCTTAATATACAAAATTACAACAAAAAAAAATTAATTATTTAATTTCCAATGGATTAGTATTTTGAAAAACAATATAAAGCTGGACTGCATTATTTTATATAATTAATTACATATATTTGCTGTGATTCTTTGCAATAATTATAGTGCTTATCATTTACCTGCAATAGCGGTGATCTGGACGGCCAGAGGCATTACTTGCAGCTCGTTTATGAGTCTTATATTAAGGACGCAATGCTGCATTCCCCAATTAACAAAATTTCGCAAGCCTTCGGAACTGTCAAACAACTGCTTCATCTCTGGTCCGGTCAGAGTGGCAATCTGATCTTCCTTCATGCCCAAAACTTGAGAGCCTAAACTGGGAAGGTCATAGGACCTGGCCCGGATGAGTTCCATTGCAGAAATTTTTACATCACAAAGCAACCGTCCTGCTAAAGCTGCCCGGACATCAAGCATTTTATTTTGCTGAAGATAAAGGTAATTTTATAAATTGTAGGATTATGATTTCTTAAAATTCAAAGAAATAAAACAAAAAATTAGAAGTATGCCATTGATGAACTGCATCTACCTTTGTAACCGGATTAGATCTTTTGAGTCTTCCAATTCTCGACCAATGTGGCACTTTTAAATGCAAGAGCTGGAGCAAAAGTAGCTCAAAGTTTAGGTCGTGACCTAGGTATACGTCTGGGTCAATCTGATGGAGTTTGGCTAGAAGACAGCCTAACATGCTTCTTTCCGAGTCCATCTTCAGTGTTCGTTTATTCACGATTCGGTCCACATCCAATGGCCACACTTCTCCAGGAGGCTTGTTAATTACTGACCATAAAGACAAGGTAGCTCAAAAAGTTGTAAGACAGTAATTTAGTACCTTGATACAATAAAAAAATACTCACAACAGAAGAAATCATGATAGAGTCCGTTCGGCGGGAGAGGTGCTTGGAGGTGAAAGTTTTTGTTGACAGAGACGCCGGCAAAAATTATAGACTCCTTTTTAGCCCCAACGTCTGTGACAGACTGCAGATTTAACGAGACCAGGACTAAAGTTGGGGGTGGGAGGGATGATGCCTCAGGGTTTATACAAACATCCGAGACATGGCAAGAAAATTCGAATTTACTCCAAGATTGTTGGTTCCCACTTAGGATCTGTTCACAATTAGAAATTCGAAGCCAGTTTGGGCCTTTCAGTTTTTTTTCCAACAGGAAGGTTTCCATTAGAGGTGTATTTGTTCCGAAAACTTTAGAGAACGTTTCGCCTGTGAGGTCTGGCGGGAGTACAGGGAGGACAGCCTTGCAATAAATAATTAAAATGTAAATTTCTTATTCGGATCTATTAAAACCCGATGCGTACACTACAATATTTTAGAAACTTACGGAGTAACGAACTTCCATATACTCTGCAACAGGTGGAACATCCTGAATCTCGAAGCAGTACTTCTTCTTTACTTTTCTGGTTTTGTGTGCCGTAATTTTATACTTAGGCGCAATGACAGTATTGAATTCCTTATATACGTCCTCGTATACCATCGGACTTCCGTCACCTTTCTATATACGTCAAAATGAACATAATTAAAGGTCCAGGTTTTAACATTAATGATTACGTTTTGTATTCTGTAAGACTCTGCATATTGTAATTTACAATACGCTAATACACTAACGTAAATACACCAGTTGGGTCTCACTTTTTGTTTGTGATTCCTATGAATAAAAATTATCAAATAAAAATGTGCAAGCTCACTTTGTCTTTCGGGAGAAGAAAAACTTTACGATTCAGATTCTTTACAATGACGCAGCAACTGCTGTAGCCTGTTGCAGGTGGTGTAGCTTTCACTTTGCCAAATAAATAGAGAACACCAGGATTTTTCGGCTCTTCATGCATATCCAGCCAGTAAAAATTTAACCACTGGAACCAATCAGAAACAAGAACTGCATGATTAAAGTGTCAAACCTTGAAAAATTATTGCACAAATCGCATTTCTATGGATGAGTAAAAACTTTCAAGTCGTCGCTGAGATATACAAAAATAAATAAATATGCAATTACCCTGCTACCACTTGGTTCCTCGTTGACCATTGTAGGGGCACAGGTAGAAGTCGTTTCAAAGTTCTGACATGGTATAATTCATTAAGGAAACAAAAATCAAATATACATGCGGGATCCAAATTTGTAACTAGGTATACGTATACTAATGTACCCATAAACGAAATTTTCATTGTACGGAATTGAATATTGGCACATGAATGCAAAATCACGACCTAAAGATTAATTAAAACTTAGCATATACTACACTGTAACTACCATTCCTAAGATTTATTATATAGTAACAAGGCACGAAAATACCATACCATCTCTCCTTCAAAAGCTGATTCATCCATGTACATACTCATGTCTTCCTCCACAAGTTCAGTCTTAATTGGAACGTCGAGTTCAGTCTGTAAAAAATAATTCGAAACGTGATAACGTCTGACTGAAGCTTATATTAAAATTAATTACATTCAAATATAGTTAACAGTTTTTGTTAAATGTTATTTTTGAACTTTGCAGCAATATTGTGATTTAAAATTGCGTGTAAAATTATGAACTCCCGATAATACACACAAGAACAAATAATATACTGCCCAGACAATGTCCACATGTTTGGCCACATCCAAACAGCAAGTATATATATATATATATATATATATATATATATATATATTTGTGTGTAAATTTTGCACCTTAATGACCACATCAGCAGCAGTTGCTGGAGCAGATAAAACTTTTGGCTCAGGGTCACTCATAACTTTTGAAGTTGAGTTCGTCGTTCTGCTTGACTGCGGCTCCATGGGTAATTCTAAAGGCTCGTCAAAATCCAAACTGTCAATGAACTAAAACAATGAAAAGAAGAAAAAGTGAACAATTTATTAAATACATCATATCATATTACATAATTATTTATTGCAATAACCAAATTAAATTGTCCGCATATTGGTTGGTCCTCGGAATTCAGAAGTATTTAATTAAACAGTACACTCATTTCCAATGTAAATCAACCAACTTACATCATCATCCAAGTTATCGAATATATCCGCTGACGAATTATCTGTCTGTTTTGAAGACTGGTATGTCGAGGTAGAAGGGCTGGAGTACTCCTGAAATTGGGTAAATAAAATTTAATGCTTTAATTTAAGACTGAAATACTAGTTAATAAAAGGTGGACTTCGCGCCCTTCGATGATTTAGATGTAATTACTCAAAAAGTTCTGAATTAAAATCCCTCCCCCCGAATGGAAGGAAATGTTTGGTAAAAACACGAGGATTACTTACGGTTTTGTTATTAACATAGCTCACAGTTGGCTTGAACTTTTTCAATTCCGGTTTGATGACAAATGATGGAGCAATTTTAGGAATCTTCATAGGTTCTAATTGCGGAGTCGCAATTTTCTTGATGAGTTTTTCAGTAGTAGTAGAAGGACCAGTTTTCTTCTCATTTTTCAGCTCAAGCATCAGATCAGAGAGGAGGGTTTCCTGATCAACAGATGGACCAGCAGATGAGGTCATCGCCGTTCGTTTCCTCTTTTGAGGCATATTCGAAAGCATATCCCGAACGGATTGAAAATTAGCATGATTACTTTCCTTACTCATCCGGGCATCGTCTTTATCCCGTTTAGAAAGTCTGGCCTTCCGTTTGCGTCGGGCAGCTTCTTCCGCGTCTTCCATATCCTCGTCAAATATTTCTCGACCATCCTCTACATAGCCAGATCCTGGGGGAAATAAATAGGCAAAATATAAAATAAATTTACAATAACCACCAAACTAAAACAGCAAACAACAAGAATTTATGAACTGGTCATAGTTTTCTGGTAGAGGACTTTAAACTGAGCAACTTTATGCTGAATGCATAATAGAGTCCAAATAGAGTATCATATGCTGCATTTGGCTCTTGCTTGGTTAAATTTTAAAGTGCACAATACTTGGCCTCAGGTTATTAATAGTACAAAAATCAAAAATACACTTTCGTCGAAAACTTTAGAATTTTGTAAAATCCTGAAATAGGCCCTAGATGGAACTAGAAGAGAAAGGTAGAAAAACCCCATACAAAATAATCTAATTCACCCCAATTAATTTTTACCATCATCAATGATCCAATCATCTCTCTGCCGGTCATTGACCCTTTTCGAGTACTCCCTCTCATCCACAATGTCATACACGTTCTGCATCTCCGCGACCTCATACTTGTTCTTCTGACCCCGCAAATTCTTTAATCTTTCTAAAGCCGCATTCCGTCCAGAAGTATCTGCCTTTGATCGACGACTCCTTGTCGTGGCCAGTGTCTCCGGAGCCGGGGAGGAATTTTGATCATCTGTAATTGTCAATAAAGATCCCCCGATTATTTCATCTCCAAAATGTCGTTACATTCAAATCCCTGGTCTCAAAAAAAATCTCAAATTAAATAACAATTTTAAACGAACACCAAATTCTCTTTTAAATTCCTTGCTACTACTGTACAATCATCTCTGCATTTTGTGACTACAAACTAAAAATCCACAAACTATACACAAAATTCCAGAAATCAATTTACGATACAAAATAAAAATTGAATTAAAAATACACAATATATACATATTAATAAAATAAATAGTTATACATATTAACGTCCTTACCTCCCATATTTTCAAGTATTTTTTTATTTCTTGTATCCTTGAAATTATTATTGTTGACGTCGGTTCTCTTGTTGTCACAAAATTGAAGCTCTCAGGAATAATTAGCTACACATTCGCTTGGTCAGTTCACTAAAATTTCAAAAGTTATCTTTGTAATAATTATTCAAAGTTTGTTCACTTATAAAACTTTACACTTTATGAGAGTAGGACAGGGACAATGGAACAACAAGAGATGAGGATAGAAAGGGTCGGGGGTTTCAGACCCCAAATCCCGCTTAAATCTAAGCACAGTCAAAAAGTGCGGCTGTCAGAGACAAGGCAAAATCCCGCCCTCCAAGTACATATGCACATGACGTGCGTTAAGTCTACAGAGCCTACACTCAGTGAGTTGCGGAGCACGTGCTGTTGGCAGCAAATCATTGTCAGTCTACTAGTGCTGTAATATTGTTTTAGTTTTGTTTTCGTACAATACAAACCAAAGAAACATTTATTAAATTTAAACTCAAAAATTTAAAATTCACCTGAAATTTGAGTTTGAACCGTAATTTAAATGCCGTTTCAGATGTTATTTTAAAACTGCCAGTGAGACCACATACTAAGGGTGGTATTCAGGTTGCTACACTCACACTCAAATCCGCACTCAACTCACAAATTTTTGAGTGCGAGTGACGTTTTGATATTCAGGTTGAGTTTTCTCAACATGCACTCAGTGAGTGCACTCCCATTAGTGAGTGACACATTAAGTCACAAGTTTGGTCACTAGATTCACCACTCGCCTGAAGTTACATATGTACATGCGTCAATTGAGACTTATTTAAACTAAATATGCAGCAACGGAGCATAACCTTTAAAGGATTTGAACGGCTCCTAAAGTTTAAAAATCTGTTTAAACTGAACCTCAGGCATTTTTAAAAGATTCATCAAATACCTTCCAAATTTTCAGTGACAATTTATTTCGGGAGAGATTTCGATTTAATAAAACCGTGTAAGTGCTGCATTCATGTTACCAATTGCCAAAACTCACTTACTATCAATTCAGGCACTCCGGAACGTCCAAAAAAGTGGGGGGACAACATTTTAAAATTTGTTTTCGTTACTTTGCTATTAGCCACGTACAAATGTATGCATGTACATATGTATAGGGTTACACATTATTTTTCGTTAGTTAGCTCATATAAGCATGTAAAATATAGAACTTTTAATTTTTGTTCCAATTTTTTTTAAAGAACAAGTTTTCATAGAAAACACTAACTAAATCTCATATATTAGAAACATTTTCTTACAAACACTAAATATTATCAAAATTGTACTGATTTCAAATAGAGGTATCAAAGAATCATTGAACTGATTGGCGATCTATTTCCGGGAATGGTTCAATCTGTCCTTTCATTTTTGGTCTGACATGGTCCAAGTGTAGAACCATTCCTCTAGATCTGTTGCACAATTGGTTGTACTACGATATCCGTCCCCAAAATCGAATGTTCCGAATTACGATAACCGTCCCCAACTTCCGAATTACGATAACCGTCCCCGGATTACGATAACCGTCCCCAACTTCCAGTAGCTGTCCCCGAAGCACTTTCTACATTTCTCGCATTCTTGTACCAACGTCATTTCCAACTACAAGCTGTCTCTACATTCGGGGTACGATCGACGAAACCAAAATTGGCAAGCGTAAATACAACAGAGGTATTATTTCCACTTTCGGTGTTAATTAATTTAGTTGGAATTACATACATATTACATGCCATATATCGTACTTTGCCGGCGTACTTGGCACGTAGTGCCAAGTACATATATAATTCTACATGTCAATCTACAGCTTGTTAATTATATTCCAGGAAGGCTTGTCCAGGGCACAACGCTTACACTCATTTCGCTAATTTCAATCCTTCTTAACCATCTCGTCCTCCCAAGTGTTGATTCTGTGTGGTAGTCGTTGAGGACAGTGAGGGTTAGGTTAGTTTAGGCTGTAAAGGGGTGCCGAGACTACGATGGCCCCGCAGGGGCCTTCGTAGTCACATTGGCACACCTTTACAGCTCTAAACTAACCTAACCTGAACGTCCGAAACGACGGGGTTAGGTTTTCAATCCGGAAAGCTGGTATGCTCTTGGAAATTGTAAATCGGGGACGGTTATCGTAATCCGGGGACGGTTATCGTAATTCGGGGACGGTTATCGTAATTCGGAAGTTGGGGACGGTTATCGTAATCCGGGGACGGTTATCGTAATTCGGAAGTTGGGGACGGTTATCGTAATTCGGGGACGGTTATCGTAATTCAGAACTTTGCCTTTCTTTCCCCTGAATCCTAACCCTTCCCCCAAAGGGCCATCCTTTCCCCCGGCCCTTAGGTTTGTTCCTCTACTTGGGACAGTTATCGTAATTCGGGGACGGTTATCGTAATCCGGGGACGGTTATCGTAATTCGGAAGTTGGGGACGGTTATCGTAATCCGGGGACGGTTATCGTAATTCGGAACATTCGATTTTGGGGACGGTTATCGTAGTTGCCCCGCACAATTTTCGTCCAAGGAACATTCTCCAGTAGATTTACTGGTTTAGAAGTGCATGGCCTTTTCCATCCGTTGGAACAGACCAAATTTTGTGTCGGTGAATTTTTTGATGTAAATGTTTTACCCAAACCAAACAACAATATTTTATGTCAATTTTTAATATTGGCGCGCTAAAACCTATTGAGTTTATAAATTGCTCCTAGCAAATTTTCCGTTCAGCTCGTAATACAGAAATGGCATTATCTGTCTGGTCCGACATTTTGCAACAGATTTATTGGTCTGGCATGAATTTGGAACGAAATTCAAAGCAAAAGTTTCAAAATGTTTAAATTTTTGATCCAGGTCAATATTTTGGCCTGGATCAATATGGCAATATGTTCGGTATACGTAGCGGGAAATAATATTCCAAATTTAGCAGTAGTAAAGAATGTTGAATAGAAAAACATCCTGCTATCACACAATTTCAACCCTGAAAGTATATATTGCAATACTGGCATAAAATCGTTTGAATAAGTTCAAAATCGTTTTAAGAATGAAAACGGTAGCTTTAAAAAATCTAATTCGGTCTGCAGTATGACACACTACTTTCACTACTAAATTTTGGTAGTTACCTAGATAAGCCGATCTTCACATGCATACATGTACATACCAGGATGGAAAAGATGTTTATCATTTAAGTAAACATTTTTGTTTAGAAGAGATAGTTTGATGCGAGTTTTTTGAATACAACTGGAGTGTGTGGAGGATTTTTTAAAAAAATGAAGCTTCATAGGAGTTTTGACATCAAAAAGTTAAGAAAGGGTTAATTTGATTCTTAAAAGTGGGGGGGACAGCAGTATAGCCTGTCCACTCCCTGACTTTTTTTGGCAGGGACAATGTCCCTCCTGTCCCCAATTATTCCGGAGTGCCTGACTATCATCTAAAGGTGGCCCAAAGGTGGGCCTTTTCGTAACCCAAGCCTATATCTGGTCTCTGGCCTATAAAAATAACAACTCGCGGCCCCCCTTATTGGCCCGAATTCAAATTCAAAATTGGTGACCCTATTCATTAAAGCTAGGGTTCCCACTTTTTCGAAACGTCATTCCGGGACAAAATAATGCTTAAAAATTTAATGTATACATGATTTTTAATTGTATTTTTCAGCCTTTTTGGCATCTAAGAACATTGTCTTGCTTTCTGGTTTGTTCAAGAATGGAAAAAATTCACAACATGAAAAGGGCATATTAAGCCTGACTTGAAGCTCTGCCTTCACAAGTTCCGTTGACATGAAGTTTCTCTCGGCTGTCCAAACTTTCTTCATTAGGCTGAAATACATTTTTGCAAAAGCATTGCCAAGAGGAATTGACAGCACGAACGATACAAGCTTGAATAGTTCAGGACATTGTTCTTTCTTAAAACTCAACCCACTTTGCACCGACCAATCTAATCACAATCAAAAGCTCGTAACTTTGACGAAGTAAGCAAAAATATATTGCACAGCTGGTCCTAGTGAGAGGAGTATAAATGAATATTTATGTTTATGATTATTTTAGGCTTAGGGTATGGGTTTGTGTGAGGATGCGGCACTGGATAGTGCGCAAGTGTGAGTGTGATGTGAGAGTGGGAAGAGTAACTTTAGTGATAAATAATAGAACCCTGCCAACCGTCAAACTAAGAGGACGTGCTCTATTTATTGGGAATAACCCACCATAGTTTTAAGATAGAGTTTTAAGTGTAATTTAGGAATTAGTTATTAATTATTAAGGATAGTTTTAGGAATTTCAAATTTAGTAGTTCCATTTTCAAAAAAACAATATTATTATCACTGAAATCAAAATGTCTTCTTAAATGGGTCTTTGATTTCAAAAAATTCAAAGGTTCCTGTTAAAAGCGCTTTTTTTTATCCAGGGGTAAATTTATCCCAATATTTCATTGAAAACGATGAAAACTCTTGAAATTACAAAAAGTACTCTTTCAATAGTATTAATAATTTCCAACTTACATTTCGAAATTGCTCAGTATTCATTGCAAACCAACTTTTCACAGCTATTCATGCATCATCGACAATAATATCGTGGCATTGGTTTTCGTCATTTCAAGAGTTTTCATCATTTTCATAAACTATTGGGATTTATTCTGACAGCATCTACCAGAAAACCTGTTTTCAACTTTTGGGAGCGCAAAAGCAACTCCACTTTTGAGCTTATTTAGCTATTAATTTATTTCGACCTTTTGGAATTGTAAAACTATTGCTTAGATTAGTAGGAAGATTTCAGACAATAATGATGTTTGCCAGTGAAGTACATGCACCTTATTGTTGGCTAATTTTTGGAGATTTTGTTTACGTGGACGTGAAACATTCAAACTTACAAAAATTGATTATTGACTTGATTTTCAACCACGAAAGGGCTAAAACGTTTTGAACCATCCAGAGCGCTATCAATGCATGATAGCTACATCATTTTAACTAATGTCGGACATGTGTTAATGGACCCCGAAGTTAATCTTATACTGTACTTACTCTCTTCCCAAAGTTAGAATTGAATCATTTTGGTTAAAAGTTAATGACCGATCATATTAGTCACACTGTACTAAATATTCAAAGGCGTACGCAAAAAGTGTTAATTTACTGTATTCAAATTAATCATTAAAATTCCAAGATTCAAGATATGGTAACTTATTTAGCATTGCGGAATTTCCATTCTCTCTTTCTTCTCTTTTTGTACTCGAAAATGGCATTATTTTGTGTTGACTTGGACATGACTAAGTTTTATTAACACTTGGTTACTACAATTATTTAAGCCTAAGTAAACAAAAAAGAAACGTTAAAAAAGAATAGCGATTCATTGTTTTTCTGTATTCGTGCAAAAAATTCTTAAAAATAGAAATCAAAGCATTTTTTTGCACAAATGAAAGAAAAAAATGAGCTGATACGCTCAACATGTCCAAATATGTCCATGATTACCAAAATTTTATAGTAACATCCTAGTTTTTAAAAGCGTCTCATAATACAATTTCATGCATTTCTGATCAGTGGAACACCCTCAAATATTTTCCAATGTTAAATGAACGGTCACCATGCAACTTAAATTCGGCTTTTGCCTCCAATTTTTGTTTTTTTTCCGAAGGGCTCAACGACGTGTTACAGGAACAAAAATTCATGGAGATTCGCAATGATCTCCCATTAACTTTAAACTTTTGATAGTAGAATTACATCAAGCTGTTCAGGAGATATCCAGGAAAGTCACTTTTTGAAGTAGGGGTGAAAGCATAGAGGTTGCTTTTTAGGGATTCTGGACAGACCTGAACATGCACGCAGACCTGGGCGCGTAACCTTTAAAGCAACATCTCACAAAGACAAACAGTTTCCTGCTGCTAAAACGATTTTATTACGTTTGTAAGCGCATTTTTATGGTTTTAATAGTTTTACGTAGATGGCACATGATGCTCTCGTTTGTATTCTGTAGAAGGAAATATTTTATTTTTATCTTAAAAACTAATAATTTTCATAACTTTTTGAGCTTGCCATTTCCGGGACATTACGTGTCCCGGAATACACTCTTCCGGGACACGGGACAAGGAGTGTCATTCCGGGACTGTCCCGGGCATTCCGGGACGTCTGGATTAAAGCTGGTAGTGATAAGTTGCATTCTAGAATCATATAAAGGCTACTAGCATAAGGGACGACCTAGCCTAGATATTGGCTCGTGAGCCTAGAACTTGTAATTCTCTATCAAACGTATATACTTATGCCCATATGCGCACTACACACATATGTATGGCAGAATGTTTCGCTAGAAATCGTCATGCTACTTCCTAAAAATCAGTAAACAACAGCGTGCAAAAAACGATCAGTGTTTACTTATCACTCAAATGATAGGAACTACGAAGGGATGACCTGCATTCCTTGAGTTTGTTGAAATCTCGTACTGAAACTATGAAGTCAGCTAAAGCTCCAAGTAAAAATTTTTTAAACAACAGCAGTATTTTAAAACCGCTCGATTAAATTAAAAAGCATTTGAGAAAAGTACATTGCCACGACCTCAACATGCGTTTAAAGTTCTTACGTTCCGGGTGCTACAGGTAAATGCTGGGACCTGTACCCGTACCCAAAATTTTGAGTCGACCAAAGTGTACCCGGGCAATACTCGAAATTGTTCGGCTACTCTTGACGGGTACCCGGGTAGTACCCATATTCGTACCCGTACCCGTTTACCCGCGTATTACACATACCCATGTCGAGCACTGACACATTCTGATATTCATAATTTTGTCGCACCATAGCAATCATATAACCGTAGATCTTTACTGCCACACTTCATAATATTATTTTTACAAATTATCAAAACAATATAAACAACATATATATTTGCTATTTTACTTCAATAATTTTCTATTTTAAACTCGTATTTGTATTATGCAGGTTGTAAGGGCAAAGGCAGAATCGACAAATAAATATATATCTATCCATAACTGTAGATATAAAATGTCAAGAAAAAAATCTTTGAAATAAAGATCTAATAGGGTGCTCCACTGATGCCCTAATAGTAGGTGTTTATAATACTGTTTTAATATTATAGATTAAAGGATATAAAAAAGTTGGTTCAACTGTTACAAATGATAAGTTCGAGTATTTGATTTCAGATATATTAATAAAATAATGAAAATATTATTATTTATATTTTAACAAACCAGTTTGTCATCAACAATGAATTAAAAACCAAGCTCCTGCTTTCTAAATTCTCGGTAAACCAAGAAACCGTCAATAGTTTTTGTTCCAAGGCGAGCTCTTCTTGCTCTATTAAGGGAACCGGCTATTGAAAACACTTCACGAAGAATGGGGTATTTGTTTCTCTCGGCAAGTTTTCTGTAGTACTCTAGCGGATTAGAATCACGGGGGCACCTTTTTTCAGCTAAGTATTCCTCTATCTCGTCTCTAAGTTGTACATGATCTTCATCGGTGTCCCCTGGAATGAAACTAGATAAAAAATTGTTTTGGTTCGTTTGGAGACACTCGGTTCATTTACGCCGACGGATAGTTCGGAAATATTAGTTTCGTCTACAGTTTCGCTCTTTTTTTGCTTGAAAGCTTTGATCAATAAATCTTTGACTTTCTCCACAGGAGGAACAAACTGGCCCAATTTGTAGGGCTCGGGTAAATGTACTGCAAAATGGAAACACCACTTAATCATAAAGTAAACCGTAATACTTACTGGTTTCAGGACAGCAACTTGTCATAAAACTAATGATGTAAGTAGAATCTTACTCTCAAATGCCATCATTTTCCAACGTGGATCAAGTACTGTTGCTAGTATGCATGCTTCATTGTGGAATATATTTAACAAACTTTTTTGCTCCTTTTCCACCGTAGTTGAATTGTTGCTGTGCTCCGAACCGTTCGGTAATAGTCAAACATAGACTTGTCTTCAGAGCTTTCATGTATCCCTCATCGCAATTCACGGAAGCCATTTCTAGTGACACAAATTGGATGTTTAAATTACACATGACCATGGTGTCTTGATTTAAATCATGTTATTTAATTTGATTTCGTAATTTTGAAGGAAATTCGTATCCAGTTTTTATAAGACAATACTTGCAATACATTACACTGGTGATTTTTGAAGGTTTGTTTTTCCGATACTACTTCTTACTAAACAAAGTCACTCGATTCGTGATGTACTCCATATTCTTTTACATCAAATTTTATTAAAAGTGTAGACTAACTTGTAAAGTAAATATGTTAAAATTCCCGTAAAACAAGAGCATAAAGATACATATATACCAGAATGCAGCCTACGACCCGTGGGGCAATGTGAAATAAAATCAAATAAAAATCAGAAAGCAAACCAAAAATTGGGAATGACGATCGAAAAAGGGTTTATGAAACTATAGAGTGTTGTGCTTAACACAACACATTATGTAGTAGAGCAGTGATTTTTTGATTTTGTTTTCATAAAAGTACTCAAATATTTCAATAAAAATCCAAATACGACAGCTGGTATTTTTCGCATACAGCGTTTGGCTTCAAAGATTAAACTCTGTTGATATTTGGGATTGGCCTTTAACCAGCTTTCTATTTCATATTAGTTGACTTGTCTGTAATTTTCTCCTAATTCATAATGTTTTACTACTTGATCCTTTCATTGCTGGCTACAGTGTGACTATTATTAGGAAAATTAAAATTCGAACATTTGTTATGTTAATTCTATTGTACGGTAAAATTTTGAATTTAAATAAGAAAATATGGATTTAAATCACAAAAATTCGATTTAAATTAAATTAATCCGATTTTTGGATTTTTTCAAAATAATCAGCAACCCTGCATACGATTTACGAATTAGTAAGAAAAAATGCCAAAATCCGTCAAAATTAAGCACTTACGTTTGTAGAGTGTAATTACTCCTAAAATAACCATTGATGAGGTAACACCTCCTGATTGGAGTTCGTTTGTCAAATCCAGGAATGGTGTCAACAATTTGCTTAGATTGAATAGGTCTTTCTCCATTTCAGGAGAAATAAGATCCGGCGTTGAATTCGATGGATTTTCCCCATGTGCTTGCTCCAAAATCATATTGATATTAGCCAAAAATTATCCTACATATTTAACAATTGTTTGTCAGTATTGGTGACTTTGTATTTAACAATTATTATTGACAAGCTCCCTTGTCTTATTTTTATGAACCAATTATGACGACCTCGAGTACACGCTTCAAGGACAGCAGAATTCCATTCCATCTAGTTTCTTTAATTTTTATGAGCCCTTTTTTGTGACTTCAGTCAATTTTGATTTCCAGTATGGCGACATGCTAAAAAAGCTTGTGAGCTTGTTAATGTACGTCAGAAGTTCTTGGCATCGTGGATTTTTCTTGAGGCATTCTTTAATGACTAGCTGTAGGGCATGTGTAACACAACCGAGGCGAACCAACTTTTGATTTGACCAATCGCATAGGTTTTCATAAATTGCTTCATATTCCACTTCCATTTCGCAAGATTCTATTTCAGAAATTTCGTCCTCAAAATTCTCAGTAGCGTCTTCCCAATTTATGTCATCATGGTCCTTATCGTCATGTTAATGCGGGTCTTTGTCTTCTTGGTCTTCAATTGGTTCGACATGGAACGCTTCGAAACTCGCAAATGCGCCCACATTTTCCTTTGCATTATCTGTCATTATAAAGCCAACATAGACAATATAAAACGGAAAAAATCAGAGGACTGGTGACTAAGACAGGTAAGCTTGTCAATAGATAATAAAAAACCTGTTCTGGTTTGATGTTGTATTTTGATGAGATTTCATTCAAAAAGGCCTTCCGAATATTTTTAGCTTGTTTTCTCTCAGAAAATTCAAAGAAGCCCACAGCGAAGGAATTGAGGTGCCAATTGTCATCGATAAAATGTACTTTTATGCCCATAACATGCTTGTTGCTGCGACTTTTCCATAGATCGAAGGAAAAATGCAACGTCGAGCCCTTAACTTTACGAAGTCGGTCGAAATTTATTTTAGATAGTCTGTGGAATAAGAAATATGTCATATATGGTCGGCTTTCTTCTACAGACAAGCTAGCATGTCGAAAAATAAAATGTAAAAGAAAATAGTATCTGTCCGCTTCCTTTCGGATTCGGCGGGTTAGTTGCCGCCTTGACAATAATCGGACCGATGAATCCAGGTTTCGTGCTAGCTTCATAAACATTGGATTTTCTACCAAGTTCACAGGCATTCCCGCGATACAAACTAAGTCCATTAGGTCAGTCACATATTGAATCGGCTTATTATGACAGTTCCTGTAGACATTCTTGTTCGTAAAGCTTCCTATCTTCTTTTTCACGAGAAATGAAACTACCTTTTCCAGATATGGAACCTCCTTTCGATTGATATTAAAATTACTCTTGGGAATCCCATGAATTCTTTCCTGTTGAAAAGCAATTTAGTGTTACACTTTACTTTAATAAATACACAAGTATGCAATTTAATGTGGTAAGCCAGGACGAGCGAGTAAGAATAATATATATTTTACCAGATGATCAATATGAGAATTCCAGCCACTCTTGGTATTAAAAATTCGAGGTTTTGCATTCTTAGTTTCACAGTCTTCATGAATGCATTTGATTTTACCACTTGTTCCATCGTCCGAAGATTCAACTATTTCGAAGTATCTCTTCAAATCTTCTCAAATCTTCAATTTCTTGTTAATAATCATTCGATTCATTTTAGTAGTTCGACAAACTTTTTTTCCTTCAGAAAGCTAAGCAAAATAGTTATGGCAAAAGACTTTATTTTGATCTCAATGTTACACTAATTATTTTAATAGCAAACGAAAAGTACTTACATCAGTAGACACCAACGGTTTTATTGATTCTTCTGAATGATATTTCGGAAATGCGGGAAGTTAAGATGACTGCGATGCATGAATGATGAGAACAAGAAATTCAACGGCATAACACGAATAGGTACATTGCGCTGTTTCGCGGTTTTTTACGATTTAGAAAATTCAAAATCAATGTTCCAATTAAAGGCGTGGCCCGCGGGTAAAAATTCGGGTCGGGCCTCGGCCCGACCCGCCTGTGCGGGTTATGGGCGGGTTCGGGTTGAATGCCTTGTCGTGTTGCAAGTTGCGGATCGGGTTGGGTTTTTATTGTATTTCAACGGGGCAGGTCGGGTTGAAATTTATGCACATAGTGCGGGCTGCGGGCGGGTTCGGGCAGAATTTAAATATATGTTGGGCCCGCAAGCAGCCCGCAAAACGTTTAAATTTCAATCACCGGCGCTTAGGATTTTTCCAGGAGAATTATATGGCTTGCGACTATTTGTGATTGATCATGTTTGTGCCTTTAGTGTTGGTAGTTACTATTCCTGTTTGATCGTGTTTCTCGCTTATCGTGTGACTGTGACTTGTAACGTTTTGAAGTTGCTGCTCTGAAATCAAAAGCATGTAAAATTTGTTAGAGCAGTATTCTTACCATTAGTTAACGTTTCCTGCGAAGGGATTTTCAAACACAAATTAAAAATCGAACCAGCTACAGATATTTAAAAACAATTTAAACTTAAATAATATTTATTCTTCGGTTTCTACGGTTTATACTTTTGTTGTAGACATTGTGATGGGAAGCGAATCTGACAGCGTTTTACTAAGTTCTTAAACAATTGCGGGCCCCGCGGGGGCCCGCAAGCTGGGTCGGGCTGTGTCACCTGAAACCCAGCGGGCTGCGGTCTGGCGCGGGCCTTAAAAAATACTGTCGGGTCGGGGCGGGTCGACGTTTCAGAGGTTGACTTTCGGGTCGGGCGGGTTCGGGTTACGTATTTGTGGGTAAGACTTGTCGGGTTGGGTTGGGAAATCTCCTGCGGGCCACGCCTTTAGTTCCAATGCCTGCATATATACCTTCTAGGGTTAGACGTTTTACTCACGCCTAGCCTATAATATCTAATGCCGAACAACGGTTCGGAGGCCCTACCTATATTTTTATCGTTGCCGATAATGGATTGTTTGCCTAGCCTATATCCGTGCCAATATTGCTGCATTTCATATTGCACCCCAGATCTGGGACTAGATTCTTTCCCAGATCTGGGATAGCGGCCCACCTTTGAGGTGGCCACATATATTCCGGCTATTTTTCAGAACGACTTATCGCAATAAGTTTTTTGACCACTTGGTCATTCCAATCAGTAATTTATTGCATTTCTCAGCCATATTTAAAAAGTTTATCAAATCTTTTGGAACTTTTCAGTGCTGACAATTCATTTCGGGAGAAATTTCTATTTAAGAATACTTTTGTTTCTACACTGGGGTGCAATGATGTTGAAACAAGGTAAACTCTGAGACTCAGGGTCTAAATAATCTTAGAGTTGTGAGATTATCTATAAATTTTTTTCTTCCTTTTCTTCAGTTTTTTATGCTGATAATAAATCTGAAAAGAAAATTTGAAAAAAAAAATTTATATAAAAAAATGAACAAAAACAATAAAGCTTCCAATTATTCGTGTTCATTAGTGTTGGAACACGACTGACTATGGTACAATCTGAGCAGAACAACACAAGGTTCGTAATTTTATTTTAAACAAAATAGATCACAAACACATTCTAGTGTCTTTTAGAATTCCTTAATGCATTTTGACACATTTAGATCAAGATGGAACCACGAAGAAAGGAGATTCCAATACCGGCGAGAGAGCTAGTGATTGAGAAGTGGAGGAACGACGAGAAAAAGCCTCCAACGTTTAGGCAGATTGTCAAAGAGGTCCGCCTAAGACCCTCGACGGTCTTTAATATTATAAAAAAATACAAGATGGCTGGTATCGTCGAAAATCTGCCCGGGAGGGGTAAAGACCGCATTGTCACCCCCCGCGAGGAGCCTACAATAATCTGCAAATGTCAAGAAAGACTCAAGACTGACCTCATCTAAGATCCTCTCACAAGTGCATTTTGAGATAGGAAAGATTGCACATCGGACCACGATCAAACGAATCCAGTATCTGAGCGGAAGGAACTTGCTTCGAGCCAAGTAAGGGCCTTATATCAATGCTAAAAACAGGAGAAAGAGGACCCTGTGGTGCCGGAAGCACGCAAACAAGTATGATACGTTGTGGAGTCGAGTTTTGAGGCCCGGTGAGCACAAATGTAGTGTCTTTTGCAGCAATGGAGGAACCGGGGTCTGGGGAAAGCCAGGGGAGGGTCTAAAGACTGTTCTTACTTTCCACTGTAAAGCATGGTGGTGGTAGTGTTATGGTTTGGAGCTGCATCAGTGCATATTGGGTGGGAACCATTGATTTTATGGACGGAAATATAAACCAACACTACTACCAAGCCATAGTCAACCGAAACGTTAAGCAATCAGCCAAAAACCTGGGAATTTGACGCCGATTTGTGTATCAACACGACAACGACCCCAAGCACATGGCGAAGTCCACATGGACCGATTTAAAAAAAAACAAGATACCAGATCTGGACTGGACCCCTCAAAGTACGGATATCACCTCTATCGAACATACGTGTTATCACATAGGTCGGGAGCTGACGAAATTTCACGTTACCGGGAAAAAAGACCCGAAAATCCGAATTAAGGAGAGATGGGACAACATACCCCCGAATTGACCCGGAACCTCGTCAGCTCCGTCCCACGGTGCATAAATGCTGTCCTGATGGCAAAGGGTGGCCTACTGCTTGTTAGTCAATCGGGCTGTGAAGTTTACCCAGTTTAAAACCGGTTTTCACTTTTTTCCAACACCAATGCACAGCAATAATTTGGCTTTTTTGCCTCGTTTTTCTTGCAATTTTTCCCCCGAAATTTCTGGCATATCTATTATCGGCATATAAAACTGAAGAAAAAGAAGAAAAAACTATAGATAAGTTCACAACTCTAAGATTATTTAGACCCTGAGTCTCAGAGTTTACCTTGTTCCAACATCATTGCACCCCAGTGTACGTTCCTGTTACCGATTGTCACAACTCAGTTACTATCATCTAAAGGTGGACATGTTCCAATTATTTTTCAGATACTTGTTGCATTAAGATTTTTGGTCACTGGTTTATTTCAATCAGTAATTGCGGACAAAGTTTTCATTTCTCAATCATCCGTTCCCCGAATCATATTGAAAATATTTACAATTGTGGGTTGAAGGTTGGGAGTTGAATTCTATTGCCATTGTTTCCATACCTTTGCTTTGGCATCGTTGAGAACTATTGGTTTTTTGTTTTCAATAATGTTTTCATGGGATTTCAAAAAGGATATTAAAAATCTTCGTTCGGATGTACCTAAAGGAGGAACTTTTCCAGAATTTGATGTTTTTCGGGAGAATAATTGTAGGTAGTTTGTCAATTGTGCGTGAAAATTAAAATAATAAATTCTCTTCTTCTTAGAATGAAATTGTTTAAATGAATTTTTCTTTAATGTCGGTAGCTACTTATACATAATTACTTCGCATGTTTCCCAACTGTAAGGGCTCACTCAGGTGAGTGCTGGTTTTATTTTTGAGTGGTGGAAACTTGTATTCCATTGCCACTAGTACTCACACTCATTCTCTGACTCACACTCAACCCAGGAAAGATTTTTCTCTGGCTCTGTGCTGTTTCAGTAACGGAAAGCTGGCTCTCTGCTGGAATCGGTAAACTGCGGGAAATACCATTGCGTTTTTCTTGGGGCTTCATAAAGGATACAATCCAGCGCGTAGCCATCAAATATAATACACTCGCAAATTTTCCGAAACGAAAACTGCAGCCAGTCAGCACACACTTGATCAGAACTATTTTAGGCGCGGTAATTTATTATAAGGATAACGGTCTTTGTGTACTCATGCAGTAAATGATTTTCACATTCTCGCGTGTATCTGCAGTTTATTATTTCAGTACATTAAATCTGTTTTGGCGTGGTGGTGGAGTCATATAATCTAAGGTGAGTTTTAGTTACAAAATGGAACGAGAATTCTGTGTTGTAGAATTCCTACTTTATAAATCTGTGGCTTTAATTCCAACATGCTGGCTCAAAAATAAACAGACTTGCTTTTGGCCTGTGAACTTTAAGGGAAAAAATTGCAAACAGCCATTAAGAAGAAGACAGCCGGACAAAACCCTTTGGAAAGAATATGAAGTAAAGATTTATCGATCATTAGGTAATTAGATTTTATCTCATTAGTATTAAATGTTTACACTATATCGAATTCAAAATAGAAGGTACATTGAAGAGTAATAATTAACTACAGAATTATTTATTAGATGATTACGATTACGGGCTCATATTGGCTAAAAAGGCAGACGACACGTCCGACTTGTGTTCAGAGTTTGCGGACAGGGAATTTAGGATGAGGTAAGTCAAGACTACACGAAACAATGATTTCGTTTATTCCGAAGTGATTCCGGAGGGTGCGGAAAATTCCTGTGCAAGTGTGAGCAGTCAGCCGCAGTCCAACAGTGTGGATCAAATCATTGAACCACAGAGTAACCTCTTTTTGCGTAAGTATCATTTATAGTCAATGCATACGCACGGTCTAATTAATGCTTCATTGTGGGAGCAGAACATTTAGACGCAATACAACATTCACATCTGGAAGATCCCATCAATTTAACTGCAGATCAATCAGTGGCTACTGATGAAAGTGAAAATTATATCACGGAGGTTCTGTTTCCTACAAATACTGCAGTAAGTAGTTCCATCACATCTAACTCCGAAATAGAGACCCTCAAGGCTGAAGTAAATGGTAAATGTTACATTTTTCAATCCTTGATTCCTAACATTATGATTGTTGTAAGTGTAAATGTGTTTGTGATTTAATTATAACTATGCAAGCATTACATAGTTATCGTGATTTTAATATCAGGTTTGCGAGCGTTTGTTGCTGAGCAGCTAGCTAGTCTAAAAGATGGAATGCGAGAATTTTCTCAAGCGCAAAATTTCCCAAGTGGTAGTAGAAGCGTTTCCAGATTTGATTTTGAACCACTGATGAACATAATTCCAATATCATCTGAGGAATCTTTGGAAAGTGCGTTTGAGTGGTTAAAAGCCTCAGCAAATGCTAGTCTACTGGTAAATGGTTTTGTTTTTAACTTGTTTGAACTGAAATAACTGTATAAAATGTTTATCAATTATAAGTGTTGTTTACTGATTGTTAATATAGAGGCGTTACTTCCACAAAATTGGGGATACCAATGTCGGTAAAGTAACCCGATCAATTTTGGAGAAGCTCTTTACACGAAACTTTGCTATCCGGGTGGGCTACAAAGGAGGAGGGGCGCATAAAAAAAATCAGTTCAAATATTGTCCCCTTCACAATATTGTTATTGGTAAGCATAATAACTATTAATTATTAAACATAACATAATGATAACTTACTTACGATAAACTTTGAAACAACCGGTTTCCATTTTATCTAAACATATTATATGTAGAAACCGTTCGACGCAATTTTACCCAGTCTGAAATTGTTACTGACAAATTAATCAACACGGAAATCAAATTGGTTTCGCGGATCTAAGGACAGGCATGAAGGACGAAAGCGCCCTCAAACTGGCATCAGTGAGCAGAGCAAAAAGGCGAAGAATTGCACAAGACAAGAAGATATTTCAAGCTGCAATTCAGGTTCAAGTGAACCAGAAATTTGAAACAGAAAGAACAAACTCCAAAGATGGAGAAATCATCCGTCCTACTATAGCTACATTGTACACAAATTTTTTGTGTGCTGACAGTGAAAGTGTGTTAAGCAATTTACAAGATAATTCTGCAGAAATTGCAGATGAGTGTTCTGATAGTGATTTAGATAACAATGAGTTGAAGGTAAAAGTGTCTTTTCAAGAAAATCTAAGGCAATGGAGTTTGACTCACAATGTAACACACGCAGCAATTACAGATTTGCTGAAATTATTAAAAAATGACATACCTGGTGTCAACATCCCTATTAATGCTACAACATTGTTAAAAACATCGAAATACTACAAAATAGTAATAGTAAATATAGATGGTAACGAGTATTGCTATGTAGGTCTTAAAGAGAATATCTTCAAAAAACTTCAGCTAGGATTCGATTTATATGCGAATACGAAAAGTTCAATCTACTCACATCATCGTGAAAAACCTAATAGGCTATTACTAAATATAAATATAGATGGTTTACCGATTAGCAAATCCTCCAATAAAAACATCTGGCCTATTCTTGGAACATTAGTACAGGCTACAGATAAGTCTCCATTTGTAATTTCCATTTTTTGTGGTATTTCGAAACCGAGAAATGTCCATGACTTCCTATGTGATTTTATCGCGGAGCTAAAGATTTGACAGAATGAAGGATTATGTATAGACGGTAAATTGTATTATGTATATATTAATTGTGTAATTGCCGATGCTCCTGCTAGAAGCTTCATCAAATGTATAAAAAACCACAACGCCTACAATGGATGTGAACGGTGTGAGCAAGAGGGTGAATGGTTAGGAAGAGTTATTTATTTGTCAACAACCAGTAAACTCAGAACATTCGATAGTTTTTCATCACAATTAGATGCTGATCACCATGCTGGTGTATCTCCCTTAATTGAACTAGAATTTTATGTGGTACTTCAAACAGTGCTTGACCCCATGCATTTAGTGTATTTAGGGGTATGTCGTAAACTTTTATTTATATGGACTAGAGGCAAAGAGCCAAACAAATTACCTTCAAATTTGGTTTCAAAAATGAATGAAATCATTTCAGCTAAAGCCACCCATTTTCCTAGAGAATTTAGTCGCAAAATAAGATCTACCAGAGAATTGGAACAATTTAAAGCGACTGAGTACAGAACGTTTTTGCTTTATGCTGGAGTTGTTGTTTTAAAACCTGTACTAAACCCCAGTCATTATTTGCAGTTTTGTTGTTACACAGTGCGATTTTTATTTTAACACACAACACCCAAAACAATGTTGAATTCATTAATTTAGCACATCAACTTTTAATCAAATTTGTCCAGGAAGGGATTAGTATTTATGGTAGAGAATTCTGTGTACAATGTTCATAACTTGTGCCACTTAGCAACAGACTCCTCGAATTTTGGCACTCTAGATAATTTTTCAGCCTGGCCTTTTGAAAATTATATGCAACATTTAAAAAGGCTGCTCCGAGGTAAAAAGCATGATATGCAGCAGATAGCAAGTAGACTAGCAGAGAGAGCGGAAGATTTGTCATTAAGTTATTATACAGTTCAAGATAAGTTACACACATGGAAAACAGTAAAAATACTTACAATTAAGGGTATACATGTTTCTACTTTGACGGGTAATAACTGTTTCCTGACTAAAGACAACAAAGTTGTCAAAATTGTCGGTATAGACTCTACTAATTCTTTTACACGTGATTCTACTAGTTTAGCCAATTTAAAATTGAATGTTAAAATATTTAATGAAGTGACTAAGTTAAGCAATTATCCATTTGACAGTTTAAAATTAGGCATTGGAAATGTTAATCCTTTACATTTTATTATGGATGAAATACCTGTTCGAATGTTAAGTAAAAAATTCTTCTACCTTATAATCACCTTCAAGAAAACTTCGTTATATTTCCTATGTAAAGGCGTGGCCCGCAGGAGATTTCCCAACCCAACCCGACAAGTCTTACCCACAAATACGTAACCCGAACCCGCCCGACCCGAAAGTCAACCTCTGAAACGTCGACCCGCCCCGACCCGACAGTATTTTTTAAGGCCCGCGCCAGACCGCAGCCCGCTGGGTTTCAGGTGACACAGCCCGACCCAGCTTGCGGGCCCCCGCGGGGCCCGCAATTGTTTAAGAACTTAGTAAAACGCTGTCAGATTCGCTTCCCATCACAATGTCTACAACAAAAGTATAAACCGTAGAAACCGAAGAATAAATATTATTTAAGTTTAAATTGTTTTTAAATATCTGTAGCTGGTTCGATTTTTAATTTGTGTTTGAAAATCCCTTCGCAGGAAACGTTAACTAATGGTAAGAATACTGCTCTAACAAATTTTACATGCTTTTGATTTCAGAGCAGCAACTTCAAAACGTTACAAGTCACAGTCACACGATAAGCGAGAAACACGATCAAACAGGAATAGTAACTACCAACACTAAAGGCACAAACATGATCAATCACAAATAGTCGCAAGCCATATAATTCTCCTGGAAAAATCCTAAGCGCCGGTGATTGAAATTTAAACGTTTTGCGGGCTGCTTGCGGGCCCAACATATATTTAAATTCTGCCCGAACCCGCCCGCAGCCCGCACTATGTGCATAAATTTCAACCCGACCTGCCCCGTTGAAATACAATAAAAACCCAACCCGATCCGCAACTTGCAACACGACAAGGCATTCAACCCGAACCCGCCCATAACCCGCACAGGCGGGTCGGGCCGAGGCCCGACCCGAATTTTTACCCGCGGGCCACGCCTTTATTCCTATGTCTGATTGTTCATTGTAATAAAGAATAATAAAAATATATCTTACTAAAAAATTCGAAACCAATTGTCTCATTTTACGTATGTTCATTCACACTGAAACGCCACAAAACAAGCAAAACATTAGTAATGGGTGGCAGTAGGAACAGTGCTGGCACCACGAAATGCCAGCATAGAAACTACAAGCTGGTTAAGTGTTGGCTGAATGTGTTTTCCAGTGTGCTGGATGAGTCGGGGGAAAGCGGACAAATCCCATGTTTAGCCAGCACAGCTTTCCAGCACTAAAACTACTGATGGGCCACCAGTAAATTCTTTGCTGGGAAGCTAGTTCTAGTGTTAGTGCGAGTATTTAAATGTAACTTGAATACCACCGTAAGACATTTTCGAGGTCACGTACATATAGACTAGGGTTAATGTGAGGTCACTTGATGATGTTTAGTGACCTAATTTATTTTTCATTTTAAGTTCATACGTCCTGGAAGGTCAGGGTCATGTGACGGACTTGTGATCTGAGCAAATTTAAGTTTCGGTCATGGGGTAGGGTCAATCTGAGGTCATTGACTATTTATTGTACCTGACATCAGATTGACATTTTATCGTCATTAATAGACACCGGTTGTAACTGGGAATGTACTGGGTGTTTCAAATTTTGTTCCCCATAGCAGACAAGGGAGCAACTATTACAATGCTTGCTCACCCTATTTTGTGATCTTTTCCAGATTTTATATCATTCATTGACCTGGGTCATTTTTTCGGTCAAAGAGATCCCGTACGTACACCGAAGTTTGAGTTTTACTTGTAGGGATTTTGAAATCAGCATTTGTTTATTTCAAATTTATTCCTTTCACATGTCTTTTGCTCTACTTTGCTTTGTAGCAAATTTCATGGGCTTATCGGGAAGCTAAATTGCAGGTCCCAGGTCCCACCGATTTGAATTAGTGTTTCTATTCGAGTTCGAGAACCTGAATGTTTTCGAAAACGAGTCGAGTTCGAGCCAATTTTTTTTGGTACTGCTTACTTTCGAGCCGGTTTCGGGTATCGGGTCGAGTTTGAACAATCTACCGGTCTCTAACGAAACTCGAAAGTAAAAACTTATTTTGAAATTATTGAGCGATACCGATATTACCGATATTTGACTTCAAAACACAAGATAACGATGTACACGAAAACGATATAACGATACTGCATGCAATTTGGAAACACCACTATTTTAAATGTTGGCTTGCTTGGAAGTTAAAATTAAACACACACATGACGCTTAGTTTTGTCTACTTTCCGTTTGGGGACAAAATTTACGTCATTTGCAGACAATTATTTTCAACAAAAAACGTTAGAGGTCTGCAGTATGACATTTCTGGATTAAAAACTACAAAAATGATCTTCTTAACCATACGATATATCGTTTAAAAATTACGAGAAATATCGTAGGATATTTTCGCTCGAAAATACACGAATGATTATTATTTATATGATTACTGCAATTTTTTTTAATATCATTTTAATGAAACAAATTTGTTATTATTACGTACTTATTCTTTATCGTACAAGGTGTAGTAATTTTGAACAAAGTACTAGATCCGAAGTCGATTGCTAAAAACAACTATTATGTATAGGAATCCAGATTTACAAATAGAATGAAATCTGGCCACTTAAAAACCAAACCCGCAAATATCTTTCTTTTAACGTTCATAACTCAATCAGCCATCCGTAAGGATATAAGACTAAAAATGTTTTTCAGGTCAATATGAGAGTAAGCGGAGTGGTCCAAGGTATTCTTAACGAACGACTGAAGGTCCTCATAAATCAACTCCACTCCAAGTTTTTTCCCGGGATGATGCTTATTGCGCAGTCGCCATTTCAACTCCGCTGTTTCATTAGAAAGAAAAGTTGTCATTGTAGTTACTTAAAATCTTTACTGAAACTAGAGCCAAAATTGTAAGTGAAAACTTTTCACCTTTTTCAACCTTGGTAAGTTCCTCGAAGCTCTTGGGCAGATCAAAGACAAAACGTAAGTAGTTGAGCTGACGGTAGAGTTGCGCATCCGAAAATTCCTTGTACATCAAAGCTTGCTTACAGGCACAGACGGGATACCCACGTTCCAAATACAAAGGCATTGTGCTGGTCACACCGGAGCAACTGGGATCCTCGCAAATGAATGTGTTCTGTAAACGTAAAACCCATTGGTTTAGAACTTTTTTCCCACAATTCAGAAAATTCCTCAAATTTTACAAATTTAAATACTGCGAATCCTGGCAAAACTCGGTAATAAGCTAAATTTCTGAACCTTGTAATAACTGGTGATAAATTTCCGGATAAAAATAGTGAGCTTATTCTTGAACTTGATAGTGCTTCCCCAAGGGTTCTCATAGCAGTCCTTACTGGGGCAAGTCTCAAGGGAAAATTCCAAATTCCCGTTCTACAAATTGATGACACGCAATTACTAATTTTTAAGGATACAAAACATTTTCAAATATAATCCAAATATTTCTACCAATTGAAGACACACGATATACAATAACCTTATAGAAATTGTGCTAAAATATATTTAATAATTGCCGTTTAAATAATACCTTTCGAAACAAAGGCGAGGTCAACGAAACATATGCGTTGCACTTGGAACAACGGAAAGTTAACTTCTCACAATCTATATATTTTTCTGCTTCAGACTGATGGCCTAAGAATTTGCCCTCATTCTCCTCCACAACTATCCTCCTAATATATGAGCTTGAGTCCAATCCTAAGGAATCTGCAATCCTTGCAGGATTGAGTCCAGGAATAGGATCACATATACGAGAAACCACGGGGTCCACTTGATTTGCAAGGTAATATATTGGATCAGGTGTTAGCTGTTTCACTTCCTCCTCGTCTGTCCCGTCATCCTGATTTTTCTTTATTTTTACAGGTTTCCCCAGTTCAGTTAAGTGATGGGCTTTTCCGTCTGTACGGAGATACGAAACAGTATCTCCATTCCGGAACACTCCATCAATCTCCAGTTCCAGCAATCTATACGTCCGGTTGATTTCACTCTTAATTTTATTTCCTATTTGGAATACTTGTTGGATGTCTTGTGTACGAGAATTGATCATCAAAGAGTCAGTATCTCCATTAATAACTTCGAAGCCCATTTTCTCTACTTGGTCTTTGGTCTTGTGCAAGATATCCCGACCTTTTCCTACAATATTTATGTCATAGCTTGAATAAATTCAAAAATGAACAAATATAGGAACAAGTCAAGGTTGCTTTTTTTGGTTTTGATGAAATTTTGTGACATGGTTGTAAGTGTACAGACTTGAAATCAAGAAGAATCTTACACTGGAAATATTTAGTCTGGAAGACAGGACAGGTCAAAGGACACTTCCAAATTGTATCGTACTTAAATATAAAGTCAGTGAAGAGTCAAAATGGTCCCGATTTCGATTTTGTTTAGATTTTTGTGAAAACGACACGTACAAACTGTAGACCATTTTGCTTTTATTTTTTTTAGTAAATAGTCCACTCTTCATTTAGTGAAACGCATGTAGACTAATTTGTTTTTAATCGAGAGGCATCTAGACCATTTTGCCTCTTCATCGAAGATAAGCTTATTGTGTAGGCACCCAACACAAACTTGATTTGTACAACAGCCAATTTGGTAGCCGTGGAGATAATGATATAAAAGAAACGTTACAGATTTAGGAATTACGGGGTTTTAATGAAAATGCTTTCTTCATCTTAAAAATAACACATAACTAGATCTCCATTAAGCCAGATAGCCCATATGCTACAGGGCAGGGCAAGATTTTGGGACCAACCTCTCGCAAGCTAGGGCACCGGAAACATATATCATACTTCATTATAAATAAACGACCTGTGGTGACCTTTGCAGCAATGTGCAAATTTTCATTCATTTTGATGACCTAAAAGATCAAGGTATAACCCGTGTATTCACCATATTTCTTACTCGAGTTCTCTTCATGACTCTGGTATAGAATATTTGCTTCGAAGTTTCCCAATAACCCCAATACCCGGGCTATTGAAGGTTTCAGCTCTCATTTGTTCGCAATTGGTGGCAGACAATGGTAGCGAAAAATCTAAGTATTTGGTATTATTTTGAAGTGAGCATACGACCCTGTTCACACAACAACATACAAATACATTCCTTCATACAGGATATAGATAATGATATTAGGAAATAGTGATCCTTCTTTAGAGTTTTAGTTAATTATTGGTAGCAACGTGCATGTTTGTTTGCGCTGTTTTGGAGCGAGTTTGGAAAACTTCCATTAAAATGTTTCATTTTGTCGATCATTACTTTGACAATATTTTTAATGTGTCAGTCTTTTGTCTGACTCCTACCTCAGAATTTAACGAGGGATCTGATAAAAATATTTTCAAATCTCTTTGAAAATTTATAACGAAAAAATTCAATTTCAAACAGATCCAAATATCTCCTCCACACTTCTATACTGTAGCAGTGTAGGTAGTGTGCTACTTACGCAGACAAATCATTTTACCCGTGGTCATTGACCTGACCTGAATATTTTTTCGAAATTACAAGACTCCCATGCTAAAGCTCGAATTGGCAACCATACAAGCAATTTCACTCTTCTGATCATATTAAAATAAGATGCAGAAAACTTGACATGCATTTCTTCATTTCTTACAACATTTAAAGTAGTAATATTAAATCGAAAAAATTAATGAATGTTACAAACTTAGTATTTCCAGGTAAACAACTGCAAAAATGAGAACCATACCTGTAATGTATGCAGCAAGATTTTTGGCATAGAATCGAGACAGTCGGAAACCCAAGCAACCGTACATAGAGTTAGCAGTGAGTTGGAGAGCCTTCTGCCGAATGTCATATTGACGCATCTGGTCTGGTGATACATTTGAGCCCTTCATGATACCCTTGACTTGTTTACGCATTTCCACTAACTTTCGTATTTCTTCTGGCAAGATCCCACGGCGATCATCCTTAACCAGAATATTTTTGGAGCTTTCTCCATCGGTGACGTGGGTAGTGAAGCAAACATTGTATTCTTGGATAATTGACGGATACAAGGAGTTAAAGTCCATCAGTACAATATAATCGTCATAGAATCCTTTCTTTGGGGCTAAGACCAGTCCACCACTGTAACTGGGACCGCTCTTGTTTCCCTTCTTTTCTTCTTCTTCACCTTCAACTGGTTCCTTTTTTATAGATTTATTTGTAAATGGCTTGAACTTATCTGGAACAATGTAGTCCTGCGAAGTGAAGGCATGAAGAAGCAAGTATTCGTTACGTTCCGAACGCCCACCAAGGAGTGTCCGAGCTAGAGTGTTTCCTGAATTTACAAAATTCTAAATTTAATTATTTAATTTAAATTTTTTAAAATGGATTAGTATTTAAAATAAATACCTGGACTACATGGTCATGAAATGACTTAATATGCATATTGCATATACGTTCTTTGTAATAATTATGATACTTTTCATTTACCTACAATAGCAGTGATCTGGACGGCCAGAGGCATTACTTGCAGCTGGATTATGAGTCTTGTGTTAAGGACGCAATGCTGCATTCCCCAATTAACAAAATTTCGCAAGCCTTCGGAACTGGCAAACAACTGCTTCATCTCTGGTCCGGTCAGAGTGGCAATCTGATCCTCCTTCATGCCCAAAATTTGAGATCCTAAACTGGGAAGGTCATAGGACCTGGCCCGGATGAGTTCCATTGCAGAAATTTTTACATCACAAAGCAGTCGTCCTGCTAAAGCTGCCCGGATATCAAGCATTTTATTTTGCTGAAGAAAAAGATAATTTTACAAATTGTAGCATTATGATTTCTTAAAATTCAAAGATATAATACAAAAATTAGAAGTCATTGATGATAGGGCTGACATCTACCTTTGTGACCGGATTAGATCTTTTGAGTCTTCCAATTCTCGACCAGTGTGGCACTTTTAAGTGCAAGAGCTGGAGCAAAAGTAGCTCAAAGTTTAGGTCATGACCTAGGTATACGTCTGGGTCAATCTGGTGGAGTTTGGCTAGAAGACAGCCTAACATGCTTCTTTCCGAGTCCATCTTCAGTGTTCGTTTATTCACGATTCGGTCCACATCCAATGGCCACACTTCTCCAGGAGGCTTGTTAATTACTGACCATAAAGACAAGGTAGCTCAAAAAGTTGTAAGACAGTAATTTAGTACCTTGATACAATAAAAAAATACTCACAACAGAAGAAATCATGATAGAGTCCGTTCGGCGGGAGAGGTGCTTGGAGGTGAAAGTTTTTGTTGACAGAGACGCCGGCAAAAATTATAGACTCCTTTTTAGCCCCAACGTCTGTGACAGACTGCAGATTTAACGAGACCAGGACTAAAGTTGGGGGTGGGAGGGATGATGCCTCAGGGTTTATACAAACATCCGAGACATGGCAAGAAAATTCGAATTTACTCCAAGATTGTTGGTTCCCACTTAGGATCTGTTCACAATTAGAAATTCGAAGCCAGTTTGGGCCTTTCAGTTTTTTTTCCAACAGGAAGGTTTCCATTAGAGGTGTATTTGTTCCGAAAACTTTAGAGAACGTTTCGCCTGTGAGGTCTGGCGGGAGTACAGGGAGGACAGCCTTGCAATAAATAATTAAAATGTAAATTTCTTATACGGATCTATTAAAATCTGATGCGTACACTACAATATTTTAGAAACTTACGGAGTAACGAACTTCCATATACTCTGCAACAGGTGGAACATCCTGAATCTCGAAGCAGTACTTCTTCTTTACTTTTCTGGTTTTGTGTGCCGTAATTTTATACTTAGGCGCAATGACAGTATTGAATTCCTTATATACGTCCTCGTATACCATCGGACTTCCGTCACCTTTCTATATACGTCAAAATGAACTTATAATTAAAGGTCCAGGTTTTAACATTAATGATTACGTTTTGTATCATTTGAGGATACGTCTAATGTAATTTAAAATACGCTAATACTGTACACTAAAAACACCAGTTGGGTTTCACTTTTTGTTTGTGATTCCTATGATTAAAAACTATCAAATAACAATGTACAAGCTCACTGTGTCTTTCGGAAGAAGAAAAACTTGACGATTCAGATTCTTTACAATGACGCAGCAACTGCTGTAGCCTGTTGCAGGTGGTGTAGCTTTCACTTTGCCAAACAAATACAGAACACCAGGATTTTTCGGCTCTTCATACATATCCAGCCAGTAAAAATTTAACCACTGGAATCAATTAGAAACACGAACTGCATGATTAGATTGTTAAACAATGGTCAAACGTACATTGAATATTGACTACACGAATTCAAAAGCATGACCTTAAGATGAATTAAATTTTAGCAAATACTACACTATTACTACTAGGCATGTTCATATCGTTCGATTTTAAAATATCGTTCATATCGTTATCGTTCTGTGAAAAATTACCGATAACGATATCGAGGTACGATATAACGATATATCAGGTTGTGGCTTCTGGCATTATTTAACGGAAATTAACAGAACTTTAATTTCGTGTACAAGCTAATTATTATTACTAAGGCTCCTTAGGAACCAAATTTTCAGCCCAAATTAGCACAGATTACATTTTATTCCAAATACATGAGTCTAAAAGGCATTGAGTTGAAAATATGTACAACTTGAAGCATTTCAAAGATAATAATGCAAGACATCAGCGTCAGTAAGAAAACATTAAAACTACACATAATAATTACACCATAGAATTTCTGTTCATCATTACACTGATAACTGACCCCCGAATTCGGATAACCTTATTAGGGAACTTAAGTCATTAAAGTTTCTAACGTTTTCAAAGTTTTCAAACTAAAGTCAACAAAATAGCAAAAAACCAAAATTATAGTTGCGCTGGTTGCGCATCTTTATTCGCAAAAATGCTAAACCCTGTGTATTAGAATGACGGCCAGCTCATTAATGTTGACTGTTTAATGGATCAGGCATAAAAAAAAACATCTTGAATATCTTTAGACCGAATTTGGTGTGGTATGATTTTCCAAAGTCGTAAAATGATTTTGTCCGCTAGTTTTGCTCGCATTTTTGTCAAAAAAGTGCACAATTCTTGTTATTACTCGCGAATGTACGATATAATCATGTGACGATATATCGTCGGGAAACCCCGATAAATATCGTGCTATATCGTTTCTAAAAAATGTACGATAATATCGTACCGGTATATCGTTACGAACATGCCTAATTACTACTATTCGTGTGGGGTTCATTATATGGTGGTTGCTAATTTCTATCGCACTATCACACTATCACAGTTGACACGAAAGTACCATACCATATCTCCTTCAAAAGCTGATTCATCCATGTACATACTCATATCTTCCTCCACATGTTCAGCCTTAATTGGAACGCCGAGTTCAGTCTATAAAAATAATTCAAATGTGTTGTCGTTGGACAGAAGCTCATTTTTAAAATAACTGCATTTAATTACGGTAAAATTTTTGTCAATTGTTTTTTTTGCACTGCAGCAATTTTGTGATGAAAATTATATGTAAAACTAGGAACTCCAGATAATACAAAAAAGAACAACTAATATCCTGCCCAGACAATGTGCACGTGTTTGGCCACATCCAAACAGTATATATATATTATATATGTGTAAATTATGCACCTTAATGACCACATCAGCATCAGTTACTGGAGTAGATAAAACGTTCCGCTGAAAGTCACTCATAACTTTAGAAGTTGAGTTCGTCCTTCTGCCTGACTGCGGCTCCCTGGGTAGTTCTAAAGGCTCCTCAAAATCCAAACTGTCATTGAACTAAAACAATGAAAAGAAGAAAAAATGAACAATCTATTACATACATTATATCAGTTTAATAAATTACTTATTACAATAACCAAATTTAATTGTCCGCATATAGGTTGGTCCTCGGGATTTAGAAGTATTTAATTAAACAGTACACTCATTTCAAATACAAATCAACCAACTTACATCATCATCCAAGTTAACGAATAAATTAGCTGATGAATTTTCTGTCTGTTTTGAAAACTGGTATGTCGAGGTAGAGGGTCTTGAGTACTCCTGAAATTGGGTAAATAAAATTTAATTCTTTAGCTTTAATTTTAGATTGAAATACCAGTTTATAAAATGTAGACTTCGCTTCCTTCGATCATTTAGATGTAATTACTCAAAAAATGCTGAATTAAAATCCCTCCCCCCGAATAGAAGGAAATGGTTGGTAAAAATACGACGACGATTACTTACAGTTTTTTTGTTAGCATAGCTCACAGGTGGCGTGAAAAAATTCAACCCCGGCTTGATGACAACTGATGGAGCCTTTTTAGGCTCCATCTTCAAAGGTTCTAATTGCGGAGTCGCAATTTTTTTGATGAGTTTTTCAGTGCTAGTAGAAGGACCAGTTTTTGTATCATTTTTCAGCTCAAGCATCAGATCAGAGAGGAGGGTTTCCTGATCAACGGATGGACCAGCAGATGAGGTCATCTTCGCTCGTTTCCTCTTTTGAGGCATATTCGATAGTATATCCCGAACGGATTGGAAGTTAGCCGGATTACTTTCCTTACTCATCTGGGCATCGTCTTTATCCCGTTTAGAATGTCTGACCTTCCGTTTGCGTCGGGCAGCTTCTTCCGCGTCTTCCATATCCTCGTCAAATATTTCCCGACCATCCTCTACATACCCAGATCCTGTTGAAAATAAACAAACATAAAATATAACAGTCGAAATTTCCCCAAACTAAATAAAAGAGCGAGTAAAGTGCAGACAAATAAGATAAAAAACAAACAACAAGTATTTGTAAAACTGTTCCTAGTCCTTGGTAGGGGGCTCACAGCCACTTGTCTAGTTTATGCTAAGTACCCTTCATCTGTTCCGGACGGACATGATTCATTCATCAAAATCAGCTCATAAATGTCGGAGATGTACTGCTTAAACTTCTCGAAACAGACTTTCTACCTTTGGGACCCCGTCACCCACAGATGGGCGTTACTTTTGCCGTTCGCTTGGAATACCCCAAACCAGAGATGCGCAAAACAAATAGCCTTCCTTCAAGCCTTCGAAGGCGAAAATTCAGTAAAAATTTCCCCTTCAACATATCCTAGAATGAAGCCCTCTAAAAAATCTGCCTTCCTTCACCCTTCCTTCCGAAATATTTACACTCGTTTTTGCCTTCAGCCTTCTTTTTAAAAATAGCCTTCCTTCAATTTTAAACTACAACCCGCTTAAAAACTTTTTGCACCAGCAGGATTCAGTGCAGTGAAGAGAGCGGGCACACATTGTCAGTTGTGAGTTCACGAATTGGCTGCATTGTTGCGCGAGCAGCAAAACGTCGTTTCATATGCTATGCTTACACGTTATAGATATGTCGTGTACCTGGAAGCCTTCACGGCCTTAGAGGGCTAATATTTAGGAAGCCTTCCTTCACAATCCTTCATTGCTAGTTTTTGTGAAGGCTTCCTTCAGCCTTCAGAAAAAAGTATCCCCATCCTTCCATTCCTTCTGCAACGTTAAGAAAGTTACCTTTCCGCCTTCAAGGAAGCCTTCTTGGAAGGCTAGCCTTCGAAGGCTGCGCATCTCTGCCCCAAACAGAACTATGAACAGTTTCACAAAACCTTCTTATTCACCTATACTTACGTAACACGCATTAAAACACCCCATACAAAATAATCTAATTAAATTGAAACCCCCCAATCAAATTTTACCATTATCATCAATGATCCAATCATCCCTCTGCCGGTCATTGATCTTTTTCGAGTACTCCCTCTCATCCACAATGTCATACACGTTCTGCATCTCCGTGACCTCATACTTGTTCTTCTGACCCCGCAAATTCTTTAATCTTTCTACAGCGGCATTCCGTCCAGAAATATCAGCCCTGGAGGGACGACTCCGGGAGGAGTTTGGATCATCTGTTCTCGTAATTAATTAATCCTCATTATATCATTTCCTGGAATTTCCTTAACTTTTAAAAACATCCTCATCACTTTTCTCAAATATTAAATTAATGATTTCCTATACTTTGGCTTAAACTTGTATATTCATATTTTTTATACAAAAGTATAACAATGTCCCCAACTAATGAGAAATGCATTCAATCACAATTAAATGCACAAACACAACACAATACATTCTGTAATAAAAAAAATTACGATAAGATCAGGCTAAATAATAAAAAAATAAAATTATTAGTTCTTTACCTTCCATTACATATATGCGCTGGGAAAAAAGGTTTTGTTCCTTAATTATTCTTGAGCAGATTAATAAGAGTGTTCGTAATGCTTCCCGTTGTTCCTTCAAATGAATTTATGTATTGGCTCACCATCAGAATTAACAGTAATTATCCGAATTCTGAATATTAGAATCGCAGGTTCTGTGAAGCTGTTACGAAATATTTATTCAACGATTTTTCCAAGAAAAATGACGAAGAACAACAAAGCAAATGATACATGATTGATGTTCCGATACGTCTCGGAGTCTGATCCCGCGCTCCTTAAAACATTTTTTTATCCACGCGCTAAACTTGACTTTCAACGTTTCTTGAGTTAAAGTGTTGTCATTGGCTGGATTGGAGTAACTCCGAAAATGGGAAGTGCCAGGGTCCGTATAATGTTTCATGCCTCGTATCCCGGTGCTGCCGCATTGTCGTAGTAACCCGGTCTCATTGTGAGGATGAAATATTACAGGGGTGGAAAAAATTGTAGATTCTTTGAACCTGTGATTTTTAAGGGTGTCACAATTATTTGAAAAGTTTGTCAATAATTCAAAATTCTACTGTAGTAAGTTTTCCAAGTCGAATCTTTATGTTAAAGATATTCCCTGACCGCAGAGCACATAGCAGGGGTGACTTCGTTCCACAATCTCTGCTAACTTTTCCAAAATGACCTTTTTTGAAGGGGCGGAATGGAAAAATGGTTGCTCCAAAAATATATAATTTAAAATCCCAAAGAGGTAGAGAGAGAGAGAGAGAGAGAGAGAGAGAGAGAGAGAGAGAGAGAGAGAGAGGAAGAAATATTTTGTTTATTATTATATTATTCCTGTACGAACAGTAACTACCACCTGTAATTGTCAGAGGACAGGATTGGGTCCCAAGTCTGGCGTTAGAATTTTTGCACAATTTTAAGTATTTAAAAAAATGTCATTTATTATATTATTATTTTGTAGCAAAACATAGAAGAATTTTTAAAGCAGATAATGTAAGCCTACTGCGTTAAATACTTTAGGCTCCGGAAAACATGGTATGGTATTTGCATCAAAGGTGTACGCCTGTTCTACATGTAAGGTCTATTTGTCGGCTATTTGTGGGCTGTTTTTTGGCTATTGGTAGGATATTTGCTGGCTATTGGCAGGCTAGGGTGCAAGGAATTTGTTGAGGCTTGTAAGAAAAATAAGGGCAGGAAAATACGCTAAAACCTAGAGCCTACAAAATAGGTACGCTCAGCCGCCGGAGAATTATAGGTATATTTGTAGCCTACTAAAGAATGGCATGTTCATTTAAAGAAATTTAGGACAGTTCAAATAAAAATACAATCCTCGCCTGGTACTTCCGCATTTTATGGGTATTGGTGCATATCAGGGGTCAAAGGTTCTTGCGGTTTCGCATTGATTTGTGCTGGAAACCTCACCGTTTAGAGTTCTAAACCATCACAACAGTGGAAACTCAACCATTTGAGTGGTAATTCGAGTTTGAGCACAATTCAAATTTAAAAAGGGTAAGTTGAGATATACGGAAAGAACAGAGGGGTGGATTATTTTGAAATATTGTGTTTGAAATCCATTTCGTGTTTTGTATTTTTTTTCTCGCTGTAAATGTTTAAGGTATTTTGTATTTCGTAGTTTGTCAGTGCCAGAATTGCTATTGTATTTTGTATTTTGAAGATCAACATGGTGGTATTTTGTAATTATCTATCTTGTAAAGTTTTTATAACGTATTTCTATAAATTCGTATTCTATGAATATAATTTTAAAATGCATATCTTGGGCAACTGTCAAAGTCTCCTGTAACACATGTCGAAATAAATATTTTGAAGGTAAAAGTAGTAATTTGAAACCGTTTGAAACAATTATTGATTTTTTTGCTGGTTTGAAGTATTTACTTAAAACCAAATTGCATAAATACATCAAATTTAATGCATGTGATGGATATAAAGTTAGCAATACATATTAGTGACGCGAATATAAATTCCGTAAATAAATTTGTTTTCTAACAATAAATTTCATGTATTTTCCACACCTCTGGGAAAGGGTCTAGAATAAATGAAGCTATTTTACCGAAAAATGTAGGCTTATACATAGGCTAGGGCATCCTCATATAGAGAGGATGTTGTATAAAATTGATTATATATTTGTAGGCTTGGTCCACATTTTAAATGTAGGAAGGATGTAAGCTAGGCTGTATCAGTTGTACACCTTTGATGTATCTACGTGTAAAGTTTACCTGCAATATCTCCATCGCCTCCATGGTATATCTGCTTCATAATTCAAAAAACGAAAAATTCTTACAAAATAAATGTAAACCGCATATCAACTTGGTATTTATTTCCTTCAAAATATTCATATCATGATTACTTCATGAAAAATCATTACATGGACTGTAAGGCTGTACTTTTAGAATGATTACTTGTCCCTATAAAAGTATATGCGTATAATTTATAAATGTTGTGAACTAATAAGAATGCTTTTATATATTGTTTGATAAACGCCTATAAATATTGCATGTTATTTTATCCAAGATGCGTTCATGTAAATCTTGATTTGCATGGATATCATCAGCTTTTGCAAGGTGGCTTCTTGCCTTCGGCTAACTTGACGCCTGTAAAATAAATATAATAGTAATCTCAAATAGTTTTTATGGAATCTATAATAATAATAATTAGATTTTATTAAAAAACATTACTAGCGTTAAACTACCTGTATATATGTGAATACATAGGAATTAACGCTACTATTAAATTTAAAAGCTCAAAATACATATTTATCTAAATTACTGTTAATTAGACTAGTGATATGGAACATTAGCACCTATCGAGGAACGAAATGTAATTTATTGTGTAATTTCATATTCTAAAGATGATATCCTTCAAATTTTGATTAAATCTTAAACTTTAAAACCACCCTTGAGCTAGTTGTCAGAAAGAGTAAATGGCATCTTTGTAAAAATTCAAGCAATAATTTATTTTTGACCGTCAAAATTTTGAGGAATCTTCTTTTTGGTAATGCCATGTACAAAAGCATATTTTTATCCCTGTAGAGAAAATAAATTTGCAAGAGCATCTCCTAAACCGAGAATAGACTCCAATAGTGTAATAAACCCTGAGGCACATTTTCTATAAACACATAATTCGCTACCTCTACACGGGCACCCCTGTTCGGAATTCATGAATTTTGCTGCAATAAAAATTGGATCTGCACCTACTGAAAAGGAGAACAATCAACAGGAATGGATGTTCAATTTTGTCCATATAAAAAAATCTCTTACATGGGAGTCTCCTATAGCGACAGTGCACTCTATAATGTATGTATAATTGATTCTTAACTCGAGAATTGCGTCTAAATGTTTATTTAGCTTCACAGGAGAGCCAAGAGTTTTGTACCTGTTATTTCATTTGCTGTGTGAATTAAATTGCAGTATCACGGGAAATATCTTAATAACCGAATTCTTTTAGATCTAGTTGACTGCAAGCAGCCCAAAAAATTCCAGGTTCAAATAGCATTCCTGCCACTTACTTGGATCACATATCCGATCACAGTCCAAAAGGCAACTGTTGCTGTACATTCTGCCATCAGTGGAACAAACTCGCCAGATATTCCGTGGGCATGTACAATTTGTACATCTTTTTGCGGAGTTTCCATTGGCGGGAGAAGCACTGTGAAGAATGAGAAATGCTACTAACACAAAGTAAACAATTCGCTGCTTGGTATCCATCTCCAGGTTTTTCTCCAAAATAGCTCCAATGTCAATTCAAAAATACTTCCTAGTTTTGTTTTTGTTTTTTTTTTAAATAATCTTCAATATGTAAAGTTACAAGATGATTTTCCCGTTGAGTTGAAGAAAGTGATTGAGGCTAAGTATTTCATTTCCTACAAACCGGCTTCTGTTAATGTAATTATATGGAGACGTATAAGTAAAAACATGCATCGGTTGAATGGGTTCATTCAATGGTTTTCATTTTAGTAGATTGATTGTTTGCCAATGAAGAATGGGAGATAAAAAATTCACAGGAAGGTTGAAATCGTAATAAGAAATTTATCATTGTTTTTCCAGATAGAGCCATGACACGGGTTATTACGGAGAATAGTCACAACATGCGTCATTCATTTATTACTCTTATTTTATTCATTTATTTTGGGCCAATCCGTAAGTTTAAAAGCTGTATTTCGCTTATTTTATTTTCAAGTCGTAAGAAGATGTATGTAAGTGTTTTGTTTTTTAAATTTGCAGTAAAAAATACTGAACAGAGTAGTATAACATTTGCATCTAGCCCAATAAATAATTGACCCTTAAAATATAGGGGAAAAAATAGACCTTAATATATATTTGCGATCAAATTTGTGTTGCAAAGTTTGAAGCTTGTAAGGATTAATTCAATTCATGCCCTCAAATTTTGGCTTGCTCAGATTTTGAACACAGAAATCCTGGTAAAGTTGACAAGTTCAAAAATTTTGTTCCATTTACAATAAAATCTATAAAAAATTGCTGTCAAAGTTATAAAAAAAATTCTAAGAATAAGCTAAACCCAATACATATTATTCAGTTTGTTTTTACGCAAGCAAGTTTAATCTTCTTGAACTAATTTATGGTTCATAAAGTGATTACTCATGTTACATATTTACAAATGTGCATATACATATGTAATTATGTGTACGTGCAGAAGAGACAAAATGTACAAATGGGGCTTCAAAACATGCACAATAATTATTCCACCCGAGGAAATCTTCCTCCATGAGTAACTATATACAGTACATTCGAGACGTGCAGATATTGTCGTAAAGGAAAAATATTCAGCCCGTAAATCATAGTAGCAAAGTTACAGCTTTGAGGAAGGATAGAATCTTCAAAATGTGCAGCTGCCTGCAATTGCAACTCAATAGCCTGGAAAAGAGCTCTTTAAAATGATAAGCTAAATTTGCAAGGAGCCCTTGTTGAGACCACTCCTCAAATTCCTCCCTCACAAAAAATGTGCAAGGAGTTATCGTGTTTTATGGGCGATTAATGACCCGTTAAAATTTTTCCGAGTCAGCATTACAATTTCCCATGCAAATGGGACATTTGTTCCCATGCCTTTTCTAATTTTAAAGCCCAGTATTTGCAAGCCTGGTTTCAATTTTAAGGAGTGTCTGTATTTATTTAAGTATGTGAATAATTATGCACAAATGACATTCACAGTTCTCTGCACGGGAGGATTTTTAATCGCTCATAAATTTGTCCTTTACGTTTCTGTGTCTGCAGGGAAATGATGCACAGTTTTGGTACAAACGAATACCCCTAAATGAAGCTTACCGTAAAAAAATTTAGTCCGTGACAATGTTTTCATTAACTTTACTTCTGCAGACAAAATCCATTATTATATATATGTACCTCAGCACAATTATTAAGATCCGTTGGAGGTGCATCGAAATTTAATTTGTTTTGCTCACTTACAAATTATTCACGCCTTACAATAAGACCTTTTGAAGTCCCATTGGGATGACTGACTACAGGGGAGACGAAGCAATTAATCTTTATTATACGTTTTGCTGAATTACTCTAAATGCTTGTCATATAATTATTTGAGATGAATTATTGACTTGTAACATTTTCTGCTACTCTTATTGATAAGGCTATCCAGTTCGAACCCGTGTGCATATACATACATGCTTACAAACATACAGATAAATTTATACAGATATTCCAGAGACTGTGCAATAATCTCACTGGGAGATAATAATGTCCTCATAATGTAAAGATCATAAGGGCTAACTGCTAATTAATGCATTAATTTTTCTCCCTACAAGAGCTGTCCCTATATCTGAGCCAATTCTAATTACGCCTGCTCTAATTGTGACATAGAAGTGTACTCCCCCTTAATTAACTCCATTACTGCAAGTGATTACTTTGAGATGGAACTATAAATTAATCCATTGGTGTCCAACAGTTAATGCTGGCTCTGGGAAATTGAGCACATTTTTTTTAAAAGTTATTAATATGATTTATAATTACTAAGGATAATTTCAATGGAAATATTCCAGAAAGGTTCTAGTTCTAAAATGCACATTGTATGTAATTACATATAAAAATTGAACTCGTTAATCTACTGCGCAAAATTTCCCTGCAGAAAAATCCCTGACGGCTCATTTGTCATCTTTGGAAACTTTGCTCGAAGTAAAAGGGAAAATGTTCACTTATCCTTTTTAAATACTTACAATTTCCAGAAGATAACCTTCCTGACTCCGAACCCAAGGAGACTCTCATGTTTATTTTTGTACTAGCCCTTGATCCTTGGAAAGGCACATATATATGCTATTAGAACTATAAGGAAAAAACTATTAGAAATCCAGCATATTTTTATATCCATTGGAGTCAAGGACTTAATTAAAACTATACAGACCTATGTGGAGGATTGTTTTTTATTTCTTAGGAATTTAATTACAGGTACCGTGACATCTGAAGCATGTACATATTAACTGGGTACATTGACGTATGTACGAGTCCAGGTACATAATATGTAAATACAACAAATATATATATTTCATACTGATTTTTTTATCCCAGAGCTAAAATCATGTTGTCATTCCAAATCATGCCCTCTTTACAAATAATTGTCTGAGACGTGCAATTATTTCATTTATTTGTAAATTCTAATGGAAATACATGGCTATGGCGCGGGGAGTAAAAACTAGTTTGCCTCTTGTCTTCAATAATTCCTCTACCTACTAGTTGTAAGTATATCTGTGTGTCTATATAGGGTAGGGATTTTTGTCTGTAAAAATGTTTTTAATTTACACGTGTAAATATACTACATGGGTCAAGTGTGCCGAGACAGAGGGAGAGATCTGGGTTTACTTGAACGTATAGTACGAACTACGAACCCTGGAGAAGGAAAACACGTCTGTTTTTTCATACAGTAGCCCAGACAGGGGCGGTCACAGCTTATGGTAAGAATTGTTCTTCCAAAGGTGTATAATTTCCAAATGTGCAAAATTATTCATGGTACACTGAACTCTGCCCATGACAATAATCATGCCCGTAGCGAGGAGGGAAATTAGACCCCTCAATTTGTAGTGTAATTGTCTATGTTAGGCATTTATAAAAGGAGAGGAATTAGCATTGTGGTAAAAATCTGCGTGTCCAACTATTTTTGACCCTGTATAGAGACAATGCACTCAAAGGGTGTACTACTATCACTGCATAGTGAGTTCTCAGCATTCCAGTAATAAATGCATTGTAATATAAAAATTTGCAAGAAGGAAAAAACCTCTGTAAATATTTAATAGTAGCAAATATTTCCCCCTCCAACATGAGAATCAGCATATTTATGCAAATAAATGAGTATTGATGAGTAGGGTCTAGCAGAAAGAAATGATTTGTAGTAAATTTTGGGGGAAACTTTATTCAAAATGACTAGGGATAACGCTGCATTTAAGTACGATTTTAAAGCCCCATAGCTCTACAAAAAAATACAAGAAAAACTTTGAGAGAGAGAAATAAAACATTGATAAATGAAATTATTAATATTATTTCCATAGATATGAAATCATACCAAAAATATCCTAGGAAATTGAGATTGACTAAGGAGCTCCATACAAACAAATTCAGTCAAATTTTAAATGGGGCCGTACGTATGGGTTTTCAAATGTCGCCTTAGATTTGATCCATGCCCTGTAGAATAAGGGCACAAATGACACTCATGGGGTTTCTCCCCCGTATGGACTCTCTCATGGATCTTGACCACCCTCTTCTGAGCAGAGGTATAAGGGCAGTACTTGCACTTGAATTTTTTCTCCCCCGTATGACTGGCCTCATGTCGTTTGAGATTCTCCGGCCTTGAGGTAAGGTAGGAGCAAAATCTACAACTATGAATCACGAGTCCTGTGTGAGAGATCAAGTGCCGTTTGAGATGACCATCCTGGGCAGTGGAGTAAGGGCAAAAATCACATTTGAACGGTTTCTCCTTCGTATGAGTCCTCTCATGCAACTTCACCATGCTCTTCTGGGCGGCGGCGTAGGAGCATTGTTTACATTTGAAGGGTTTCTCACCCGTGTGGGTCCTCCCATGTGAGATAATATTGTCCTTCCGGGCAGTTGTGTAATTGCAATGGTTACAACTGTAAAGGAACTTCCCTGTGGGATGGCTTGCCTTTTGATACGCCATGCTCCTATGTGGTCCCAAATTGGATCTCACTGAGAAAGGGGCCAATATAAAGTATATGGAATTTCCGAAAATTGTCAAACGTCCCACCTTTTCCTTTCATATTTAATAAAAAGTCCAAACGGAGGGGGATTATCACAATCCTAGAATAATTTCAAGCCTGTCAAAATTTTTCCACCCATTTTGACAAAAATCTTTCCACCCATTTTAACAAAAATCTTTCCTACACAAAATTTTCGATTAACATTATTTCTAAACCACAAAATTTTCCCGAGTTTATGGCCTCAATTGATTCACAACCCCCACAAATTTTGCTGCAAATTTATCCGCACTCACTGAAAAATTTTAACGCGCCGAATCTTTGGACCAGCTCAAAAGGGAATTGCGGGTCGAAGTAAATTCACAATTACTTTTAGAATCGATTGTCAAACGTTTTGCACAATTTCTGAGGATTTGAACGTCCAGAGGCAATATAAGCATGTGCAGCTATAGTCCATGTGTTCCCGTAGGGTTTAATTCCTTTTAAAGGGGGCAAATAAGGGTGAATTGGGAAATCCGTTGGGTAGCAATGTCTTAGGGTTTGACAAGAACTGTGTAAACTTGGGATTGTGTACATGAGAAAAATTGGAGGATGAGTTGAAGGTTTTATCTTTGCGGAGAGTTGTGATTTACTTTGTTGTCTGGCTGTCTCTGGAGATGTGTGTGTGCTGAAAAGGTACTACATGCTTGCGTCGGCACCACACCCTGAAAAAAGAACGACATATAATTACTAATCGCAATCGCAAGGAATAATTGGTTTGTTTTTTTCCCCTCTTCTTTGATTCATTCTTGAGTAGACAGTCCGGACGAGTTGTTCTACTTGCGCCATGTACATACATACATATACATATGTTCCTTGTAGACACCCGTTCCTGGGGCATGTGGATCTCAATAGGCATGTGGGGATATCTGATGCCGCCAGCTTAATTACAAGTATGACACTTCCTTCTGATCCGTAACATGCAGAGAAGGAGGGCAGACTGAACTTGAACCCTAGGCTCTGTGTGGATCTAATAGAAATGTAAAGAGGGCAGGGGATCTTTAGGAATCCTTGCAATTATATACAGAAAATGCTCATGCATATCATGCGTGATTGATAACTTTAATTACTAGTAATTGATAGTCTTATCTGAATACAAATGTAGTGATTTTGTAATAGGTTGACCTATTTCCCTGATTTAGAGGAATATTGCAATGCAAAGTTTTAGATTCTCTTTGAAAGCATTATGTCACAAAATTAAGACACTTCACACTTTATGTAATAATATTAAATCTCCCTGCAAAATTGATGAGTCTCTTTATGAAGCGTCCTATGTTTATGAGGATACTCAAATTATCTGTGTACAAAAATGTGTCTAGCATTATGGTGAAGGTACAAAAAATACTACGTGTTATACTTACGTGGAACCAGAACCGGATGTGTATTTAGAATGCAAATTGAGTTCTTGCATTAGTATTTTGTCGAAAATTTCGGAAATATTTCGATAGCCTCAACATTCCGGGTTGCTTCAAATTCTGAATCGAGGGTTAGGGTAAAAAATCTTGTTGTAATATATGCAGATGAAGGAGTTCGGTAGGTATGTATATATTAATTAAATTAATTAATTATATAATTAATATCTTGGAGAGTAGTAATTAGGGTAAGTGTGGTGAATGTTGACACTGAATTTCAAGATGAATTGGCATATCACCATCGGCTGCAACGGATGCTGTTAAAATTGAGAGCGTCATGGTGTAAACACCCGTATCTCCCTATCTGACATTTGTATATCACTTATCTATAGTGGTCGGACCAATTCAGTTCAGAACCGAAATTTTCAATTCAATTCAATTCGGTTCAGTTTGGTTCAATTTTATTTCAATTCAGTTTACTTGATGAATTGAACTGGGTGGTTCAGTTCCCCCGCGTGAATTGAACTGAACTGCAGAATGTGAACTGCAATTCAAACGATTCGTTAATGCTCCTTATTACCGTCTACATAACGAGACTACAGGCATGCAACTTTAGTGTTAAAAAAATTGGAAACTATATGCAATTTTCGTAAACATGCTAGTAAAATATTAGTAGCCGTTGTAAGTAGTTCTAAGCAATAATTTATTGATAAATATTATTGATTGGGGAATCATATTTCAGAATTCATATTGGCACACAAAATATCGTGTTCCCAAAATTATATGATAAGAACCAGAATCTACGAATCCTTTTAGTTCAGACGAAAATGTGCTTGAATAGAAAACATAAACACATATTGAGCCATTAAGAAAGATTATTTCACTTGAATGCCAGATTTTTGTTCATATAATTATGACAATGTAACTTATTAACACCGGAAAATAAAAAGCCTCTAAAGGGTCCTCCTTTTACGATGAGAACGCTATCCGAGGTCCACTTTGGAAAATTTTAAGACTGGTAAAAGCGTTACCGTGACCAAACGTTATCGAACACAAACTCGTCGGAATTCTCCTTTTTCCGCTTGAACTGAATGGTTCGTGGTTCCGTTCAGTTCGTAGACTAAATTAGACCGAATTGAATTGAACTGAAATTTGTCAAACCGAATTGAACCATTTTCTTTCAATTCAATTCCGTGTATAAACTGAATTGAATTGATTTGTTTGAACCAAACTGAACCAGTCCGACCACTACTTATCTATAGCTCCACCCTCCACCTTTGGCTGTTTCTATAGCTAATTCTGTATATAAGTATTGTCAATGTTCTTTGATATAGAATATATCAAAGAACATTGGTATTGTGACATATGTGTGATTATAATGGACATGAGTGATGAAACTGTCTGTGCTTACATGGTGGACAGTATAAATAGGGACATCTTGTGTCTGCCTTGAAGTGCCTTGGTCATTAGTCATAAGATTTCAAATTAGCATACAGGCCTTTAGTAGAGTGAGTGTGGAAGGAATTTCGATTTTCATAACATACAGCATTTGAGACCAGAATGGCTCCACTCCATTTTGTAAAAAGAAAATGAGAAGTACGGTGCTGTAAGGAGCTGTAAGGTCAGAAGGCGTATGGGAGTTTAAATATCTCATTGTATTACTATGCACTATCACTGATTACAAGGGTGAAGGATTATCTTCCCGTGTGAATCAATAGATTCAATTTAAACTAAATTTTACAATATTTACAGGAATTTAGTTTAAATACGAATGTACTGGTTACCTACACGACTTTATAAATATTTTTTAAAAATTGTTTGTTTCAAAAACCCGTGCAATTAAAACTATTCACCGCGTTCGAAACTGGTATTAGCATAGACAACGTTATTACGTATTAGTGCCCCTCATGGGTACAGGTTTTACCCGGGTATTTGGGTACAGGTTCAGGTACAGGTACGTATCAGGTACATACTTTTTGTACCCATCCAATTTGGGTACAGGTTCAGGTTCAGTCGTTAGATACCTGAAAATTCAGGTTCAGGTTCAGGTATGGGTACAGGTACAAAAAGTAATCTTTTGGGTATAAACCCATCAGGTACGGGTACGCACTGGGTAAATACCTGAACCTGAATGTAAAATACCTGAACTTTCAGGTACTTTTCAGTCAATGATAATTTCCAAGTAACGCCTGTAAAGGTGTTGTTGAGCTTTAAAAACTCCTCCGAATTTTTGACCTTGAAACATTTTACATTAAAATTTATACGTATAAACTCAGTCAGGAAAACTAATTCCACCGTATAGGAACACGTGGCTAGTTACCCAGCATTAGCTGGAATGACCAGAGATTTTTTATCAGTTCCTGGAACTGCTAAAGAACAGAGATCTAAGATTGAGCGAGCCTTCTCCTATGGCCCAGATCTTCTGACGCATAAACGCTTATATAAGAGTGGAGTTACGGTAGGAAATGTTTTTGTTTCAAAGCTTGGCTGAAGTTAAAATCTGAGGAGTTGGAATCTAAAAAAATGTTTTCCATTGCAAAAGCAATTGCAGGGTGCAAAACAAATTCTTAATCGTTTAATTTCTTGCCATTATTGAACGTTTAGAAAATATTACACTGCATTTGTATTGTTAGATTGAACTTATTTATATCGTAGATTTTGCTATCTATTATCCTTTTCAACCTTTATGTAATCATTTTTAGCCACTGATAATTCCAGTACTTAGTCATTCTTTCGAAGAGTAAATAATAAAAATATCTAATCTGATAAATAAATTTATTGAGTCGAAATGTCTTGGTCGCAGATATTTTAATTTTTTATTTCGTGTAAAATATTTGGTAATCCTTTAAATTTGTAAAATGGAAAATACCCGGGTAGGTTCAGGTACTTTTAAAATATACCCGGGTACAGGTACTTTTTTGGGTACTTTTTGGGTACAGGTGCTTTTCAGGTACAGGTACTCCTGATTTGGTTTGAGTACAGGTACAGGTTCAGGAAAATTGAACCCGGGTATTCAGGTACAGGTACGGGTATAGGTTCCAAAAATCCATGTACCCATGATTCAGGTACAGGTTCAGGTCCAGGTACAACATTTTTGTACCCATGCGGAGCACTATTACGTATAATACAGTATTACTTCAATATCGAATACATGTTGCATCTAGTCGATCTTGCGGGAACAGGTTCTGCCCAATTTTTGTGCAAACGTACTGGGTAAGAGACAGACGGTACTGTTTTGTGTGCCCAAAACGATTGGTCAAAAACTGAGTATAATAATATGAGTTTGATGCCACCGGAAATCCGTGACGTCGTTACGAGTAGGTCGCCCGGACCAGTGCCATGGTAAAAAAGCTTCAAAACAATTCCACCGAAAGTTTCAAAAAATTAACTACCATCGCCTTGAATCATGCGTTAGTGATATTATTGAGGAAATTACAGGGATTTCTAATCCTTTTATTAATGAGCAATACCTGTCCGTTTATTTAAAGCTCCGCGCGCTACTCTTAAAATAAGCTCGCAAGATTTAGGCATACAATAAGTATCCACGACAGGGCTTGATACGGGTTCTAAAGCCATTTATTTTGCACTCCCGCAACTCTCAAGTAATTGCCCCTGTGAAGCACAGGACTTTTACTAGTGTTTTAAATTAATGATTAAAAATTCTCTTTGAACTTGGATACCCAAATAGTTAAAAGATGTTTTGAATATTCAATGACAGCTTTCCTCTCTAAGTGGCCACAGGTTAGCAGAATTACTTCACACTCTGGAAGTATTTTTTGTGCTAGAATTCTCATATAATTATTACAAACGTATGTACATATATGTGATGCATATATGTATGTATATGTGAGAGTACTACGATGTGACACATACTATTTCCACACTTTCAACACTTTTTAATTGTTTGGATTAGCTAAGTATGGTACAATATATATTCTCTATTTTGTAATTAATTACAGGCCAACCATAAAATGATTATATATTCATCATATTTGATTACATGCTTATAAAAGAAAAGTTCGTCCTTTTTCGAGTTTTCCTTACAATTAGTTTAGCTCAGACTGCGTTTCTCCTAAACTTTGCACCGTTAGGACTTATGTTGACAATTTTCAACGTAAGGGACGTAGTGAAGATCATATGCCAACCTGTACAATTAATTTAGGTAATAGGTGAAGAAAATCTTTTTAATCCGCGTTTCAGGTCGGTTTTTTGTTGTTCACAGGTTTTACCTGTACCAGCGCAAGTAAGAAATACATACAATCCTGGGTGTCAAAAGTTTGACAACGCAAAAATTACATTCAGATGATGACCAGTTTTGAATCTCATAAACTATAGTATTGTTAGTAGTTATTTAATCTAATTTGTGTTGCATTTTTGTAAGATTGTGCTTGCACGCGAAATCTAATTGATTACACATTGTGCACAAACGGAATCTTACAACAAAATCAATAACTACAGGTACATATCAAAAATATTGGAGCGCATATGCCAAAAATGCCTGCCCTAGGCAAGGCTATAGATAGTAACAGGTTCGGCCAAAGCGTATGCTGAAACAAACCCCTCGCTGTGACGTCATCAAAAGTTATTGCATACTACACATACTATACAAGTCAATGTAAACAATTCGCATAATAGTTTGAATAAAATTTTTAATTCTTTTCAAGCATTACAATTAAATTTAAAATTAACCCACCACAAATACAGAGCTTTTAACAAATTGTTTCCTTTTCACAAAATTAACCTGTGACTTCTGCATTTTAGCAGGGAATTAGTTCAGATTAAAAACCCCAGCTGACATTGAGGATCATCAAAAGCATTGCGTTTCTTGTTGTTTCTGTAAGTTTTGAATCTTGCTGTTTCCATCAATGCCTTTAAATTTAATAACGGCACCATGTGAAACTTGATGTAAACACCAAATCCCTTATTATTTTTTCAATCAAATTCAAAACGGGAAGTTCAGTAAAAATCTCTTCGTCAAAAGTTAACTTGTTCGTTCGTCTTCATAAAGCTGTATTATTGTAGTGGAATTTGCAAAGATTCCTTGGTCACATCATAGGCTTTAGTACTTACGCTCTTGATTGTCAATGTCTGAAACATCCTCTGTGCTCCAGTTGACTCTTTTGTGGCTACTAATTAATTTTGCTTGGACGGGGAAACGAGATATTTTAAGTGGTTTGTGTTTACATAATGCCGGTTTTAGACTTAGAACTTTAGAATCATACAAATAATATTCACAAATTCACTCCTGTTTTGAAATCATTGATTGAAGTTTCTTCATAAGCTCATTTTGATCGGCCTTGAATTTGTTATGCTTTACAATAAGTTGTTAATTTAATCCCCAAATTCTTTTTTATGTAGACAGTTACTTCGAATTAATGAAACTGGTTGAGTTCTGAATGGAAACACATTGGGAACGGCCGTTCTTTTTAATATTTTTTAGGTGTCAACTCCAAAAATTCAATTTTCAAATCACACACATAATCACTTTCACTGAAATGATCTGAACAAATCCTAGTTGTTCCGTGAATCAAGTTAGCCCGAGTTAAATTTCAGCCGGAGTTATTCATATACATCATTGAAATACATACCCATGAGTTCCCCTATACACTAAAACACGCGTAAAGAGTAGCTTGGCAAACCCCTCGAAGATTTGAACAAAGTAATCCTTTAGCCGTTCCGACTTGTATCCTTGTTTTCACTTTTTTTATTTACGTAATTATTAATACTTTGAACTCAACTCTCAACTAGAACTAACTTTGTTGTCGATTACAAATCAGGATTTCCTACGATGTGAGTTTAGTTTAATGTTCACACTAATTTTAATGATGTGTCTCCACGTCTTGAAAAAGATGTTAGGAGCGGCTCTAGACACAATTTGCATTACGTGCATACGAAGGTCACGTCAAATTATTTTCTAGTCAATGGCGTAATCACATGTCATGGGCAACCACACATTTTCAACTAGGTCTTGACAAATATATTTCCAGTCAAGGGCGTAACTACATGTCATGGGCAACTACGCAACGATTCAAAAAGCATTCCTAATTGCAATAACTTCTGTATACAAATATTTTGCTTTTAACTACTCTCATTACATGGTCAACTCTTTCTGCCATCATCAATATAGTTTGCACTTAGTTAAATTTCAGCTTTCAAAAAAATCTAGGAAATTCTGAGACCCGGGGGTACATGAGAGAACCCCGTTTTTAGTTCTCAACCGATCAACCGAACTTAATTCTGACTTAAATCGGATTCCCCAAGGTTAAATACTTCTGCCTTTATCAATTTAATTTCAATTTAGACGAATCTGAATTTTTGAAAAAACTTTAAAATTCTGAAACACGGTGGTAAATGAGGGCACCCCCGCTTTTATTTCTGAACGGACTGGCCAAACTTAATTCTGACATCAGAATCGGATTCCCCAAGGTTGATTACTTCTACCTTCATCAATTTCGTTTCAATTTGGACGAATCTGAATTTTTGAAAAAACTTTGAAATTCTTAAAAAAGTGGGTAAATGAGGCCACCCCCATTTTTATTTCTAAACGGACTGGCCGAACTTAATTCTGACTTCAGAATCGGGTTACCCAAGGTCGATTACTTCTACCTTCATCAATTTCGTTTCAATTTGGACGAATCGGAATTTTTGAAAAAACTTTCAAATTCTGAAACACGGGGGTAAATGAGGGCATCCCCATTTTTATTTCTAAACGGACTGACCGAAGTTAATTCTCAATTCAGAATCGGGTTACCCAAGGTCAATTACTTCTACCTTCATCAATTTCGTTTCAATTTGGACGAATCGGAATTTTTGAAAAAACTTTGAAGTTCTGAATCACGGTGGTAAATGAGGGCACCCCCGTTTTTATTTCTAAACAGACTGGCCGAACTTATTTCTGACTTCAGAACCGGATTCCCCAAGGTTGATTACTTCTACCTTCATCAATTTCGTTTCAATTTGAACGAATCTAAATTTTTGAAAAAACTTTGAAATTCTGAATCACGATGGTAACTGAGGGCACCCCCGTTTTTATTTCTAAACGGACTGGCCGAACTTAATTCTGACTTCAGAATCGGATTTCCCGAGGTCGATTATTTCTACCTTCATCAATTTCGTTTCAATTTGGACGAATCGGAGTTTTTGAAAAAATTTTGAAATTCTGAATCACGGTGGTAAATAGTGGCACCCCAATTTTTATTTCCAAACGGACTGGCCGAACTTAATTCTGACTTCAGAATCGGGTTACCCAAGGTCGATTACTTCTACCTTCATCAATTTCGTTTCAATTTGGACGAATCGGAATTTTTGAAAAAACTTTGAAGTTCTGAATCACGGTGGTAAATGAGGACACACCCGTTTTTATTTCTAAACAGACTGGCCGAACTCATTTCTGACTTCAGAATCGGATTCCCCAAGGTTGATTTCTTCTACCTTCATCAATTTCGTTTCAATTTGGACGAATCTAAATTTTTGAAAAACCTTTGAAATTCTAAAACACGGTGGTAAATAGTGGCACCCCCGTTTTTATTTCTAAACGGACTGGCCTAACTTAATTCTGACATCAGAATCGGATTCCCTAAGGTTCATTTCTTCTACCTTCATCAATTTTGTTTCAATTTAGACGAATCTAAATTTTTGAAAAAACTTTGAAATTCTGAATCACGGTGGTAAATAGTGGCACCCCAATTTTTATTTCCAAACGGACTGGCCGAACTTAATTCTGACTTCAGAATCGGGTTACCCAAGGTCGATTACTTCTACCCTCATCAATTTCGTTTCAATTTGGACGAATCGGAATTTTTGAAAAAACTTTGAAGTTCTGAATCACGATGGTAACTGAGGGCACCCCCGTTTTTATTTCTAAACAGACTGGCTGAACTCATTTCTGACTTCAGAATCGGATTCCCCAAGGTTGATTTCTTCTACCTTCATCAATTTCGTTTCAATTTGGACGAATCTAAATTTTTGAAAAACCTTTGAAATTCTGAAACACGGTGGTAAATAGTGGCACCCCCGTTTTTATTTCTAAACGGACTGGCCTAACTTAATTCTGACATCAGAATCGGATTCCCTAAGGTTCATTTCTTCTACCTTCATCAATTTTGTTTCAATTTAGACGAATCTAAATTTTTGAAAAAACTTTGAAATTCTGAATCACGGTGGTAAATAGTGGCAACCCAATTTTTATTTCCAAACGGACTGGCCGAACTTAATTCTGACTTCAGAATCGGGTTACCCAAGGTCGATTACTTCTACCCTCATCAATTTCGTTTCAATTTGGACGAATCGGAATTTTTGAAAAAACTTTGAAATTCTGAATCACGATGGTAACTGAGGGCACCCCCGTTTTTATTTCTAAACGGACTGGCCGAACTTAATTCTGGCTTCAGAATCGGATTTCTCGAGGTCGATTACTTCTACCTTCATCAATTTCGTTTCAATTTGGACGAATCGGAATTTTTGAAAAAACTTTCAAATTCTGAAACACGGCGGTAAAAAAGGGCATCCCCATTTTTATTTCTAAACGGACTGACCGAAGTTAATTCTCACTTCAGAATCGGGTTACCCAAGGTCAATTTCTTCTACCTTCATCAATTTCGTTTCAATTTGGACGAATCGGAATTTTTGAAAAAACTTTGAAGTTCTGAATCACGGTGGTAAATGAGGGCACCCCCGTTTTTATTTCTAAACAGACTGGCCGTACTTATTTCTGACTTCAGAACCGGATTCCCCAAGGTTGATTACTTCTACCTTCATCAATTTCGTTTCAATTTGGACGAATCTAAATTTTTGAAAAAACTTTGAAATTCTGAATCACGATGGTAACTGAGGGCACCCCCGTTTTTATTTCTAAACGGACTGGCCGAACTTAATTCTGACTTCAGAATCGGATTTCCCGAGGTCGATTATTTCTACCTTCATCAATTTCGTTTCAATTTGGACGAATCGGAGTTTTTGAAAAAATTTTGAAATTCTGAAACACGGTGGTAAATAGTGGCACCCACGTTTTTATTTCTAAACGGACTGGCCGAACTTAATTCTGACTTCAGAATCGGGTTACCCAAGGTCGATTACTTCTACCTTCATCAATTTCGTTTCAATTTGGACGAATCTTAATTTTTGAAAAAACTTTGAAATTCTGAATCACGATGGTAAATGAGGGCACCCCTGTTTTTATTTCTAAACGGACTGGCCGAACTTAATTCTGACTTCAGAATCGAGTTACCCAAGGTCGATTACTTCTACCTTCATCAATTTCGTTTCAATTTGGACGAATCGGAATTTTTGAAAAAACTTTGAAGTTCTGAATCACGGTGGTAAATGAGGACACCCCCGTTTTTATTTCTAAACAGACTGGCCGAACTCATTTCTGACTTCAGAATCGGATTCCCTAAGGTTCATTTCTTCTACCTTCATCAATTTCGTTTCAATTTGGACGAATCTAAATTTTTGAAAAACCTTTAAAATTCTGAAACACGGTGGTAAATAGTGGCACCCCCGTTTTTATTTCTAAACGGACTGGCCTAACTTAATTCTGACTTCAGAATCGGGTTACCCAAGGTCAATTACTTCTACCTTCATCAATTTCGTTTCAATTTGGACGAATCGGAATTTTTGAAAAAACTTTGAAGTTCTGAATCACGATGGTAACTGAGGGCACCCCCGTTTTTATTTCTAAACAGACTGGCTGAACTCATTTCTGACTTCAGAATCGGATTCCCCAAGGTTGATTTCTTCTACCTTCATCAATTTCGTTTCAATTTGGACGAATCTAAATTTTTGAAAAACCTTTAAAATTCTGAAACACGGTGGTAAATAGTGGCACCCCCGTTTTTATTTCTAAACGGACTGGCCTAACTTAATTCTGACTTCAGAATCGGGTTACCCAAGGTCAATTACTTCTACCTTCATCAATTTCGTTTCAATTTGGACGAATCGGAATTTTTGAAAAAACTTTGAAGTTCTGAATCACGGTGGTAAATGAGGGCACCCCCGTTTTTATTTCTAAACAGACTGGCCGAACTTATTTCTGACTTCAGAACCGGATTCCCCAAGGTTGATTACTTCTACCTTCATCAATTTCGTTTCAATTTGGACGAATCTAAATTTTTGAAAAAACTTTGAAATTCTGAATCACGATGGTAACTGAGGGCACCCCCGTTTTTATTTCTAAACGGACTGGCCGAACTTAATTCTGACTTCAGAATCGGATTTCCCGAGGTCGATTATTTCTACCTTCATCAATTTCGTTTCAATTTGGACGAATCGGAGTTTTTGAAAAAATTTTGAAATTCTGAAACACGGTGGTAAATAGTGGAACCCCCGTTTTTATTTCTAAACGGACTGGCCGAACTTAATTCTGACTTCAGAATCGGGTTACCCAAGGTCGATTACTTCTACCTTCATCAATTTCGTTTCAATTTGGACGAATCTTAATTTTTGAAAAAACTTTGAAATTCTGAATCACGATGGTAAATGAGGGCACCCCCGTTTTTATTTCTAAACGGACTGCCCGAACTTAATTCTGACTTCAGAATCGGGTTACCCAAGGTCGATTACTTCTACCTTCATCAATTTCGTTTCAATTTGGACGAATCCGAATTTTTGAAAAAATTTTGAAGTTCTGAATCACGGTGGTAAATGAGGACACCCCCGTTGTTATTTCTAAACAGACTGGCCGAACTCATTTCTGACTTCAGAATCGGATTCCCCAAGGTTGATTTCTTCAACCTTCATCAATTTCGTTTCAATTTGGACGAATCTAAATTTTTGAAAAACCTTTGAAATTCTGAAACACGGTGGTAAATAGTGGCACCCCCGTTTTTATTTCTAAACGGACTGGCCGAACTTAATTCTGACATCAGAATCGGATTCCCTAAGGTTCATTTCTTCTACCTTCATCAATTTTGTTTCAATTTAGACGAATCTAAATTTTTGAAAAAACTTTGAAATTCTGAATCACGGTGGTAAATAGTGGCACCCCAATTTTTATTTCTAAACGGACTGGCCGAACTTAATTGTGACTTCAGAATCGGGTTACCCAAGGTCGATTACTTCTACCCTCATCAATTTCGTTTCAATTTGGACGAATCGGAATTTTTGAAAAAACTTTGAAATTCTGAATCACGATGGTAACTGAGGGCACCCCCGTTTTTATTTCTAAACGGACTGGCCGAACTTAATTCTGGCTGCAGAATCGGGTTACCCAAGGTTGATTTCTTCTACCTTTATCAATTTCGTTTCAATTTGGACGAATCTAAATTTTTGAAAAACCTTTGAAATTCTGAATCACGGTGGTAAATGAGGGCACCCCCGTTTTTATTTCTAAACAGACTGGCCGAACTTGATTCTGACTTCAGAATCGGATTTCCCGAGGTCGATTTTTTCTACCTTTATCTATTTCGTTTTAATTTGGATGAATCTAAATTTTTGAAAAACCTTTGAAATTCTGAAACACGGTGGTAAATAGTGGCACCCCCGTTTTTATTTCTAAACGGACTTGCCGAACTTAATTCTGACATCAGAATCGGATTCCCTAAGGTTCATTTCTTCTACCTTCATCAATTTTGTTTCAATTTGGACGAATCTGAGTTTTTAAAAACACTTTCAAATTCTGAAACACGGTGGTAAATGAGGGCACCCCCACTTTTATTTCTGAACGGACTGGCCAAACCTAATTCTGACATTAGAATCGGATTCCCCAAGGTTGATTACTTCTACCTTCATCAATCTCGTTTCAATTTGGACGAATCTAAATTTTTGAAAAAACTTTGAAATTCTGAATTACGATGGTAAATAGTGGCACCCAATTTTTATTTCTAAACGGACTGGCCGAACTTAATTCTGACTTCAGAATCGGGTTACCCAAGGTCGATTACTTCTACCCTCATCAATTTCGTTTTAATTTGGACGAATCTGAATTTTTAAAAAAACTTTGAAATTCTGAATTACGGTGGTAAATGAAGGCAACCCCGTTTTTATTTCTAAACAGACTGGCCGAACTTAATTCTGACTTCATAATCGGATTCCCTAAGGTCGATTTCTTCTACTTTCATCAATTTTGTTTGAGTGTTGTAGATGGCAAACAGTGACAAGATTGGGGACACTAGTTTATGTCTCGGGAAACGTAGGAAATGCAGTCGTAATGGGGCCAGATGGAGCAGATTTTTTGCTGCTGAAATTGCCTCTGCTATGTACAACATTTGTGATAACGCCGATGGTTGGAAATCCGCGGGTTTCTATCGAAAATCAGATCTATGGGGACAAGTGGTTGCTGTATTTTACCCCAAGCAGCTGGAGAGGGATCGAAAGTGTTTGTCGACTTGGTATTTTAGGAAGAATTCCGCTTTAAAAGTGAGTATTTGAGTTATTTCGCTTCCTGGAAACGTGAGATACAGTATTTATGGTTACTTTGCAGGCCGCGTTTTCGGGTTTACGCTGTTCTTCTGTAGTGCGCTTGGATCCACCTCCAGCATGTTCTACGCCTAACGCTAGCAGGTCGATTTACTGCATTTGTCAAGGATCTTCTTCTGGTGGAATGGTTGAATGTGGAAAGTGTAAGGAATGGTACCATTGTTTGTGCATTCGAGTGAATAGGAAGACAATTGCCAAGGACAACAACTACGAATGCCCAAGGTGTAAAGAAAATTCTTGGATCCGGTATCCCTCGATATTTTTGCAAACATTTCATGGTAAGTTTCGACGAGTTTCACAACGTATATTGAGATTGGTATCAATAAGTGAACCGTGTTGCGTTTTAATGGTTGTGTAGGTGATACGGCTAATATCTGTTCAATTACAATGGACCACGATGAACACAATCATTCGATACTATCCGACGATGGCCAACAACGAATGACACGCACCGACATTGCTCTTGATTTAGGGAATAACAAGATTGCTGCAAATATTCCGTCTCCAGTCTCAGATGTAACACATGCAGACAACAAGCGGGAAATAAATTCAAGTTTCTGGACTTCTGCGGGAGACTTTAATCTGAGCCGCAGACCACTGAAAGGTCAACATCATGTAACTCGCGACTTCCATATGTTTTTGAAATCAATTCCACATAAATGTTCCTGTTTACAGATAAGGGTTTGCAGGCTGTCCTGGCAAATACGACGTCCGAAAATGTCAAAAGCGTCGACAAACTTGCTTCTTCGCACAAAGACTTGGGTTCGCTTGACGAAAATGCATCAGTTCGACGTTTTGTAGATTTGGGTTTAGAATCCATGTGAAAAACCGTCTACTACACCTAACAGACACATACAGGAAATTCAAATAGATCATGACGAAATGGGTATTGCACAAGCTGTTGAAGACGAGAACTGTTTTGATGATTTTGGAACCAAATATACAGGTAATGATTCTGGGTTTCTTTTAATTGATAACCATTTGCCAAATAACTGCTGACTGTTTTATAGACCACGGTGACTCAGTACAAGTCGAGACTAGCAACACAACAGTACTTATCCCGAAAACGTTCCATTTTACTGTCAAGAGAAAGGTTTGGGACAGTTATGTTGAGACAAGGAATCGCCATGAAAAAAAAACATTTGCTATGCGTCCAGGTGGGCTGGATGTGATATTAAGGAACAAGTTAAACAAGGTCAATCCATGCTGTGTTCCTAACTGCAAACGACAGGATGTTTCCACGGGGGAAAGAGGCAACTTGTACGTTTTAGATGGATACTGTACACAGAAGCCACACTGCTGGGATACTATTAGGATCACGGGGAATTTTAATGCTGACAAATCAAAAGTACTCTTTAAAGTCGTGTAAGTATATCAGCACATTTGAAGTTATAAAAAAAGTTGAAGGTAACTAGGAATTGAGTTGATATATTTGTAGATGTACGGGCACTATTAACCATCATCCGCTAAGAGTTTGCAGCAATAAATTGCAAGCTGAGAATCGAGCAACAGTTAAGGAACAATTGGGTTATAGACACGCAGATGCATTGGCAACCGAAATTGCAAATAAAGCTGACGATTTGGCTCAAAGATGTGGCAATGTAACAGAAATTCCGCGCGGACAAGTACTGCGACAAGCGAGGCATGAGGTAACGCGTACATGCATTTTACGATTTCAAATAAGTAACTAAATATGCATTTGCTTTCAGATGCTTAAGGAACGAGATACTGATAGTCTGCCCACTGTTGACCTGCATCGACGGATTTATACGGACAGAATTTTAGCTGAGTTTGTCATTGGGTATAGCGTAAAACCATTGCATGTTGTGATGATGTCTACAAAACAATTGGATGTTTTGAAGACTTTCAAGCAGCGAAAACAACATACCGTCATTCATGTGGACGCAACAGGAGGAGTGGTTCGACATCTTCATGAGAATGTGGGGGGCAATCAAATCTTGCTGTACGCCCTGGTCATTGCCAACCCAGCAGACAATTCGAATTCGCTGGCAGTTTGTGAATTCCTAAGTAATTCTCAGAATACTGACTCCATCGGCCAGGGTTTGGCCGTATTTCGTACTACGTAAGAGTGTAAAAATTTATAACTAATGTTGTTTATCTTTGTTATTAACTTCTCACGGGTCACTTGCAGTGTCGACACGTACTTCAAAACTGGACCATCTGGGTGGATGAAACGAATAGAATCAGATTTTAGTTTAGCCACCATAGCAGCAGTTATTCACACTTTCTGGAATGGTCACAGTACATCCTCATATCTCAACCTATGTTGGGAAGAACTTTTCAAAATCAGTAAACCCTCGGAAATAAATCACCACGTTTGCCGTATGCACATAATCCAAGCTATTGTCGCCAAATTGGAAGAATGTTATGTACACAAGGAAGACGAGCGTGTGAGAATCATAAAAAAGTTGTTCAATCGATATCAGCATTCTTACGATATCCACACGGCTAACTACTACGTTCGGAAGATATTTGTTCTATGTCTGTCACCGACCGAAGGTCCCAGTGTTACACAGGTGATATCGACTCTTCAATCCGCTCCGCCAAAATTGCTACAACTTGGTAACATGATAATTCGTATTGCAAATGCAACCCAAAATCATTTTTCTGTTAAAAACTACTAATGTTTTGCAGAATACAAAATAGTGCATCAAAACTATCTGGTGAATCATCTGTCTGACACTACGTTATGTCGTGGAACATCGTTTGGACGATTCTATCACGATTTGCGGACTCTCGTTGATAGCTCACTGGCACAAGACCAAGCCGAGTCTACTGTATCGCCAAACAGGTTTTACAATGAGAGCTTTGTCACGTACTTGTGCACGCACATGCTGCCGTATACACCAATGCTTACTCATATTATGTTCGAATTGCGTGGAGATCACCGCCATAACGACACACAAGAACCTGTCGAAAACTGGAACAAGATTGTGAAACGACACGAACAGTGTAAGGATGGTAAACTGACATTAGCCAGATACGTTCATGAAGCCAGAAATGTTATTGAAGGTATATGTGTTACTATGTATTGTATTTTCTGTAATATCGCATTATTGGTTGTCTCAAATGCGTTCAACAAGAAGCAAATGTATATTTGTGTATAGGTCGTTGGACAAGGTTCCGGATTACATTCGTTACTTAGGACAACTCGAGGGAATAAATAAGCAACGAAAACCTGGAAGACGTAGGAAGAATGTAACCACAACAGTGTCCACATACAAGACTTGTGAAAATCCTGCGAACGTATCATTTCTTCCCTTACAGGAAAGCTCATGTGTTCTCACAGAAACCTGGAAGAAGAAAGGAAAACATTTACCTAAAGTTAAATTAGTGGCATCGATTTTCGACACATTGCCATTTATTCCGTGAGTTAATATTATTTGTATTCTTACGTAGTTTGGAGTTTCACTAGTTGCATTTGTTACAGCCTATGTGGTTCCAGCATTGAACTTATTCTACACAGATTAAACGAAACGACTACTTTTCTAGGTTCTGTCTGTCGAAGTTGTCACAAAGACAAGACTGTAAACTATAAACAGCCGGAAATTCCATCCCCAGTATTGTTTTTTGAGTTGACTCATGGCACTATGGTCTCCGAGGATACACATAGAAAGCGGATTGCTGATATTCCACTCAGAATTAATTTATTTCAAAGTGTTTATTCACTTGTAGGTTATACGCTAAACGTAGGGGGCATTTCGTACTGCAAATATTACACAATGCACAACCTGTAAGGTATGACGGCATGGAACAGCCAATGAGGTATTTGCCCGGTCGATTTCAAGATTATGTGGCTGTAAGTACATGCTGGTACACATTAAATCGTGAATGTTAGAGAAATATGCTAGCTGATTTTTGCATAATATTGGGATGTTTTAATGTTTTGTTTTGAATGCTGAATTTGTTAGTTTGTTTAGTAGTGATTATTTAAAACTGATATTGTTCAATGATTATTGAATTGATTTGTTTGCTGGAAATGGATATTTTGTGTATTTGGGTTTGACATTTTATTTTGATTTTATACCTTACTGTAGTTTCTAAAATGATACTTGGTAGTTCCGACGGTACGATTAGCATAACCAATGTATAGCCACTGTTTCGACAATATATGTTTGGCTTATATAAACGATCATGCATATTTCTGATCATGGTTGTAGAGCAGCTTGTGTTAATACAGCTTTTAGTAGCGTAGATGACTTAGTTGATTCGTTTTATAGTATTGCTTAACTTTAGTATGTACGTTATACCAACAATGTAGTTTCTTTTATTATGTTTACAGTCGTTTGCTGGTGATAAATTGGGTACTTGCTGTTGTTTATATAATTCTTTGCTGCAAGATTGATATGTACACGATTGTATTTATGTATCTAGATGCCATGACTGATGTTGGAGTTCATGAAATTAATATTATTATTTTGTGTTTGCTTGTTTCCAAAACTCTGGACCTTTCCCTTTGCTCCTGTTCCAGAATGAAGCTCTTATACAATTGATAAGAGTTCATTCATCGTAAGATAAATCTTTGCTTACCTGCTTAATTGTTCCAATTTCTAAAACACAATCTTCACTTCTGTCTTTCTCGTGAAGACTTCCAAACCTCACACTCCAATCCAAAATTATAGTTTTTCATTTCTGCTTTCTTGCAGTTATTTATTTTGACCGTAAATTAAAATATCCTTTGACTGCTGCTGAAACGAAAGCTTTGCTGCGTCCGCTTACTTTAGAGCTGTAATTTGCTTATTTGCTCATTAGGTAGTTGTCATTTCATCACTCAAAACTTTGCTAAATCATTTTTGCTAAACTTCAGTATTAAAGTCACCGAGTTCCGCACGGAATAACTAGCTGAATTGTAGACAGCTTAATCAAATCCCTACAGCTGATTTATTGCACCTATATGAAACTAAATTTATGTTCAGTACAATAATTAATTGTTTTTGCTAATGACAGTGTTTGTAGTATGGATCCGAAGACTGTTTGTACCCTTTGTAAAACAATACGTGTAGGAGCAATTCAGTGTTCACATTTTGTGGACATATATAAAGTTGTAAGCACATATATCATAATATCCATTCTGTCTCAATAATATATATAGCACAAATAATTAAATTAATTAATTTTGCTATTTGTTGTAGCCACAGTACGATGGGGAACTACATAACGAGGTTTTATGGGGGGAAGCACTCAGCTGACTGGGATTTCAGTATTGCTCGACCTACGCCGTTGAGGCCCTGGCAAATAGATCTGGAAGAGGGGAGACGCAGTGTTGGTGTCGCTAAAACTCCACATTCTGGAGATATGGAACCAGATGATGAAGACCACCAAATTGTGCAGGTTAGAATAACTTATTAATAAACCTTTTGTTTGAATGAAATAGTAAAAATGTTGCACCTAATTACAAAACCAACTACTTGTACATGTATTCGAATGCAATGATTTTGGTTCTTGTTTAACAAAATAACTTCATTGAAAATAACTTTTTTCGATTATTGTAGGAAGAACCAACCGATTCAAACACCTTGACTAGGAAGGAAAGAAGGAAGTTGGGTGTACAGCGAAAGCGCAAGTCAGTAGCGGGAAAAAAGAAGGACAAAGATCGGCATGTGAATCAAACACATATTCGCAATTTCCACAGAGTTAGTGGAACTTACCGTGGAAATAAATGACGTTAATAAACATAGCACGTGGTGAATACGCGGAATTATTGTTTATTAAATTAGTATATGTTTATTTGTATCTTTCATGCATCCGGTCAGTTATAGAAGCTTCCACAAAATGACGAACCTAGAGATTTAGACACTTATGGCAGTCTGATTTGTGTTACTACGAACATTGGTTTTTTAGACGAGCTAGCGCCCCTATGAATATTAATTCAGGTACAAAGTGGGTGCATAAATTTTGAATCTGAATTTATTCGGTACTTTGTGGGTACACACAAATCCAAATTTGTTTTGTGCTTTGTGGTAACACACAATTTCTACCCACAAAGTTGGATACAAGCTTGGATGTCAGAACGTGTAAGCAAGAATACCTATTGGAAGCGATTGCATCATGTACCGGTACGAGTGTATGAAATACCTTAACCCGATCTCCAAGTACCTCAAATCAGGGGCGGAATTTCGTTGGAAGATAGGAATCTTGCCGAGGAAAAATATTTTTGGCAGGGATATATCAAACGGATAGGATTTTTTACGAACATGGATTTAAAAATTCCTTGTCCTTTTCTGGCAGAAAATTTCAAATTTTTTGGCCAGTTTCAGGGAAAATTTGTTTAGTAAACAGGGTTGTTTTGATTGCATGACCTTATTTGGCGGGGATTTGAAGTCTTGTAAGTAAATTATTTTTGCGAACAGGGATATTGAAAATCACTGGCCGTTTTTTCCATTAAGGATAGTTTGTACCTTTGTGGACCTCTCTGGACGGACATATGTTCACTAGGGAAATCAAGAAAGCGCCCTACACATTTATCATTTCTTGTGACACTTTTTTCACGCGTACAGCCTGCCTTTATTTCATATTGTCCATGGCTTGTTTGTTATCTTTTGTTTTCGTAGATATGTTTATGCTTTTGTTCTAAATGAAATTGAGCTAATTAACTTGACAAACAACTGATGTAATGGGAATATTGCAGTAATGAAGTATGAAGTACAGGACGAAACTATAGTAACTTCATTTAGGAGGGAGTCCTATTGTGAATTCATATGTCAAAAATCATCAGCGTAATGAATTGCAAATACTACACTACAAAAAATTACGATTATGCAAGGGTGTCGCGCAAGGCGGCGCCAAGTCGGCCATCTCTTCTTACGTAACTATTGTAGTATGTTGGACTCATTTATGAAATTACCGTCGGGTTTGTTTTTTTCAAAACAGCCATTCCCGTAGTGAAAATGTTTTTTTGGAATATTCGCATACAATGTACATAAATACATTTTAAATAGTGTGGGTAATATTGACACCAAATACTATCGAGTTATAACCAACCAATCCCAAATGATTAAAAAAAGAATTTGGGACTAGTTGAGCAGCGGCACGGTCCCAAGGAGTGGATCGTGATAGGGCTTTCTGTTTACAGCAAAGGCGCTGCCCGTGTATTACGACGGCAGTAATCTCCGCTCCTTGTTCACTACAGTGAACAAGCAATGTTTGCATGCTGGCTGCTGGAGGAAGTCTCCATACAAATGTTCACAACAATTTTGAATGAAATTCGTCAAGTAGGTTCGAAGGAAACCAGGAGGACAGACGGACCCATGGACAACACTATTTTATAAGGGTTCTGGCGCCGCCCTAAAAATGGAACATAATTTGCTACAACATTAGGGAACCACATATTTTACTCAACTCATTTGTACAAAGCTTACAGTATCTGTGACTATCATCTTAACATGATTGCGATTAATTTTCTGGCTATTTGGATTATTAGTTACAACAAATTCTTATAATATCAAAACAAGGATCCGGATTCAGTTTCAGGTATTGACAGGTACCTGTACGCATGGACAATTTTTTTGGTTCCTTTTTGGTACACGTACATTGCATACAGGGCTTACTACTTGTAGTAAAGATTGAGTTGAAAACATGTGTCGTGTGCCATACGTACTATGAAAGTAACAATGTGCTTACAACGGACAGTGTTTAAGAGGTTCGGGTCTTAGGGAGAGACGCCGTGTTTATTTATATGCCGTCATTATCAATCTTTATATAAAATCATACTTCTCAGTCAGTCAAAGTCTGCTGATTATGGTTACTCCGGCTCATATGTATGTATTTCAATGGTATGTACGCTAACTCCGGCTCATATGTATGTATTTCAATGGTATGTACGCTAACTCCGGCTCATATGTATGTATTTCAATGGTATGTATGCTAACTCCGGCTAACTTGACGGACACCTAGTTGTTACACAATTCACATTTTCTTTCCTCTTACACTAACCAACCCATACCTTAGCTAATTTAGAATTTTTAGGGAACTTGTGACTCTGTTTGTGACTTGAACACTGTTTAATCTTTTTAGTGTTTTTACATTCCGTTATTGCACAAATAAAATTTACATTAAATAATCAATTTGCTGCTATACAGATTGTCAACTAAAGACAAGTTGAGCGCGCGCTGAGATCACTTTTACTGACGTCACAGACCCCTAAATTTGTCCACCTCTCCGCCCTATTCATTCTTACGTACGATTTGGCCGAACCTGTTACTATCTATAGCCTTGGCCCTAGGCTGAATACCCAAAGTGCCAAGACATTTTCAATTGTACCAAGCTGATCGTCCTTTACTTGGCATTTATATCGATTACCTACATTTCAATGGATTCGTTTCACAGGAATGTTAGTCGGTACTGGTACTAGAAAATTACGATCACTAACGGCAATGATTGACGTCATGTCATCCCTACTCATGTCAACCCTCGTGTAAAGATTGTTAATTCCAGTAATTGCTTTTTTTCGAAGGATGGCGTATCAAAATAAAGGTAAAGTAGCTAAATTACTTTCAACGTGAAAGTAACGTAACTGTTTGAAAGTTGCAAGCCACTGTTAGATTCATTTTGCATGTGATGGTACATTCCGACTAATTCACGAATTAAGCTCAATCGTTTGAAAATACCGGTATAAGTCCAGGTATTTTTAAAATACCCGGCTAAAGGTACGCTTTTGGGTAAATTTTGGGTACAAGTACTTACTTTTCAGGTACACGTACTCCAGATTTAGTTTGAAGGTAGTTTACAGGTTCAAAAAAAATTAAACGGGTAAAATTAATTCAGGTAAAGGAACGGGTAGAGGTTCGAAAAAACCGAGTATCTACCCATAATTCAGGTACATGTTCAGGTCCAGGTACAACATTTTTGTACCCGCGCGGGAAACTAATTCACCACATTATCACACGAAACTTACTCTCGTATTTCACTGTAATTTTATTGCTGTACGTAGGAATTAAACATCATTATCACATCTATTACAGTAGTGCAATTGAAATTCAGCCAATTGAGTCATTCGTTGTATTACATAATCTGACCTCAGTTTATAGGTCTCCATGTATTCCTTCAAGCTTTTAGGTTAGTTGGATTCAGTAAGAGGTAACCATATAAAATGTTTGACAATATAGAACATCATTCCAAATAATAATGTTGAGCGCTACAGCCCTTAAGTATCTCGTTCAAACGCTTGAAATTGCTAATGTAATTGGTTCTACACCATACAGATGGGATGTAAAGACCAAGCGTGTCATTTTTGAAGATTCGCTGAAACGAAAATTGGTATATTTCTTTCACAACACCTTTTATTGTCTTTATTTGGTCTTTGTCATTCTTCCTTGGGTTCTGGTTGCATTCTTCGTGGAGTCTCCGACCTCTCCGATGGCATTTGCAACTTTGTATGTAATAGTCTCGTACAGTGCTGTACCAGCAGTTCAGTGGAGTATCTTTCGGAACTACGGGCAGCATCAAATCTGGCTCAACAATTTCCTGTTACTTGTGGAAGCATTTGAGAGTAATCCGGAAAATATTATTCAATTTTTTCCAATCAGTTTCACAGAATTAGTAAATAAATTTAATTGTCAATAACACAGAAGGACCACGGGAGTGGAAAGGATTTGGATGATCGATGTTCTAAATGCTGCAGAAACTACATAATCACAACTTGCACAGTTTTTTGTCTTGATACATTGTCGGGCTTTGCTCTCCCAAGTGCACCATTCTTCATTTCATCAGTTCTGCCCAATCCTACGGAAATGAGTTGTTTTCAACTATTCCCTCTGGTTAGCATTCACATGTAGGTACATGTGGGTACCAGTGGTTACAAGTGTGGGTACAAGAGCATTACATGTGGGTACATCAATGGGCCACATTATTATTTTTTGCCAATCTGATTCTATGCTATCTCACCGGCGTCAACAATCTTTTACACAAACTTGGGTAAAATATCAATATGCATGAAATGGCGAGAAATGACTATTAATTTAAACACACTCTGGCCGTCTCTTTAGGAAGGATAAATCAAGAAAAATTCCGTCGATTACGGAACAGGGCCCGAGCTGGTTTACTCAGGAATTCCAGAGGCTTCAAATCCTCCAGGGATTCTATAACAAGTTGTGGTCCACTTCGAATGTTTACGTCGAAGTTTTGGTCATTGCTACGATCAGTTTGACCTACTATTTAGCAGTCCGATTGAGTGGAGCAAGAGCAGTACATCAGTTAGTTGTGGCTGCATTCGCCACGTCTTTCTTGATAAATATATGGGAAAATATGGGATAAAATCTACGAAATATCATCTGGGGTTCTTCAATCCTGGAAGGATATGGAAGGAAGCGCCTTGTGGTTTAAAAAGTACCTAAGATCTGTGAAACCGATACGAGTGTTCATTGGATCGTTCTTCTATGCAGACAGACAGATCAAATTGACCATTATTTCGATTGTATTGAACCAAACGTTATCATTACTGTTATCTACTTCGCACTGACAATTTACACTACATTATTTGGCTGGATCTGTATGCGATGCTTGAATTATAATGACTATAACGCCCCTGAAGAGTCAGAATGGTCTAAGCGCTGTTCAAACGCATGCAAACGTAGACCATTTTGCCTCTTCAGCAACGATATGGTAATAATAAGTTATAATACATACAGTAGCAAAACTATATACTTACGTAATGGCTATTTTAGAAAATAATATGCAAAACCTAAGACGCGTAATGCGTAGCGCTGAATAAGAACTGTTCAACAAATGCTACTGCAAGTCATATCTCGGGTGTTAAAAAATGTACTATATAATAAACAAAGGCGGAACAAAACAAACGTAAAACTGGACAAATCAGTGGTCGTCATGGGTACAAAAAGTTTGTTCCCGTTCCTGTTCCCATTCAGTGGGTACTCCCCTTAAGTGTTCCCGTACCCGGACCCGTTCCCGTGCTAGTGGGAACAGTATTTTATGTACCCGTTCCCACAAATTTAATAAAAATTCGTACCCGGACCTGTTCCTGTTCCCGTACCCAGAAATTTAAAATGTTCTGGACCCGTACCCGTTCCCACAGCTGGTGTTCCCGGTCCCGTTCCCGTGTCCAGGTCGTGTTGCACTTATGTGTGGTAAAAATTATTATCAAAATTTCTGTAAATACCAAACCCTTCGTTTTGCAGAAAAAAATAATGTTCAGACCGGCTAATCGCACCCCTATAGCAAACGTAATAACTAATTATTTAATTCCTCAGAGATTATGTACCGAGTAGACGAATATCAACGCTAAAATGCCATACTGGGAAAGCATGCAACAATGAATGGAGCAGTGATGTTGCTTTTCCAACAATAAAATTGAATGTTGAGAAGGGTTTCAAAATGATACTTAATATTTAAGAGCATAGCTGGTCCATAGATAATTTCCTGCATACGCAAAATATCTGAAAAATATATGGATTAGTTTCCCTTTCTTAGTCTTATTTGAAAAAAAAATTAATTTGAGCAATAAATTTCTCAAGAGTAAAACTTGTCACAAAAGAATAAACTAAAAATAAAAATATTTATTTTAATATTTATTATATTAAAATAAGTTGTAGAATTATTCTAGGAAATACCTCAATTGTACTGAAAAAGGAGTTCTATCGTTATTATCTTTAAGGCAAGGATATGTGTGCAGAAATTGCAGAAAAAAAAGAATACAATGGAATATGCAAATTGATTTGTTTACATAAATACTATTACGTCTTCCTAGATCAATTTCGAGTGTGTTCCTAGAAGATGGTAAAAGTACCCACTTGATCCCGGGAACAACAGGTATGGGAACGGGAACATGCGTAGACCGTACCCGTTCCCGATGGGAACGGGAACAAATTGAAAATCTCTGTTCCTGTTCCCACTCCTGTTCCTGTTCCCGGTGATCGGGTGCACCTGAGTGTGTTCCTGTTCCCGTACCCAAACTGGCTGGGAACAAAATATTTGTTCCCGTACCCAGGCCTGGCATTCAAGTTCAAGTAAAACTTGACAAGTTCGGGTCAAGGTCAAGTTCAAGTCAAGTTCGGGTTACAAGTTAATTTGAACTTGACACTGAAATCTCAAGTTCGGGTCAACATGAAATTTGAACTTGATTTTAAGGCTCGAATCAAGTTCATGGTCAGGTCTTCATTATAGACTTGACATCAATACCATGATCAAGTTCGGATCACATAACCCCAAAACCATGAACATGAACTTGACTTTTAATGGTCAAGTTCTTATACTCATATAATACGCTATAGATAATCGTTTTTATGCAGATGTCCTTGCTGAAGCTGTAAACGCTAATTTAAGTCACAGCGTTTTCGCGTGCAAATGCTAGACCGGTATTTCTGCGTTTTCAACGAGCAACGTACTCCGGGCTCAAATATTACAAGCTAAATCCTGTTGTATTTTCTTCTTCACAACATCTTTTTAATTTTAACTTGATTTAAATTTTTTAATAATCATATTATTTTAAAAACAATTGGAAAATGAGCACATCTGAAAAGTCTCAACAGTGCGAAGAAGATGCTGATCATGGAAGTCTAACTGCATCAAGTAGCCGGAAAAAATGACCTAAGGTCCACAAGCATTTCACATTTTGCGATTCTACAAAAATATACAGCTGCAAACACTGCTCGTAAGTATATTTATATATATATATATATAATATATATATATATATACCTGTTTCATTTGTCCTGGCACAGACCTACTAACTCCTAAAAGAATGTTAGAAGACATCATTTGTGTTTGTCTGTGCTTGAAGGGACGGTTGAAATTCAAATCTCAAACCAATTTTGATGAAATCCGTGCATCATTCAAAAAATTCTACGGGAAATCTAGTTATTTTTATATTCTCTTATTATAAGTTTAATCAATCATTACTTCTAAATTTTGATATTCAATTTTAAAAAATAAATGGAAATTAAATCTCATGTAATTTGTTAGCCTTTCTAATTATAAGTATACATACAATACTATAACTAGAAATTCAAGTTCATGGTCAAGTTCATGGTCAAGTTCATGGTCAAGGTTTTTCTGAACTTCATGGTCAAGTTCCATTCATGGTCAAGTTCGCCGAAATTAACTTGATTATGTGAACTTGATTACTCCGGTTCGTACATACTTTTAAAAAATCAAGTTCAAGTTCGGATCTTAATTATGGTGATATAATCAAGTTCGGGTCAAGTTCAAGTGCGAATCATGAGTTGAACCGAACTTGAGGCCAGGCCTGCCTGTACCCGTCCCTGTACTCGTTCCCGTTCCCATGTACCCGGGTTTTACCTGTTCCCGTGACGACCACTGGGACAAATAAAGGAACGAATGACAAATTATGGTTTTTTGTCATGCTTTAAAAATTGGAGTAAATGTTGTTTCATATACTACACGAGTTATTATATATGTGGATATAGCGGTAGAACTTCATTTTTACTTAACTGCAGATTCATCAGTTTTGCAGCGAAACTGCTTGATAATAGCAAGGCGGTAAAATCGGGTATGACCCTTTTCCTTTTGTGTCCGAAATGATCATTGCAAAGTCTGCTAAGCCCATTGGGGCTTGCTGGGCAAACAATGTGCTTACTGTGAGTCTTCTGCTCGCCAATCGGCCCTGAACATATGAATATTTCACACCAGTGCTGCTGACAAGTACAAGTAATACTTTCATTTGTAAGTCAAGTTCAAGTTCGGGTCAAGTAGGCAATTTTTTTATTTAAATCATTCGGGCCAAGTACAAGTACGTACTCGGCTTGATCATGAGATTGTACGACAAATTTACTTGAACCTCAAGTCTAGTTCAGTCAAGTATGTAGTGGAAAGTAAAAACTTGGCCATGAACTTGAGATTTCATGGTCAAGTTCAAGTAATTTTAGATTGCGCATGCCTTAAAGGACGGAACCAATTTCAAAATCACAAGGCAACTTCATGTAATGTTCAGGGTAAATTTAAATCATGATTCGTGACCATTAACTTGCGTTTTTAAGGTGTTTTGCACATGAATCAAAGGAAACCATTCAAAAGCAAAGTCCGTTTTTTGAAGGTTACTACTAACGTTGCTCATAGTTAGTTGTTACAGCAGCCTCTCCATGAAATGAAAGAATTATCAAGATAATTCATATTTCTGATTAGATTATTAGTTTGAAGTCGAGTAAATAAATTCCAAAATAAAACGAGCTCGGAAGCATCCCAAAATGAGGGAAATGCCGGCGTTAATACTGGGAATACAAAAGTCAAAGTCAACAGTGGAAGGAAGAGGAGACCAGTTCACAATCATTTTATTTTCTGTCCAACGGAGGGAAATACCTCGGCAACCACTGCAGTGCTCGGACTGGGGTACGGGTAATACTCGGGTAAATGGGTACGGGTACAGGTATGGGTACTACCCGGGTACAGAAGTTGCGTACTCGCAAGTACGCGGGTACTACCCGGGTACTCTTGATTTTAGGCAACAAAGTGGGTACAGGTACGGGTACGGGTATGGGTACTCACTCAGTGGCAATCGGGTAGTACCCAATGGGTACGGGTATCACTATGTAAAATACCTGTACCCGTGGGTGCTGTACCCGAGTATTTTTGGGTACTTCAAGGATTCCTGATGGGATGGATTGCTATGGCTAACAATAAGACCTACCAACCGTGGAGTTGCTTATTTCGTAATATACAGATACTTGCGTTAGTGACAGAGCCAAGTGGCTTCGTCTCATTTATGATTACGTGGTAGTTGCAATCTAACGCTTCTTATAATTCATCCAAGGAATCTAATAAAGAAATAGAGCGTAGAGTCAGTGAAATCATTTGTTTGTCGACTTAAGTAGTGAAGCTCACCAACGAAGAATTTCAAGGGGGAGGTTCTTGGGATTCAATTTAATTAGCTTTATTGGGAGCGTAACATTACAATTATTTGAAGACGTATTACGAGATGAGATCGGAATAAATATACATTTATTAGCAGATTCATTTCTTAACGTTACAAGTACCCAGGGTTGCCCATTTGAAAACGCCAAGGCATTTTATGCAGGCAATTTGAGCATTTTCAATTCTGGGTATTTATGACACTTTGAGTATTTATTGAGGTGAATATTTATAACATTTTAGAATGAAAAATATCATTCCTTGCACGCAATATTTATATTTCAGTCCCTTTGATTAATCTTGATAATTTTGATGTTAAAAGAACTTGACAGACATCTGAACTTGGCGTTCAACACTTCCATGGGGTTGCATTTTAGTCCTATTTTGCCTGCATTTTTCGAAAATCTCCGTCTCGGGCTTCATAAATGTGAAAGACAGTTTACGAATGTTTGTTTTATAAAGCTGTAATATAAAATGAATATTCAATATTGCCTCCCACATTTATTTCCTGAAACCGCAATATTTGACTTGGAAAAATTATGATCAACTCAATTTTTCCGTATAACATTTTCTGTACAGTGTTCGATTAGCCGTAAACGATTAGCCGGGGAATTGTTTCTTGTTCTCCAAGTTGAAAAGCAAGTTATGGAGAGTTTAGTATTAAAGAATCTGTCCCAATTCCAATTAGCGAGAACACATTTCATTTCATTCAGCAAGTTATTATTTTGGGGTAGTAGGATTTGAATTTCGTCAGTGTTTATTAAAAAAATCACAAAATGCCTTAAATAATTTTTTCAAAAAATTCAAATAGGATGTCTTTAACGCTTAGGGAAAATTCCCAAAATCCCGGACACTTTTAATGGAGGTCAAAAAATTGACAAATTAAAATTTTTCAGCTGGGCAGGCTAATGTCGTCGGGGATTTTAAATCGGCCAAACTTCCAGTACCCGAGTAATACCCGGGTACACACAATAGATACTCGGGTACGGGTACAGGTTTTGGGTACATTACGGGTACGGGTAAATTGTGGGTACAGGTACTACATTGTATTTTCAGGTACGGGTACGGGTACTGAAATAATTTACCCGGGTACTCGGGTATGGGTACGGGTATAGGTACAGCATTTTGTAGTACCCGATATTCGGGTACGGGTATGGGTACGGGTACACGGTTTCTGTACCCAGTCCGAGCACTGAACCACTGTTCGTAAGCGGTTCTTTAATTTTTAACTAATATTGGAAGATACAAAAAGTAGTGGATGATCTTATTATTTAAGTTTGTGGATTTTGTGCTCATGAAACATTTTTCTAAGGAAAAAGTGTCAGGAACTGAAAACTTGATAAAGAACTTCAAAACTCAACATCCCCGGAATTTAGAAAAAGACAATAAACAAACCCCATTTGGCTTGGATGTTCCTTTACAAAAAGCATTTAATAAACAAGTAAATACTAGTTTACTTTATTAAATATTAAGTTAAGAGTACTAGTAATGCTCAAATAGGGATGCACATGCATGAATATTAAATAAATTACCATCTTGTAACACTCGTCAGATCTACACTGAAGGACGTTATTAGGGCTCAACTTTTAAGGAATGTATGCACAGCTTTAGTGAATGAAGAATTTCCTAAGCAACCACCACTGTTGGATGCAGTTTTGCATGCAGATGTGCTAAAGGGTTTTAATTTTTCGAAATTTCGAAAACATCTGAGCTGGCATTTTACAACCTCATACAACCCAACATAGTTCCAATATGTGATATGATCGAAATTTTCAAAATTTAGAAAATTCTCAGCTGTTACAAGATTTGGATTTTTCTCGCTTTAAATGTTTTGATGTATTCTTATTTCGTATTTTGAAGTTCAACGAACGTGATGGTATTTTTTATAAACACAAAATATAATCTGAAAATATATAGCTCTGGAAACTGTCAAGGACATCTGGAACACATGTCCAAATAATATTTTAACAGTAAAATCACTCATTTGAAACCTTTTGAAACAAATTATTTAACTTTTGGACGGTTTGAACTTTTGAAGTAATTACTTACTTATTGGATAAGTACACACGATTGAATGTATGTGAAATAAAGTTAGCTAAGTTAGGGACACGAATATAATATGTATACGTGAGTAAATTTTCCAGGAGTTACAAAGTTATTCCTTTGAAGGAAAAATATTTTGTATCTAGGTTCAAGTTAATTTACTTTGGTCTAGGAATATGGCAATCTAGGGAATTACCATTTCGGCATTTCTAACATAAGTTTTGATTTGTCGATATACATATTGTGTGTAGGATCTCTTATCCTGTGAATCAATAGATTCTATTTAAACTAAATTATACAATATTTACGGAAATTGAGTTTAAATATGAATGTATTGGTTACCTACAAAACTTTGTGTATTATTTGTTTTAAATTGTGTGTTCCAAAAACAAGTGTAATTAGAACTAGTTCAACGCGTTCGGAACTAATAGTAGAATAAACTGTTACTATGTATTATCTTACTTCAATCAAAAGAATACATGTGGAATGAGAATCATAGTGGACCTGGCGGGTACAGGTTCTGCCCAATAATGTATGTACATATTTGGGTAAACGTACTGGTCAAAAGAAAGGCGGTACTCTTTTGTGCACCCAAAACGATTTGTCAAAAACTGGATATAATAATATTTTGTACCCAGAACGGCAGTGACATTGTTAAGAGTAGACCTCCCGGACCAAGGGTAAGTCAAACAAAATCAGGTCCATGGTAAAAAAAGCTTCAACACATGTCCACCGAAAGTTTCAAATAGCAAACTACGATTGCCTTGAACCATACGTTAGTGATATTATTGAGGAAATCACAGGGATTACTAATTTCAAGTTATTGCACTACAATTCTCATATAATTATTACAGATGTATATGAGTTGTAGGAATACGTACATACAGGGGTGGATTTACGGGGTGGCCCACCCTGGCCCGGCCAGGGTAAAAAATTTGAGGGCCTGGGTAAAAAAATTTTGTCAAGGCCCTTATTGTCAGTTTTATTGAAAGGTTAAAGCCAAAGCTCTAAACCATGCGCTTTCACTGCAACTAGTAGTACTTCAACCTATTGCATGTATTCTGTATGTATGCTTGCATTTAAGGATGGGGACGTACGGTTTAACATATTGATACTTATGGCAATCAAACGTTGTCATTCGGATTGGTTATGGATAAGCTTTAATCGTTGTACCATGCGTCACAAAAAAATGCGAGGGAAATAAAGGAGTGTGCACTAGAGTTAGATATCCAGATTTTCCAGATACTAAAAATAGGACGTGTTTTGGATATTCGTTGGGTCGCTTCGAGTTACCGCACTGTAAACGCTGTTTGGCAAAGCTATTTGGCCATTTGCGAGCATTTTGTTAGTGTTTCGAAGGACAAAAAGCGAGATTCTAAAGATCGAAGTATGTATCTTGGGTTACTAAAGTACATAACGAAAACAACGTTTGTATTGAACTTAGCCCTGATGTGTGATGCTTTACAAGAGTTATCCGAACTTTCATTAGAATTTCAATCCCGAGAAATCTTTAATGCACACCAAAGTTTAATACTAAGACAACTCCACGTGTTTGAAAATTGGCGAACAAACCCTGGACCTTGTTACGAAATTGCGTTAAATGCCTGTGAAGACCGGGATTTCAAAAGTAGTACTCTGCGGATGTGACAATAGTACTCGAGAAATTAATCCTACAAAATTTTACTACCTGTTGGAGAAACAAATCAAGTTGAGAATGTTAAGTCCGGAAGATGAAGCTATCCCTAATTTAGTGAAGGTATTGCGTCCTGAATATTGGCCCAAAAATATTAAGTACAATTTAACATACGGAAAGAAGAAATATCTCAACTGTGTCGAAAGTTCGGTTGGCGATAGAGAAATACTTCTTGAATTCCATCATTTTATTCAGAATTGGCCAGTTATCAAGGAATTGCCGGAAAATGTGGCAAAATTAAATAACTGGATTAAAGTTATCCCAATTTCGTCGTCCGAGTGTGAACGAGGATTTCTACAAATGAATCTTATAATGGTGAATATTCGCAGTTCGCTTCTGGTCGCCAATGTTTCTTCATTGTTATTTATTAAGATGGTTGATCCTCCTGTACCTCAATTTGATCCCATACAATACGTAAAGACATGGATAGCATCAGGAAATCGTGGAGCTACTGAAACACAGGGAAGATTATCCGGGGCAAGTGAATCCCCGTATTCAAACGTCAAATGTTTATGGAGTCTATTTTGACCTTAATGAGAGTAATACTTGTGACGATATGTCATTAAAAATTGGTAAAAACAGCGTTGACATGAGTAAAGGCCCACCCATTTATTTTAAGTCTTAGGGCCAGGGTAAAAATTATTTTATTAATCCACCCCTGCGTACATATGTGACAGCACGTACACATATTGATTCCACAGTTTCAACGCTTGAAATTTCTGGATTCACTAATAGTAAGTATGATGCAATTGGATATTCTCTATTCTGTAATTAATTACAGGTCAACCAAAAAATAATTTTATATTCTTGAATGAAAACTTGTTTGACTACGTGTATAATTTTATCAAAATTTGAGTCTTCCTTATAATTAGGTCAACTTCAGGAACGTGTCAACGTGTACAATTAATTCCGGTATTACGTGGAAGAATTTCTTACAGGTGAAGAAAATGTTTTTAATGCACACGCGTTTCAGGTCGACATTTGTTGTTCAACCAGTGCCCCTTATGGGTTCACGTTTTACCCGGATATTTGGGTACTGCTATAGGTACGGGTGCGCATCAGACACACGCGTTTTGTACCAATACGATTTGTGTACATGTTCAGGTTCAGTCGATAGATACCTGAGAACGTACGGGAACATACTTGGGTTTTCATTAATTTACCTCAATCGTTTGAAAATACCCGGGTAAGTTTAGGCACTTTTAAAAGATACCAGGGTACATGTACGTTTTTTTGCATATCTTGGCCACAGGTATATTTCAGGTTCCAAGATTTAGTTTGGGCACAGGTTCAGGAAATTTTAACCTGGGTATTCAGGTACAATTTCGAAATACCCAAGTACTCATAATCCAGGTATACGTTTAGGTCCAGCATTTTCGTACCCACGCGGGAGACTATTCCTTAGGGATGGCAGTGGTCTGGTCCGGGCCTTTTATAATCGTCCGTTATTCTTCTGGTCCGGTCTGATCGAACACTTGGACCAGACCAGATACAATTGGTCAAGCTTCAGGACCAGACCAGAGGACCACGGTCCAAAAAGTATCAATGCAAAATAAAAGTTTATGAGTTAACAAAATCCCTAGAAACAAATTAAAAATGTCATTTCGGGTTATAAAACAAGAAATTACGCGAAGAAATTTCTTAATTTAACTCTATGGCTTTCTGGAGCATGTTCTTTGGTCTGGTCTGGTCCGAAAAACTGGACCAGATCAGTTTCATAAAATCTGGATCAGACCAGACTATTGACATCACTATTCCTCAGATAATCACAGGAAACTTATTCTCACATTTCCGTGATTTTCACTTTAATTTACTATACACATGTGTATATGTTAAACATTATTATCATGTCTATTATTGAAATTAACATTTAGCCAAGTATCACACGCTATATATTACATTACATGGCTTGAGTTTATAGGTCTCCATGTATTCCTTCAAGGTTTAGGGTTAGTTGGCTTCAGCAAGAGGTTACCATTCCAAATGTTTGACAATATAGAATATCATTCCAAATAATAATGCTGAGCACTACAGCCCTTAAGTATCTCGTGCAAACAATCCAAATTGCTAATGTAATTGGTTCTACACCATATAAATGGGATGTAAAGACCAAGCGTGCCATTTTTAAAGATTCACTGAAACGAAAATTGGTATATTTCTTTCACAACACCTTTTACTGTCTTTACTTGGTCTTTGTCATTCTTCGTTGGGTTCAGATTGACTTCTTCGTGGAGTCTCCGACCTCTCCGATGGCATTTGCAACTTTGTATGTAATAGTCTCGTACAGTGTTGTACCAGCAATTCAGTGGAGTGTCTTTCGGAACTACGGACAGCATCAAATATGGCTCAACAATTTCCTGTTAATTGTGAAAACATTCGAGAGTAATCCGGAAAATATTATTCAATTTTTTCCAATCAGTTTCATAGAATCAGTAATTAAATCAATTTAATTATAAATAATAGAGAAGGACCGCGGGCGTGGAAAGGATTTGGACATTCGATGCTCTAAATGTTGCAGAAACTACATAATCACTGCTTGCACAATTTTTTGTCTTGACACATTGTCGGGCTTTGCCCTTCCAAACGCACCATTCTTCATTTCATCAGTTCTGCCCAATCCTACGGAAATGAGTTGTTTCCAACTATTCCCTCTGGTTTGCATTCATATGTACATGTGGGTACATCAATGGGCCACAATATTATTTTTTTCCAATCTGATTCTATGCTATCTCACCGGCGTCAACAACCTTTTGCACAAACTTCGGTAAAATATCAATATACATGAAATGACGAGAATTGAATATTAATTTAAATACAATCTAACCCTCTTTAGGAAGGATAAATCAAGAACATTGCAAAAGCACTGGCAAATCCTGTCGATTACGGAACAGAGCCCGAGTTGGTTTGCTCAAGAATTCCAGAGGCTTCAAATCATCCAGGCGTTCTATAACAAGTTGTGGTCCACTTCGAACGTTTGCGTCGAAGTTTTGGTCATTGCTACGAGTAGTTTGACCTACTACTTAGCAGTCCGATTGAGTGGAGCAAGAGCAGTACATCAGTTAGTTGTGGCTGCATTCGCCACGTCTTTCTTGATAAATATATGGGAAAATATGGGCCAAACCTACAAAATATCATCCGGGGTTCTTCAATCCTGGAAGGATATGGAGGGAAGCGCCTTGTGGTTTAAAAAGTACCTCAGATCTGTGAAACCGATTCGGGTGTTCATTGGATCGTTCTTCTATGCAGACAGACAGATCAAATTGACCCTTATTTCGATTGTATTGAACCAAACTTTATCCTTACTTTTATCTACTTCACACTAACAAATTACACTACAATAATTGGCTCCACCTGTATGTTATGAATGAAATACAGGGACTAGAGAGTCGCTGAAGAGACCGAATGGTCAAAGAGTTGTACAAAAGCATGAACATGTAGGTAGACCATTTTGCCTCTCTTTAGCAACGATAGGGTAAAGCCAATTCCTGTCAATGCTGTTTTCACTAAATATTTCTCTCCTCTTTTATTCATAGGAGTGATTGAGGCTCCGCAAAAATTCTCATTTTTAATTGATTCAGTATCTTTTACCTTAGTGGTCTCAGTGCGTGCGATTGGCTAGAAATGTGGATTTTGATCTTTGTTGTAAATATGTATCTATATTTGATGTAGGATTGATTTTTTCAGGAAAAAATTTAAAGAGACAGAAATAATGATTTTGAAGGGCTCGCTGCTACATTATTAAATTCCTTGTATTTGAAAGCAGTTTCGCTGAAATGTAATATTTCAATACAAATTGCAAATCGGCCAGCGATTTACGGAACGCTAGCAGCATCCCCAGCACTGCAAACGTCGCCTAATGTGCCTACGCGAGAAGCGCCATGTAAACAAATGGAGCTCCGCTAGGTACATACCTACTGGAAAAGTAGCTTAAGTTAGCGCACCTCTGCAAGCAGAAGAAGGGCTGATCGGACACTTTCCGACATCCTTGCGCATCCTAGACATAGACATTTGCTGTTAACTTAAATATCCAATATATAGATTTACCTTGTTATGTATGCATGAGTGTATAAATAGTAAGTTGTCATGGAAATACTCATAGTATGTATTCATGCTATTTGTACTTGTACTTATTATTACTAATGTTATCCCTACTGTAAAATATCTATTTTTATTGGCTGCATTAATGTGTTGGATAAGATGCTATGAACTGTTACAATAGATTAATTATAATATCTGAACACTCTCTCTTCATCGATCAAGATATTCACATAGTTTCTCATCTCTCTCCAGTTATCCCTCATTTTCACCCATTTGGTTTTCTTCGCGACCCATACACTATACTATTTTATTTATAATTATTACTTACAATTTATTGTCGTTGGAATTGAATCGTAATAATTCGACTTACATTATTCCTATTTCTTCGCTACTTTTAATACAAGTTATTAATTATTCCCATACTTATCTCCGTACCTCATTAATTTATTCCCCCCATCCTCTATTCAACTCCGGACCTCACCATCTTATTCCCTCATCACATCTCGACTTTCACAATATGTTCCTTATTAGGGTAAGAATAATAAAAACTCCATCAGATAAATTACATGATTATAACCGTTTAGCAATCATCATGACAGACTTATCATCCACAATACACCAGATACGTTATGATTTTATAAATCCGTAATTGGGGCCAGAGCTGGGTTCAAGTTCAAGTATAACTTGAATAATTCAAGTGCGTATCAAGTTTAAGTCAAGTCAAGTGCAGATAATTTTGTAACTTGAAACTTGAACATCAAGGTCAAGTACAATAATTACAATTTTAACTTGCATTTTCAAGTTCAAGTTCGATCAAGTTCAAGTTAATAATTTATTACTTGATTGCAAAATCAAGTCAAGTTCAAGTACACTGAGTGGAAGTACTTGGAAAAAACTTGATTATAACTCGAGTTTTTGTCGCTGAAAAGCAACGTAAGCATTGAGTAATTAGTGGCATCATTCCATCCCATTAAAAATAATACTGAGCATCAATCATCATAATGATATCTTTGTTTGTTTTTATTCCGTCGACATTAAAGTCGCCTCCACAGTTCCCAGTGGTCGAGATCGAGAATAATTCTTGTCCTGTTTCCGTACTTTACCCGTTTAGTGTATCCTAATTACGGCCTAATCATTATCAGCTTTACTAATTGTGTACGAAATGTCTGGTATTGTTCATTCATTTACGAAAAAATACCTGAATACTCAAGTCCAAGTACAAGTTCACGTTCAAGTCAAGTTATGTGTCAAACTTGAACATCAAGTTCTTATCAAGTTCAAGTTCTATAAAATTAACTTCAAAATCGTGTACTTGAATACTCAAGTTGCTGGAGAAATTTGATTCATCAAGTGCAAGTGCGGATACCTCGTTTACACAATTTTTTCAAGTTCAAGTCAAGTTGTCCAAAATAACTTGACTTGAACGCAGCTCTGATTGGGGCAGGGGGAACAGATTTCCCTTAAAAAAATGTCAGGGATGATATATACATAACTGCCCCCGTCACTTTTCACAAGTCGAATTAATGTTTTACTGACCTGTTTTTAAGATTTCTATTACACAGGAACATTTAAATTCTTGGACGTGCCTGATAATGGGGGGTAGATGATTAAAGTTTATCCTCCAACAATTCAATCATGCTTCAGCCTTGGATTAAAAACAACAGTATAAAATAAATTTTATGCAGCCAGAATAATTGGCAATTATTGTGTAAATCCACTGGGGTCAAATGGAGGTCATGAAAATACTTAATGCTAACCCAGTGGTCAGCCTGTGGTCAGCTTGCCTTAAAACGCTGATTAAATGCTCTGGTGTAAATTGTTTGCTATTGGTTTGTTTTTGCTTATCTACGTTTTGTGTTACTCTAGTTTGGCTTTGCTCAAACACAATAGCTGAAAAAAAAACTAACTATAAACGTGAACAAAATTGCAGCACTAGGTATAGACTTATTGTTAGACTGATTTGTAAGCTTGCTAAAATCTGCCACAACCCCAACGTTACATATTTTAAAGTAAAGAAATTTTACCCCACTAATAATTTTACCCTTGAACCTTTTACAATAAATCTCTCCGTCGGAGCCCCTTAAGTGTTTCTACAGAATTCGTTGTCATAAAATAGGTACATATTTAAGCAACCGTGTGTGTTTTCCCTCAAGACGATTCATTTCAATAGTCTATTTTCTTAAAATCAAAAATACTTGGAGAGCAAGTCCAGTCACACACAATGTTAATATGTGTCTTTATTACTGCAGGCAGTATTAAGTTCTAAATTATGATTCTTTCAAGGGTGGTCCAATAAGGGGTTTTTACAGAGGATATTCATGCATTTATAGTATATACAGCAGCAAAACTATGGGTATACATACTTACGTACATAATGGCTATTTTAAAAAATCGTAAATTCCAATCGGTTGACCGACAGCTCAATGAGCGAAGCGATGGGAGTAGTTTGCGTTTCACATGGGTATAAATGACAGTTAATTTTGGAGTTTGTTGAGGTAGCGCAATTTGTTTTTTTATGGGCGAAAGTTTTCCGAAGTTCTCAGAAACTGAAATATTTGAACTGGTTTACATACAGATATGCTGAAATGTTTCAGTGTAGTTTAAAACCCAATGATTTTACTTTAAAAATTAACAATGCAGAATTGGCAATGAAAATGTATGTTCAAGTCACCTTATTAAAATTTGGTTCCGAAACGTTTTAGATATAGTTTAGCAATTTTTTATATGTGCTACTCATTAAAAATCAATTTCTACTTCATGATTTATAATTCACTAATTTATACAATAAACAATACACAATAAATTTACACACTGATTCTCCAGTTGAATCAACTTTTCACACGTTATTTCGGATATGGCACCAATAATTACTTGCGTCAATGCAAACGAATTGAAATTGTTTGCACTTCAGCAAGTAAACAAAAGTAAAAAAACATCTAGATGAATCTTTCATTCAGCACATTCAAGGTTCGAACATGAATACCGACGTTGTAACGTTATTACCTAACTTTTGTTTTGTATATACATACTGATTATTCTCAGTATACCCAAATTGCAGAATTTCTTCCCCGAAATATGTAGCCTACATAAAATTGCCTAGAAAATATTAGAAAATTTTAGCATAACCTACAATTTTGCCTACTTCTGGGCATACATGTAGGGTATGCACACAGCTTGGCCCTGCAGGAATGTCTTCGAGGCCCTTCAAGGGAAAGTGCAAGACAAATTTGAAGAGTAAATAGCGGAAAACTGGGAAATTCGAAGTGGCTGTTTGATCATTCACGAGGTCAGAGGAACGTGTAAACCAAATTTGAAGCGCAAATATCAATTTTGAAATTTTTCGAAATTTCGAAAATTGGAAAATTTGAAGTGATTTGAACATATACGTGGTCAGGTAAATATGCAAGCCAAATTTAAAGACTATAAATAGCGCTTTTGAAATTTTCCGAAATTTTTAAAAATTTCGAAAAATGGAAAAATTCGAAGTGTTTGCACATCTACATGGTCAGGAGTTTGTGTTGGGCACATTTGTTTTCACCAAGGCTTAATGGTATAGAAGCCTTTGTTTCCACAAGGTCAAAACCGAGATCGCTCCAGGATTCCTTTTGTTGAGAAGTTTCCCATCATTTTTGGAATTTTGGAAAACTGGGAAATTCGAAGTGGATTTTTCATCATTCACGGGGTCAGGAGAATGTGTAAACTAAATTTGAAGCGCAAATATCGTTTTTGGCATTTTTCGGAATTTCGAAAAAATTTCGAAAATTGGAAAATTTGAAGTGGTTTGCACATTTACGTGGTCAGGAGGTTGTGCTGCTGAAATTGGTTTTCAGCAAAGTTGAATAGCATTGAAGCCTTTGTGTCCACAAGGTCAGAACCGAGATCATTCCATTATAACGCTTCGCTCATAAAAATAATAAGTAAAACGTAAGAAGTTTATATTTTTCAATGCGTAGCGCTGGATAAGAACCGTTGAATAAATGCTACTGCCAGGGATATTTTGGGTGTTGAAAAATTTAGTATATGATAAACAAAGACGGAACAAAACAAACGAAATACAACGTACAAATAAAGGAACGATGACAAATTCTGGGTTTTGTTTTGCCATGCTTTTAAAATTTGAGTAAATTTTGGTTTATATATATACTATACGTATTATTATGGACATTTCGGTATAACTTCATTTTTACTTATTCATCAGTTTTGCAGCGAAACTACTTGATGATAGCAAGGCGGTAAAATCAGGTATGACCCTTTTGTGTCCGAAAGGATCATTGCAAACTCTGCTAAGCCCATTGGGGCTTTCTGGGCAAACAATGTATTTACGAGTCTTCTGCTTGCCAATCGGCCCCGAACATATGAGTATTTTACACCAGTGCTGCTGACAAATTCAAATAATACTTGAACTTTCAAGTCAAGTAGTGGAAAGCAAAAACTAAAAATTTAAGCGGCAAAAGTTTCATTTTTCGTATCAGTAGGTAGCAGAGTTTGACTCCACAAAACATTTTAAGTCATAGGACCATAGGAAAATTTCTGGCCCTTCTTTGGACAGTCTCCAACAACTCATGAATGCTCGAACACATGATATTAACAATAAAATTGTATTTCTCAAAATTTTGAAAACTTCTGAGTAGTTGTTTAACATCCTCGTACATCTCAAGAATGGTTTAATACGTGATATGTTGACACAAAATAACGCATTTTCCGGAATTTCATATGGATTGTAATTTTTTCAGAAATAAACATAAATGAAGCTGACGCATTTGACGGAATTTAATATGGACTAATTTTATTCAAAAATAAGCACAGTTGAATTGGAATAGTACACCTATATGAAAAAAAACATTTATTTATTATAATAAATTCACTGCAAAAAAATTAATGAGCAGAAATCGATTGCTACAAAAAAACTTTCTGAATTAAAACGAATTTTTTGATACTCGCGTTTCGCTCTCCGTGTAACAACTCAGCTGTTACAAGATTCGGACTTTTCTCGCTCTAAATGTTTTGATGTATTTATTTTTATTTCGTACTGGAAGTTCAACGAACGTGATGGTATTTTGTATTTATTTATCTTGTAACGTTTGTCCACCGCGTATTTCAAACACAAAATATAATCTCAAAATATATAGCTCTGGAAACTTTCAAGGTCATCTGGAACACATGACTAAATAATATTTTAAAGGTAAACGCACTCATTGGAAACCTTTTGAAACAAATTATTTATCTTTTGGCTGGTTTGAAGTAATTACTTATTGGATAAGTACATATACAGTTGAATGTATGTAAAATAAATTTAGCTAAATTAGGGGTTCCTTCATAATACCCGTGAGTAAATTTCCCAGGAGTTAAAAAGTTATTCCTTTGACGGGGGTGGAAAAAGTTCGGGGACCCGGGGACCCGGTTACTTGGCAAAAGAGCCCTGAAAGTTGACAAACGTTGGGTGATGGGTGAGTTGGAAAATTTTTGGAATAGGGCTCCGATGTGGTAGTTGACAAAATCAGAAAAGTTGACAAAAATTTTGTGATTTTTCTCCGCCTAGGTAGTTGACAAAACCAGAAAAGTTGACAAAAGTTTTGGGATTTTTCCTGCCGGGGTAGTTGGCAAAAATTTAGGGATTTGCCTCCGCCGGGGTAGTTGACCAACTGGGACACAGTTTACATTTCGGTCAAAAATTGGTTACTTGGCAGTTTGTAACTTTTTCCACCCCGTTCCTTTGAAGGAAAAATATTTTGTATCTAGGTTCAAGTTAATTTTAATTTGGTCTACACAGGAATATGACCGTATAGGTAAATACCATTTCGGTATTTCTAACATAAGTTTAAGCGTTTATTTGTCGATATACATATTATGTGCAGGATGTCTTATCCTGTGAATCAATAGATTCAATTTAAACTAAATTATACAATATTTACATAAATTGAGTTTAAAAATGAATGTATTGGTTATATACACGATTTTGTGTATCATTTGTTTTAAACTGTGTGTTCCAAAAACACGTGCAATTAAAACTAGTTCACCGCGTTTGAAACTGACAGTGGCACAAACTGTTATTATGTATTATCTTACTTCAATCAAACGAATGCATGGTGCTGCATACCGGACTTGGCGTGTACAGATTCTGCCCAATTATTTGGGTAAACGTACTTGTTAAGAAAAATACGGTACTCTTTTGTGTGCCCAAACGACTTGTCAAAATCTAGGTTTAAATAATATTTTGTACAATTTTCAACGTAAGGAGCTTAGGGAACGTGTCAACCTGTACAATTAATTCAGGTAATTAATAGGTGGAGGAATTTGGTATAGGTAAAGAAAAAGTTTTTAATATACGTCTTTTCAGGTCGTTATTTATTGTTCAACTAGTGCCCCTTATGGGTTCAGGTTTTACCCGGGTATTTGGGTACAGGTATAGATACAGGTGTGCATCAGATACAAACGTTTTGTATCAATCCGGTTTGTGTACAGGTTCATTCGGTAGATACCTGAGAATCAAGGCTCAGATTCAGGTATGGGTACAGATACAAAAACAAGTATTTTGGGTATCCTTATTATTAAAGGCACTTTCTGTCCGTTTATTTAAAGTTCCGCGCGTTCATAGTTCAATGGCCTCACACAACGCCCAAAAGGTGGCATGACAAGTACTCCTTATTATTAACGAGCACTACCTGTCTGTTTATTTAAAGCGCTACTCTTAATATTGCGCACGATTTACAACAAGTCTCAACGACAGGGCTTGATTCGTAGGCCGTTTGGATTTTAATTTCTACAATCACATTACCACCTCTTCAAGTAATTGTCCCTTTTACTAGTAACCCATAACGTATAGGAACATACTGGGTTTTTCATTAATTTCAGCTCAATCGTTTGAAAATACCCTTGTAAGTTCAGGTACTTTTAAAATATACCAGGGTGCAGGTACATGTTGTAAACATCTTGGCTACATATATGTATATTTCAGGTCCCCATATTTAGTGTGGGGGGTTCAGGAAACTTTAACATATAGGTACATATTCAGGTACAGTTTCGAAATACCCAAGTAAATATTTACCCATAATCCAGGTATACGCTTTTCGTACCCCATGCGGGGCACTATTCCTCACAATTTGACACGAAACTCATTCTCACATTTCACTCGATTTGACTTTAATTACTATACACATGTATGTCTTAAATATTATTCTCATGTCTATTATTGAAATTAACATTTAGCCAAGTATATCACACGCTGTATTACATTACGTGACTTCAGTTGATAGGCCTTCATGAATCCCTCCAAGCTTTTGGGTTAGTTGGATTCAGTAAGAGGTTACCATTCCAAATGTTTGACAATATAGAATATCATTCCAAATAATAATGCTGAGCACTACAGCCCTTAAGTATCTCGTGCAAACAATCCAAATTGCTAATGTAATTGGTTCTACACCATATAAATGGGATGCAAAGGCCAAGCGTGTCATTTTTAAAGATTCACTGAAACGAAAATTGGTATATTTCTTTCACAACACCTTTTACTGTCTTTACTTGGTCTTTGTCATTCTTCGTTGGGTTCAGATTGACTTCTTCGTGGAGTCTCCGACCTCTCCGATGGCATTTGCAACTTTGTATGTAATAGTCTCGTACAGTGTTGTACCAGCAATTCAGTGGAGTGTCTTTCGGAACTACGGACAGCATCAAATCTGGCTCAACAATTTCCTGTTAATTGTGAAAACATTCGAGAGTAATCCGGAAAATATTATTCAATTTTTTCCAATCAGTTTCATAGAATCAGTAATTAAATCAATTTAATTATCAATAATAGAGAAGGACCGCGGGCGTGGAAAGGATTTGGACATTCGATGCTCTAAATGTTGCAGAAACTACATAATCACTGCTTGCACAATTTTTTGTCTTGACACATTGTCGGGCTTTGCCCTTCCAAACGCACTATTCTTCATTTCATCAGTTCTGCCCAATCCTACGGAAATGAGTTGTTTCCAACTATTCCCTCTGGTTTGCATTCATATGTACATGTGGGTACATCAATGGGCCACAATATTATTTTTTTCCAATCTGATTCTATGCTATCTCACCGGCGTCAACAACCTTTTGCACAAACTTCGGTAAAATATCAATATGCATGAAATGACGAGAAATGAAGATTAATTTAATCATATTCTGGCCTTCTCTTTAGGAAGGATAAGTCAAGGAAATTGCAACAACGCTGGCGAATCCTGTCGATCACGGAACAGAGTCCGAGATGGTTTGCTCGAGAATTCCACAGACTTCAAATTATCCACGGATTCTATAACAAGTTGTAAGCTAGGGTAACAACTTCGAACGCTTGCGTTGAAGTTGTGACCCTAGCTGCGAGCAGTTTGACCTTCTACTTAGCAGTACGATTGAGTGGAGCAAGATCAGCACATCAGTTAATTGTGGCAGCATTCGCCACGTCTTTCTTGATAAATATATGGGAAAATATGGGCCAAACCTACGAAATATCATCGGAGGTTCTTCAATCCTGGACGGTTATGGAGGGAAGCACCTTGTGATTTAAAAAGTACCTAAGATCTGTGAAACCGATTCGGGTGATCATTGGAACGTTCTTCTATGCAGACAGACAGATCAAATTGACCATTTTTTCGATTATATTGAACCAAACTTTATCATTGCTTTTATCCATTTCACACTAACAAATTACATTACATTAATTGGCTGTAACTGTATGTGATGCGATTTTAAGTTTATCCTCACTATATGAGGATCATAGGATTAGATTTATTATTAGACTCATTTGTACGCCGACTAATATTCCCCATAACTCCAACGTTACAAAACTTACAACTTAGGGTGCACTCACATAAAACATGTTCCTTCAATTTTTGTCGGCATCACGGAAGGAACTAAACGGAAAGAACATTCCAACCGCTTACGAACAGACATCTCGCATTCACACTTCCGCAAGTAATAAATTACATACGGTCTAAACTTATGAGAGAGGTCTCTCCGTAACGGAGAAAAATGTTATGTGTACGGACAAAACATGCTTATGTAATGTGAGTACACCCATATAAAGTATAAAATAATTACCCCACTAATAATTTTGTCCATGAACCTTTTACAGTAAATCTTGCTGGAGGAGCGAGAAAAAATTCTCTTAAATGTTTCCACAGAATTGTTTCTTGTCCTGAAAGAGGTATTTAAGCAACCGTGTGTATATTTCCCCCTAAATGTTCTAAATTTAAAGTGCATTCATCTCAAGATCAACAATACATAGTTGGGGAGTGATCCCATTCACTCACCATGTTAATTTGTATTTTATTACCGCATACAGTATAATTAAAATTTTGCTCCTTTCAAGGGTGCTATAACAAAGGGTGTTTACAGAGGAGTTTCATTCATAATATATAGCAAAACTGTACACTTGACATTATGAATATTTTAGAAAATAATGTATAAAACGTAGGAAGGAATTTAATCGTAAGGCGTAGCTCTGGATTAAAAACTTCCATAAATTCTACTGCCAGTCAAATCTCGTGGTAGAAATGGACAATAATTACTGGAACGAATGAAAAATTCTGAGCTTCGCTTTTTCCCAGGTGTTTAATGTTAGTGTAAATTTTGGTTCATATTATACTGAAGTATAATCCTACATATGTACATACATACCGGTATAACTTCATTCGTAGCCGACTCTGTCCCCAATAACCCGTTCCTATCCATTCATTGACAGGATTTTAAGTTTTACAGTAATTAATTAATATACGAAGGGAAATTTTTTTATAACAGAACCACAAGGGAAATTGTTTTTTTAGCCGGTATGAAATTAATTCCGCCATATGATTACAAAGTACATGCTACAGAAAATTTGACGAGGATGGACAAAAAATGTGTCCAGTATATTGAGAATTCGGTTATAAAGCGCTTTTCCTGTAAATAGATAAATAAAATTCCAGTTGAGCCTATCTTTGCTTTACAATGTGGACCTCATGTTGGCTATATACTGCATGTATGTAATACTATCCTGAAGTAATTACAGTAACGTAAAGGTAGATAGGTTATCATACTGAGTATCTTTATGAGGTAGGCCTCACTTCTCACATATACTAATTACATACGGTCTGGATTCAGGAGCCATAAAAATCAATTAACAGTGCTTAGTTTTTTTTACCTAATTGCAGATTCATCATTTTTTCCAGCGAAATTGCTTGTTGATAGGAAGGTGGTAAAATCGGACATGGCCCTTTTCCTTTTGTGACCGAAAGGATCATTGCATAGTCTACTAAGCCCATTGAAGCTATCTGCGTAAGCTGATTTCAAACATTGCAACTTAGTTTTGCACTCCGCGAAACGTCAATAGCATTTGAGTATTTCACACTATCCCATCCCTCATACATTCATACACAAGGGTTTCCTACACGTCACAGCATAGACATAATATAATCCCACGTACTCACCTTTTCGGGATTTACTAAATAGAATGCAAATAACATTTTACTTTGGAGAGTTTGTTCAACATTGCTACTTATAGATACTTATATCTACATATATTCCTTGCTCACACATAATGTGAACATACAAACATTATTTGAAATGGATCTTCTTGGTTTTTCTTTCATGGATCACATTTAAATGACTCTATTTCCTTTTTTTAATTTTTCCCACACTCCATCTAACTCCAGACTTTTACCCTTAATTTATGCATACATTCGATAAACATTTTGCCTTACAACATGCATAAATTTTGAAAATCGCTCTTGCTAGCTTGCCTTTATTTTTTGTACTTTTTAAATGTTTTGGAAATCTCTCTCTTTAACAAGCAATTCGTAACCTATTTTTCTAAATGTATTTTAGTTAATAAACTATTTTCAATAATAATTATTAATATCCGTGCGTACTCAATTAAAAGTCATTTAAAAGGTACAGTTTAAAAACAATTGCCCAATTCCTTATTGGGCTCTATTTGAATCCAACCGCATACATGTATAGAGTGAACTTTGTAAAGGGCAAAACTGAGACTAATTCTTTAGCCTGACCCTGACTGTCTGACATTAAAACGAACTGCGTGCCAGGATTTTTTTTATTGACTGCGGAATATTGATACATATCAATTTCCATGGAGAGAATAAGAACGTCCCTTTCTTATTCCTTTCCCATTGTGATCTGGTTTCATGACGTCGGGCGAACGTTTGTACTGAACACAGGAGTCGTAAAGTGGACTAGGGAGTCAGGTATTCGGATTCACTGCGGAGAACGCGATTATTAATGTAAATAAATGCATGGAAGGATTTTATACCCTTCCTGCTATGTATTTACTCGGCTCAAGTATGCATAGCTCGTCAATTCGTCATTCCTACAAACGTTTTAATTATTCATGCAACGGGACGTCACTGTGATAAATGAGTTGTGCATGTGAGTCAAGTACTCGTCTGTAGAAGCATGGAAGTGTCTGCTTATAAACAGAGATCATAGCTCCTTACAATTAGACATGATTTGTTAGGGTGTTTAAATTTGTTTCAATATTTGACCAACATTTTATGTGGGCTATCCATTTGTTGTCCGCTTGTCCATAGATAATTGACACACTTGAATAATTTCATTTTTAATGAGGGACAAGTACGTATACATTGGAAGTGATTATACAGAAACCCTCACATACATGTTTCTCATGTGGGTTATATAAATATTGTAATGATCCAGCTTCACTTTATCATTTCCCACATGTTATCACGAGTTGAAGAAAATTTTTGGTCCTTTTGAGAAGCGCTCCATTGAAGATCACCTCAAGATTATTGCTATTAAAAATAATGTAATTATGAGGGAGTCAAATGAAATTGTCAATGTTACTATTATTACTATTTTTATGACATGTCAGTTGAGAAATGTGAAGCTCTGAATGAATTATATAATAAATGAGCTGCGCTGTTGCTGTAGTCATTCCTCAGTTGAACGTCATGTAAAAAAATTTGTCTTATACAATAATTATGTATTCTTCGTATTACTTTCTTAGGTCTGCTTGTAGTATAAAAAATGGAGAAATTAATATATTTTTTATTACTTTTCCGATATGAAATCTCAAGAGATATTTTTAGCTTCCGGAATTCCTAAAGTTGAAATTATATTGGCATGTACAATTAATTACGTAGCATTTGAGCGCATGTATTAGATACATATGTATATATAGTTACAGGGAGAAAATCAATTTGTGAGAGCCCACATTATAGGATTTTGATGTATTTAGAGCTGACAGCTCTGGGCAGAAAGATGGAACGTGGCATGGAAATGAGAGTTTAGTAATGGAATAAATTAAAAATAATTGGGAAGGAAGAGCGATTAAAATAAAACATTTTGCCTTCATCTAAAAACAGCCCCTTATCTCGTTCCACAGAGGACCGTCCTTTGAGAGCTTTTTCTGGATACTTTCCATCAAAAATCCTTCAACATATAAGGAGTGACTTATTAAAGCTGGAGAGTTAATTCTTCTATATAAAAAAACGCTTCATCAAGTTCCACATATAAAGTCAAAAACCAATTCATGGGGAATTGTTAACTCAACGTGACATTTTAATCTGTGGGTTTTTGTAGTCATTTAAAGCAACCTACATTATTCTAGTACAGTGTGTGCTCTTTATGATAGAGACGCCTCTCAAGTATTTTCTAGGATTTAAATAGATGCATAACATCCCAGACTGTCACAAGTCACAATGTTCTTTCAAAATCAGAGTTTCCCATGCTTGAGCCAAATGTTTTTATCTTTTACAGGTGTTCCTACGTGGAGAGTGGAGACAGATTGTGCACTGTACTGGCTCACATGGCTCGTATATATGCCCATGGAAATGTATACTTACACATCTGGTTTAAAGATAGAATGGAAATATGTAAATAGGTTGGGGAAATATTTAGAAATATTTGAGTAAAATGCTAATGGGAATCACATCAAAAATCCACCCACGGTATTGCATTGTATAAGTAAAAGACTTGTGAATTTTATTCAGCCCAGACTAGGAAGATACAATAAATGTTCATATGCGTTTTTATAGCCTTTCCCACAGAGGTAACTACAATTTTTGAGATTCTAGATCAAAATACCTTGTTGGTCCCGATATATACATATATATAGTAAGGAGCCGGAAATATATAATAATTCATAACTCAAAATCATAGTTTATAGGTATATGCAGTGTAGAATATTATTCGTTCCAAAAATTCAGAGTAAATAATTATAGTTCATTTTTCTGTAATAACCGCAAAGCATTTTCCAGTTTCCGTTTCTTCAGTAAGGAATTTGAGTCTAAAATACGCTCTTATATGGATAATATATACTATATCTACAATATTGAAGGAGCACTTTGAGTTCAAAACATTGGAGTGCCTTCCAGGAAGCGTTCGTTATTACACAGTAAAATCCTACGGAGCTTACAATTATATTATAGTCTACAGTTAACTATACATTTATGAATGCCTATACAGATATAGTGAGATCTATTGGTAACAACAGTAGTAAGTATATATAGTACATGTGTTGAGCATATGGGTAAAGTTTAAGTATAACTATCACATTGATTTAAAAGATACACATAAATATTTACATTCCTAAAATTTTTACACTGATTGTGAAAATTGCTCTGATTCTGAATGCAACTTATTTCGAACGGTTGTGCACAATTCCCAATTGTCAAAATTTTACTCGGAGATGAAATATAAATCGTGCTAAAGTATAAATAAAATTTTCGGAAATTTAAACATTAATACATTTTCGGAATTAAATCCCTCAAATCGAATTTTCAAAGATGTCAAAATAAATTGGCATATGCTAAATCCTACAAAAAATGTAATTTTTGATTTAAAATGAACACTATTCCTACGATCATGTCTCTTTTTACATAGTCTTGTGCAATTTTTTATTTTTTTTGGCAAATGAGTTAATTTTCTAGTTTCTTACTAGGTTCACATTTTTATATCATTTCTTATACATTTAAGTCTATTTGGACTGGACGTGGTAAAATTTGCTGACCACAGAGCTAGCTCAAACTAGTAGCGGAAATTGTTGCCTACTTTTTTTTTAAGGGACACAATAATTTTTCCAACTAATGTCTAAACACAGAAAATTATTTACAGCTGGCCAAATACGTACCTCCGGCTCAGGAAACTATACAGGGATATTCTCCCCATATATGTAGATACATACATATTGATACACACTCTTTGGTTGCATAATTTACTGAGCAGTTTTCCATTCACAATCTGTTCCAAGTTAAGTTCTAACAAGTACATTCAAATATCTCAATTTCGTTGTCACCTTTTTTTCAGACTTTTGGTAAATTCCACCCGATACACTTATTTCACACAAGTTTAGATATATCTTTATGTATTGACATCAAATATGTTACCCCATTTGTGACATATATATTAACACGACAGGTATTTCTTCCTTTTTTGGAAATACCTTAAATTCATCCCCCGCAATGATCACAACAATTATTTACAACCGGAATCCTTGACCAGCCCAAGTCCTCAATGGTTTCCATCCATTGCTCTTTTTTTTTTGAAAAGACAACTATTCTATTACATAAATATTTTTCCCATTTATACTTAAAGGATATTGCAGAAATATCTGGCCTTTCACTCACAGTCCGCGTCATTGACATGGGTCTTCAGATGACGGCGAAGGTTCGAGTCCCGGTTGGTGGAGTAGGGGCATTGCTGACACTTATGAGGTTTCTCTCCTGTATGGATCCTCTCATGTATTTTTACCCTTATTTTCTGAGTGGAAGTATATGAGCAATGTTTACATTTAAAAGGTTTCACTCCCGTATGCCTGGCTTCATGTCTTTTCAAATTTTCCTGCCTTGAGGTAAAATAAGAGCAAAATTGACATTTGTAGATTGTGAGGCCCGTGTGGGAGATTAAGTGCCGTTTTAAATGTCCATCCTGGGATGTGGAATAGGAGCAGAAGTCACATTTGAAGGGTTTCTCTTGAGTGTGAGTCCTCTCATGGATTTTGACCATGCTCTTCTGGGCCGCCTTGTAAGGGCAAAGTCTACATTTGAAGGGTTTCTCCCCCGTATGAGTTCGGACATGAGGGACGATATTGTCCTTCCGAGGGGTCGTGTACTGACAGAAATTACACTTGAAAAACATTTTCCCATTTTGTGTCCTATACACGAAATTTGAGGGGGATATCTGACTCTCAAAATTTTTAACTTTTGAGGGCTCATTCTCACAGTGGACTTTGGAGTGTCGTTTTAATTCCACATAAGTAATTGTCTCAAATTCACAGTGCTTGCATTTATGGGCTTTATTGGGGGGATGCTGAGACTTGAGGCTGACTTTCTCACAGGGTAATGGTAATAATGCATTCGAGCCCGAGTAACTGAATAAGGGGCACATGTCAAGAGGGGTTGGTAGAGCTTGAGCCTTCACATTTGATTGAGCCTCCTCCCCGTTCGAGTCTTGGATCATGTTCGATAAATTTTTGAGTGTCTCAGCTCTCTCCTCACTTGTCCTTGGGCTGGGAAATGTTTTCGGCGCGAATGGTTCAAATTTGTCGATATAATCTGCACGTTGGTCAAGGCCGTGCTGGGGCTGGAGAGCTTCCATGTGCAATGCCAAATATTATTGCCCGTATTTTCCTCGTCGTTTAGCTCAGTCGTGGAAGGAGGACACGTCCACAGTAGCATGCTCCTCTCAAGGTTGTCAGTATGTCAAATACGAAAATTGAGTCGAAAGGCATTGTCTTTGAAAAAATGTTTTTGTTTTTTGCATTTGATGGAAATTGTCCCCTCGTCCTCCTCCTCCTCGAGAAATGGAACTATAAATCGGGTAAAATTCCCGAGAAGGTAACAATTTACTTTTTTGTTCTTTTTTTTCTTTTTTTTTTGCTTATTTTTGTTTCTAAAACTTGCAAAATTTCAGGGGATGACCATTCAATGAAAATGTTCGAAAAAATGAAGATTCCAAATAATTTAAAAAATGTATTTACTGAATGAAAATTTTTTTTACAGCAAATATATGTACATCAGACTTGAGCAATGCTAACTGGATGACACTAAAGTTCTACAAGAACTGGAAACACTTTCCAAAATATTTGCACACATTCCCGAGAGACTTTGTTTTCTACCCCCAATAAAATACTGGGTGTAAGTATAAATACTTCCCTTTAAAATCCTGAGCCAAGAATATAAAGGGAATTGGCAAATTTGCAAACTTTCTGCAAAATTTGCATTTTTATCCCCTATACGTAGTACACACTTTTTTCCCCCCTTCAAGATTGTTATTGACTTTCCCAAATAAATTTTCTCTACGATATAAGGGCTCAAAAAAAATTTTTTTTGAAAGTCTTATATCTATTTAAAACTGTAAGATCTTCCCAAACTGATTGTATTTTGAGGGATATTTTTAATGCACCACCACACCCTGACGGCCAGATTTAATTACTAATCACAATTGCAAATATTTGCTTTTGCGTTTGCCTCTCTGTAAATTCATCCCGTGTGAGGAGTCAGTCACAAACCCGAGAAGTTTTTCTACTGGCGGCTGTTTCACTTGTGCTCCCTGCTCCGTCTTTTTTTTTTGCATATATACAATTCCCCAACTCCGAAGAAATACGTATAGGCCGCATGTGTTCTCTGCGAGGCGGAACGGAGACTACTACAGAATATGGGAAGCATGAATAATAGAAGAGCGGAGGAAATCACGGACCTATTTGTAGTAGGAGCTGTGCTAGCTCTAGCTCCCAAACAAAAATGTATTTCTGTATCGTGCATATTTGTTGTGACGCATTTATGTTGTGGGTGTTGGAGACAGTAGCCATAGCAAAATCCAAAGTATTTCTAAACTATACATAACAATCTACGCCTCCTGAAGCCTCAAATCCTATGTTTTTCACAGATAATCGTCCCCACAAAAATTGATTCCTCACGGGCTTAATATCCCTCCAGCCCAGCAATTTCCATGACCTTAAGTAATACCTACACTCACTTCAGCCTTTAACTTAATGCTACTCTCCGGCCTTTGAATTAATAGCAGGGCCATTTTTCCCTTCCCCCCTACCCCTCCTCTGTAATTATACGAAATAGCATCTAAGAAATCCCATGGTAAATTCTGAACATAAGAAAGTTTTTAAATGCCAAAGTATGAATAGAGCATGTAAAAAGGCCATAGTATTGATTTAATGCTCAAATGCACCTTATCCTCGCTCCTTCAAATTTTGCCCGTAAATACTCCACGGTTTTAGCAACATTTCCGAACCCCCTTGAAATAAAAATTTTGTTTGGGAGCAATAACATTTGTCGTTTTTTCGGGTATTTTGATTACAGACCAGTTGAGCCCATTTAAAAACAAAATTTGAGGCAGAGGGTATCGTCACAAAAATTGGACGGATTTGAGGGGTACCCTGATAATAAATGTATGAGTTCCCTGTTTTTATGACATTTAGTCCAGGAGCAGTCCACGTGTAATCAAGATCCATGCATCTACATATAAAGCAAAGGGGAAACTATGGCAAACCATTTACAGGGAAAATTGATAAACGCTTCCTTTCTTGTAATAATTGCTTGAGAAGTGATTAACTAGAACTCATATTTACTAACCCAGTGTCTGGCTTCTTGAGTGCTAATTGCCTCATGTGTGCATTTGCCACTGGCACAAAATAAACAGTCATGGAGCAGTTCAGAGTAGGAGCATGCACATTGGAACTATTATATATGCAGAATGCAAATATATACAGATCATAATATTATCATTCCATGACAATATATAACTAACCACAAAGACCTTGTCATTATATGTACGTAAATGTATTGAAGTGCCTGTCACAACGTATCAGGTTGGGCTCTCATTCCCTCTCTCGCTCCTTCAGAAGAGCCTCCGTCAGAAGACTCAGCAAATACTTCTGGCATATGGACAGTAAAAAAAAACTGACAATGAGAATTTTCGTATACATATAATTACTACAGTCAACTCGGGCTACAGTGGGATGCCTCACAAATAAAAAAATAATCATACACTCATAATGGTACGATTTTGTACAAGGTGGGATTGCACAGACAAAAAACATTACTTCAATGGACATTTTTCTTTAAAAAAATCGGATCTACAGAGAAATTGTTCTTAGAATGAAACCCGACCTTATAGCGAGGGTTGACTGTTCTAAGCTGCATAAAGTATTATAGGATTACAGCATTACTATTTATATATGTACTCCTTTGGACGTCACATGAGCTGTTACATGAATTTATCCATTGACGGAACAATATACTTGAGACAGGGATACTTTCACAGGAATAATTATTACAATCATTAAAATGAGTGGAGATAAAAATGACAAACAATGGCTGACATGAATTCCGTCCAGAACTGTATACATAGAGACTCAATAGAAATTTAAGAATTGTTATAATTTAATTTCTGCATGAACAATAATTGTTCTAGGAATTAAGTACACATTGTGTGAATAAATATAGTAGTAATTGTATAGTTCTAATAAAATCCTACAAGTAGTCCTATAAAATACGTATGTAGGTATTTATGACTAATTATTACATAAAATGCATTTGCAAGCTTCTTTTTTGCGGGTGTGTGGTATTTAACCTCAAGGAAAAGTTGAAGTTCAGTCACCCGATTCTCCACAACCGCGAGATTTGATTTTGTAATCCGTTAATAAGTCTTGAGGCTGATACGGACAACGTTTGAGGGGTTTGTTCGATCGGGAGTGTTGGTTGAACTTCGGACCCGATGCATGTTCCTAAACGAAATAAATTAGGCTCGAGCTCAGTCAATGAGAGGAGATCCGATGGGGATTCCGGTATTCCGGACTTGCTGAATATCTCAATGAGGAAGTCAACACCTGAGAAATGCAAATAAAAAAAATCATGAGTTTTAATAACTTTGGAATTAGCCTTAAAAAGTTTATGAATAAAAAACAAATGTCTGAAGGAAAAATGTGTTCTTAAAAAAAGTCCTTGGAGGTATAAGGTCGTAAATTTATGATTACCGGACAAACTTGATAGGCTATCATCAGAAGGGGGAAACTGCATGAAAGTTAAATTGACTCCAGACTTTTTCAATTCCAGCCAATATTTCCACTCTTGCTTCGAAATCCCCAAAAAGCACCATTCACAAGCATAGAGTTGGGCCGGGACGAGGGAAATAGTGATCCGCTCCAGCCCTTCCCAAATCCCGGGCCATAAACTACTACAAAAACTGACGAGCTCCTGCTCATCCCTTACGAACTCACACTTGAGGAATTTAACATTAGGGAATATCTTTGCAAGGATTTTATTAAACTCGGACCGAAACCTGTACTGATACTTGAACTGGGCGAAATGGAGGGTCCTCACAGTAGAGCAGACCTCAGTCCCTTCAAACTCCCAGGAATCTTCTAATACATTCCGATCGATCTTAAAATGCTTCACATGACACAGAACAACTGTGGAGAGATTCGGGAACAACTTCGCCAACGGGATTGTCCCCAGGATCTCAGCTTCGAAAAGTTGCTGCTGGGGGAAGCGGATGGTCCGAACTTTCGGGAAGGATCTTTTCGAAACTGTCCAAATCGTATTCAACACATGGAGATCTACTTTACACCATAATTCCTCCAAGCTTAAAAAACTACTCTCAAGGATCAGTTGTAGGGCTCGAGTCAATGCTTTATTATTTTCGATGAGCAAGTCCCGGATCTTGACATCAAAAACAATTAAACTCTTGAGTCTTGGTCTTGACTCCGCAAATCTTAAAATAGTATTCATTTCCGAACCGTCGGAACTTGGGAGATTGTCCAGTATCAGATTTTTGACGATGTGAGCCATACCTTGATCTAAAATTAGCTTCAAATCTTGAGATTGTATTCCCCTTGAAAATTCCTTTAAAGATGGGATTAAATGCAAGTTCTCCAAATGCTCTACACTCAGATTTATTGATTGAAGATCTGGGAATATAAATTGATCCTTTTCTAGGAACAAGGAATTAAAGTCCTTTACAAACTTGGTGTTCACATGTTGTATTGAATTTTGAGGGAGATGACGGATAACGGACTTCATAAATTCTGTGGCTTCACACTTCCCGGAGTGATGACAGTTGTCGGAGACTTCCAAGGAGGTGATTCCTGATGCTCGCAAAGGAGCCTCTTGAAGCTTCTTCAATAGGGTCCAGAAATCCTCCCCACAATCATGCTGAGAGTAGCAGGAATAAATACTAATACTGAGTTGTTTGAATATTTTTTGAGGGCTTGTTTGGAGCCATTCGACCCTTTCTAAATTTGATTCTCGATTCTCCACAAGGACTAATTGAAGGGTGGATTTCTCACTTCGGTAATAGAGATAGTCTCGGGCAATCCGATTCCATTTCTTGTTCAGCAGAGCTAGGTTGAGTAAATCTTTGGTGGAGAAGTTCTTCAAGATTTCATCTGCTATCTAAAATTTAGATGTAAAGTTTCATATAAATTAATCATTCCATATGATATTGCCATTTTTGAAATCGAACACATTTAATTTTGGTAACTAGGAAAGTCTCATTTACAAAAATGTAAGTTACAATATCAAAAGTAATGTCAAAAATGGGAACTTGATCAAATATTAAAGGATTTACCCCAAAATGTCGACACAGGGAATGATTCCATATCAAATTAATAATAACTGAAGCAATTAAATTACTTAAATGAAATTGTCAACCATAAAATTTATATATTTTGAACTTGACCCACAAAAAATGTTCAAATTTAAAGGATACATTAGTCATTTCCCATATATTAATCACTAAAGTTCACTTTATTGTCAAACTATTATACTGTTCGTGAATAAAATCCCATAACTTTTCCAGATTTGAAAAAAAATATTTCTCTATTAAAAGCATATTGTCCCCCAAAATATTTACGTTAAATTTCAAAAATAAATACATAAAAGCTTCAAAATACTTACCAAATCAATCCCAATGATCTCATCCAAATGGGGTTCCATTGCAACTTGTAATACTTTTTGGACATCAATTCTCCTTTCTATAGAGCAAAACATACCATTAAAGCATTAAAAATTATGCGTTTCTACAAAAATATTCAAAAAAGTGAACTTAACCAAATTTTTCACTCTCAGGTTTAAAACTGAAGCCAGTAAACAACCCCTAAAAGTATCAAATTTGTCTCAAAAGGATCGGCGTTCTGCGGGGAAAAAATTTACAAGAGAAATGGAATATGTCCAAATATTTTTGACCCCAGTGAGAGAATAAAAATAATGAAATAAGAACCTGCTATGAAGTGTTTTTTTACATTAAAAGTTTTTATTATGGGCGAACCCTTTTCACTGGATAAAATTTTGAAGTGATGTTTGTTGCTTACATTTACAAAACAGACCCAAAGCTAGAGATTTGCGCCAGTTGGTTCAATCTGTCAAGAATCTCTGTAAAGTGTTCACAGGACCAAGGTATATATTTTATGGGTTGAGTAAAATTTTATGGGTTGTAAGCTTTTGCTTATGCTCCTGCCGTCCAGTGAATACTTCCATCGACTGTTATTATTGGGGTTTTAACTTGAAGTAAAAATCGCCTGCATGTTTACGCTGTAAGAAAACTTCGGATGGGGAAGAAAATCCTACGTGTCTTTTGTGATTTCATCATTTTTAGGGGCCAGGTATAATTTTGTGTTCATTGTATGCAACTTAGTACCTTGTGAATGCAAATCTGATGAAATCATTTGGGAGGATGATGTGTTTACATATGAGGTACCCCATCAAATATGGGTAGCTCCGTCCTTTAACGGTCGATTCTCTTTAACGGTCATGACTCATTCCAAGCAACTTAAGCTGATGTGGACAAATGATGTAAACATTGAGAGTCCAAGACTCAAAATTAGAAACTTTAAATAAACATTCGTTTCCTGTTTGTATATGTATGTGGAAGCAAATGTGGGCATATACTGCAGAACACCTATGATAAGGGCAGCTGGAGAATTTGACTCTTAGGATGACGGGATATTGTCAAGAGTAAAATTAATATTGTGTAATAATAGAACTGTATCATATTTATCTGGCTTATTATTTATTAGAGTGGATTCTTTTATACAAGGAACTCCCTTGTAAGAATATGGACGCTATCGAGGAGAAATTTTTTGGGTGCATCCCAAATTTTAATACAATGTTAATTTTTCTCCTTGTAAGAGCTCATCTTCTTGAGAGTAAATTTTTGCTGCTTTTAGGGCTGATGTTGGAGAAAATACTTGAGCCTATGCTATCGCACTTAGCTTACGTTAGACTACTAAAAAAGCTTCCTAAAATTTTAAATGTGATTTTGGTTTACAAATGTTTCGTGGGGTTAACTGTTCTCATAGAATTTATGGATGGTAATTTAGGGTGAAGTGTTAATATTAGGCATTGCTCTCCAGATGTTCACTTTTAGTTACCATCCATAAAGAAAGTAGCAATTTTACTTGAAAATTGTTTTTTGGCGCGTGGAGGTAAATTTAGAGGAAATTGTGCGATAAATGATTATTACTGTCAGCTGTAGCTTTTAAAATGTAAACAGTTGGAATTGAACACCCTGTGTGAATATTATTAGTTTAGTGGGTAATCATAATAATTATATTTAACCAGCTCGAGCAATAAACCACCCACAATTTTAATTTGTGCTGTAAAATAAGCATTATTGAAACATACCTCCATGTAAGGCGTTAAACTGCAATTAAGTGTCACTTGACCTCCGGTAAGCATTCCCGCAAAGTTCCTCCAATGTGTGCTAATTTGCTACTGACGTCTGGGTTTTCTTGCAAAAATATGGAACGATTTCCAGCGTATTCCATCAAATTGTGTGTAGTATTCTGGGTCTGGTTTTAATCCCGTTGGGAGCATAATTTAAAATAATGACATCATTAGAGGAGTTGAACTCCCATTAAAATAATTATTTAGTTTCTGAGACCCCAAAATATCTGTATAAAAGAGCGAGTCTCAGGGGGAAAAATATTATTTCACAACTCAAAGCACAACAAAATGAAAGCTGTAGCGGTTCTTGTGTTCGTTTTGGCAGTTGCCGTTGTCAACGGCACGCAGACTTTCAGGCCTATAATAATAAGGCCGAGACCTCCACCAAAAGTTGACGGTATAAATAAACTAACATATATGATTGGTTTTTGCGAAGAAGTTACAATTTTTATTGATTTCTTTTGGAAAATGTTTTAACAGGGGGAGCACATCATGGAAAAGCACTCCTCTCTACGAAAAATTCAGGTAAAATTTATATACAATTTTGGGGAAACTTTTTATTTACCATTTAAAGTAACCAGAGAATTCGTTTTATTATTGTCTAACAGGGAAATGGGTTTCGAATGCAGTGGACGCACCTTCCGGTAATAATTTACGTGAAATTTACTCCCAATTTTGGTGAAACTATTTATTTACGATTTATAGTAAACACGGAATTCGTTTTATTTTCGTCTAACAGGCAAATTGGCCGGGATCACCGCTCCATCCGGTATTAATTTACGTGAAATTTATTCCCAATTTTGGTGAAACTATTTATTTACGATTTAAAGTAAACAGTAAATTCGTTTTATTTTCGTAAAACAGGCAAATGGGTCGGGAATGACGCTCCATCCGGTAATAATTTACGTGAAATTTATTCCCAATTTTGGTGAAACTATTTATTACCGATTTATAGTAAACACGGAATTCGTTTTATTTTCGTCCAACAGGCAAATGGGTCGGGAATGACGCTCCATCGGGTAATAATTTGCGTCAAATTTATTTCCAATTTTCGTGAAACAATTTATTTACGATTTAAAGTAAACAGGCAATTCGTTTTATTTTCGTCTAACAGGCAAATGGGTCGGGAATGACGCTCCATCGGGTAATAATTTACGTAAAATTTATTCCCAATTTTCGTGAAACAATTTATTTACGATTTAAAGTAAACAGGCAATTCGTTTTATTTTCGTCTAACAGGCAAATGGGTCGGGAATGACGCTCCATCCGGTAAAAATTTACGTAAAATTTATTCCCATTTTTGGTGAAACTATTTATTACCGATTTATAGTAAACACGAAATTCGTTTTATTTTCGTCTAACAGGCAAATGGGTCGGCAATGATGCTCCATCGGGTAATAATTTGCGTCAATATTATTTGCAATTTTCGTGAAACAATTTATTTACGATTTAAAGTAAACAGTAAATTCGTTTTATTTTCGTCTAACAGGCAAATGGGTCGGGAATGACGCTCCATCCGGTAATAATTTACGTAAAATTTATTCCCAATTTTGGTGAAACAATTTATTTACGATTTAAAGTAAACAGGCAATTCGTTTTATTTTCGTCTAACAGGCAAATGGGTCGGGAATGACGCTCCATCCGGTAATAATTTGCGTCAAATTTATTCATAATTTTGGTGAAACTATTTATTTACGATTTAAAGTAAACAGTAAATTCGTTTTATTTTCGTCAAACAGGCAAATGGGTCGGGAATGACGCTCCATCCGGTAATAATTTACGTGAAATTTATTCCCAATTTTGGTGAAACTATTTATTACCGATTTATAGTAAACACGGAATTCGTTTTATTTTCGTCCAACAGGCAAATGGGTCGGGAATGACGCTCCATCGGGTAATAATTTGCGTCAAATTTATTTCCAATTTTCGTGAAACAATTTATTTACGATTTAAAGTAAACAGGCAATTCGTTTTATTTTCGTCTAACAGGCAAATGGGTCGGGAATGACGCTCCATCCGGTAATAATTTACGTAAAATTTATTCCCAATTTTGGTGAAACAATTTATTTACGATTGAAAGTAAACAGTAAATTCGTTTTATTTTCGTCTAACAGGCAAATGGGTCGGGAATGACGCTCCATCCGGTAATAATTTGCGTCAAATTTATTCATAATTTTGGTGAAACTATTTATTTACGATTTAAAGTAAACAGTAAATTCGTTTTATTTTCGTCTAACAGGCAAATGGGTCGGGAATGACGCTCCATCCGGTAATAATTTGCGTCAATATTATTTGCAATTTTCGTGAAACAATTTATTTACGATTTAAAGTAAACAGTAAATTCGTTTTATTTTCGTCTAACAGGCAAATGGGTCGGGAATGACGCTCCATCCGGTAATAATTTACGTGAAATTTATTTCCAATTTTCGTGAAACAATTTATTTACGATTTAAAGTAAACAGTAAATTCGTTTTATTTTCGTCTAACAGGCAAATGGGTCGGGAATGACGCTCCATCCGGTAATAATTTATGTGAAATTTGTTCCCAATTTTGGTGAAACTATTTATTTACGATTTATAGTAAACACGGAATTGGTTTTATTTTCGTCCAACAGGCAAATGGGTCGGGAATGACGCTCCATCGGGTAATAATTTGCGTCAAATTTACAACCAATTTTGTTGAAGCTATTTATTTACGATTTAAAGTAAACAGGGAATTGGTTTTATATTTGTTTAACAGAGGGAAGGCTTAACGAAGTGCTTGTAAAACAGGGTTTCGGTATGTTTTCTGACAAATAATGGTTTTAATTTTTTTCAATAATTTGTATGGTTTATGTATGCAATATATTATTTTAAAAAATAACCGAGTTTGTTTGTATTTTCACAGGATTACCAAAGGTAATTACATATAATTTCCTCGCAATTTATGCAAAACAAATGTGTTAATAATACTTTAAAACATTTCTTCATTGTGCGTTAAAAATAGATCAGTTGCCTTCCGAAGTGCCTTGGCCTTGGATTTAATCCAATGGCTCAGGTAATAACAGAGCGTGTCCAATTTCGTTTAAGCTAACATAAAAATGCGTTAAAACCATTAAGAAATACATTTATCATGTTTTTTTGAAAACAGGCGAAGTGTTTAAAGGATTGCATTTCCGGGAAAGAACCCCAAGAAGAATCCGAAGAAGAGTCCGATGATGAGGTAATTGCAGCGATACTTGCTTTCGTGATATCCGTTAAAAATATATAATTAAATATATTATTATTTATTTGGTGCTGCTTATAGGAACTAGATCGTGTGTTTCAATAAGATATCCCCATAGACGGTACCGGTTCAGTTTCTTAGCAGTTATTTTGGAAGTATAAGCATGTATGTGTAGATTGTATTGAAATTTTAAATGAATCATGTAATTATTTTGGAAATTGGTTTTACAGACAAAGAAGATGCATTAGACAGTACTTATTTACTCTCCCCCGTGAAAACTAAGGTACATTTTCTTACTGATGGACGTGGAAACCATTTTAATTAATACGCTCATACTACATTCATAATTTTGAAATTGCAGGGAAGATAAATATTCAAACACACACAAGTTAATTTCTGGGTAACTGCTACTCCAAGACGCACTGATGTCACAGCTATACATACTCAAAATTTTGCCTTTCTCGAAATTTTAAAAGAAAAATTCAAACCCTTCGAATCACTTATTTTTCATTGTCTGTGATGGGTTAACTATAGAGACAATACTCGATTCGTGCTTGATTTACTTGTTTGTATAAAATTATGCAAACATGTTCACACTGTTAATTTGTGCAGACCCAAAGCAATAAAGATTCGGATTATAATGTGCAAGAAAAATTTGACTGTTACTTCTTTCTTTTAAAATACCCTTCGAAGAATCCATGCAATAAACAACTCCAACAGTAGGTACGTTACTGTATTTCCTCTTAAAATAAAACCTTCAAAAGTAACACTACGATGTTGGTTACAACTTTTCTAGAGGCGCGATCTTAAAGATACGACGCTGTCTATAACATAACAATTAAAAGCTACCCCGGTGCTCAGCCTTAAAATCATTGTGGGGGAAGACTTCATGCGTTCAAATTTGACGACACTTTATTTATAATGTGAGAACTCGACGGTGAAGCAATTCGATGTATTTTAATATATGCTTGGTGTTGAGAATGGAATATTTTCAAGACAATCATAAATATCATATCTTATTTGTATAGTTATTAGAGCGAAATGTACAGCGTGTGCCTAAAAAAACGTACCCCAGAATGCGTCATTGCAAAGCGGGCGTACGGCTTTCATGTCAATGGGACAAAAACGAACATACTCCCTGTTGCAAGAGAAAATTCAACGTAGCAGTTCCTCAATTCAAACCCTCAAAATAAATCAACTCATAAATTTACAATAAAATATAACAAAATTATACTTTTTTAAAGCTGAAACCGTTTTACGTCTCCAAGACACGCCCAGGGGCATGCTCTATTCACCCATGGCTACTCCTAGGCTGGCTTGAAAGCCTAGCTTTCCCCTGGGGCCGCATCACAAAATTGTGCGAAAGTTAACAAACAGAATGAATGACTTTATTGCGGCATGTTCTGCTACATCCAAAAAGTAGCTGAATAGACAGTTTTGTCTTGTTCAGGCAGCCGGTGGAGTTGGGGTGCAATGACGGGTCATCTCTTGGGTGACTGGCAGTAACATCTGAACTGAGCTGATTACGTCTCCTAGCACGTTTCCAACCAGCAGCTGGCAGTGAGTATGATAGCTGGATTCTCCAACTACCTGAACGAAGAAAACGCATTCTCATCACATAATTTCGTTTTCACGCTATCAATTTGCAAACACAATCAATCTATTCCAACTTAACTCACCAATCATCCCCGGCTTCACCGTGGAACGACATGACCAAGACTCAACCACAGAGCAAATGAACACATCCAAGCCAAGCTACTCCAAGGCAAGTTTTAAAGACTAGCCTACCCATGGGGTAGTAGAACACTGCGAAAGTTCAACTGTTTGAATTACTTCTGTGCGACGTGTTCTTTTATAGCCAAAAAGTAGCTTAACAGAACGTTTTGTCTAGACCAGCCATCTAACCGGTGGAGATGAGATAAGATGGCGTGGTATTTTTCTGCGGGCTGGCAGTAACATCATACGTGAGCGCAACATTTCCGATTTAGTAACAGAATTGAATGATTTTCACTGCCGGCTGAAAAATGTTTATAGGTGCTGCAATGAAGTGTCTTTGTAGGTATGTGTGGATTATGTTGCCATGGTTGTTAGCATCACGGCATCACGTTTATCACGTCTGAGCATGTGTTTATTTTGTGAATTCTTTGCTCATTGTCGGTGAGTATAGTTTCATTCATTCGTGAAATGGCACCAAAACGGCCGGAAGTGGTTGAAAAATGTGCGCCAAAAGATCAGTATAATCTTCATCATAGGCTATTTATTTATCAGTCGTATTTGCTTAACCGGCATCAGAAATTGGTTATTGCAGTCTTTATACGTGCCATATCATGGTGGCACTTTAATACTGCTTCATATCGAAAAGCTATACTGAATATTGTGAATAAGCTGGGAAACGAGAGTACTTTGCTTAAACGAGAGATTGCGCCGGGGGAGTAAACGGTACGGACATGGTAAAACCTCCAAATAGTTTCTAGGATACTCGTGCATGAGCCGGAGAAATCTACACTTCTATCCTACGAGACTGGGAATACCAAGACAACAGTTCAGAATTTATAGAAGATTCGGGTCTACGCGTAACTCGGCCAACTCGTGTGCAGCAACTAAAAAACGAGGATTACCCAAATCGCGTAACAATTTGTACAGAAATGATTTCGAGATTTGAAGAAAATGCATGTGCAAATTATTAAACTTAAAGTTTCAATTTGTAATTTTGAAATGTGGATACGTTGAAATAATTTGGAATCATTTGCAGCTGATTTCATTGATATTTTAGGCAACTCTAGTTGACAACAATATGTGGACTGACGAGGCATCGTTTGATATTTCGGGCCTGACAGTACCCGATTTCTGGCTATGGTGTCGAATAAAGCAAAAGGTATTTGCAAACGCCATGAAAAGCAATGAAGAACTGAAGGAGGCAATAATACTTCAGAAATGGCAACCTATTTCAAGCGAAATAGTTCGAGCATGTAAAAGTGTACCTGATAAACTTCAACGTTGTTTGAAAAATAATGGAGAGCACATGTGAAAAATGAAACAATAATAGTCATTTAAGCATGTTGGCTTCATCATTGTTATACTTAAATTTTTCAATAAATTCCGTCAATGAGTTTAAATTTAACAAACGCAGTTTTAGTAGGACTTGGTCTTTAAATATTTTTGGAACTCAAATTAAGCTTTAGAGACAAAAAAAGACGCTCTCAACTTGCTCTCACACTGGGAGCACTAGTCGGTATCGATTGTGTTTGCAACATGTGATAAAAACGATATTATTCGATGGATATTTCGTTTACCTCACTGTCAGGCAGCAGGTGAATCCGGATATATTTTGCTTCAGTTGCTGGCTGAAAAGGAGCAATGAAACGTAAACCGCTCATGACAGATGTTACTGCCAGCCAGGCGAGAGATAACCCGCCGTCCTACCCAATCTCCACCGGATGGCTTGTTAGTCTAGACTAGGCATGATATTAACGATATAACGATACGATATTCTCGTTAATATCGTACATTTTTGACGAACGATATTGAACGATAATTCTCGTTTATTTCAAACGATATATCGTCTCAATAAGGTATCGCACAATCTAGCGATAATCGCTGAAATTGTATGTCCATAGCCAAATTGCTCTGGATCATAACGCTGGAACCATTAAAAACTCACTATTACATTATTTCGTTGTTCGGTACTCTATCTAAGAACAGCAACAATCTTTCTCCAGCCTATAATTATTAGCAAACCTTAAGCCACCATCAACCCATCTGTTTTATGAATCAAATTTACCATTTTACCATGTTTGCAGAGCTGGAAATTTGCGTGACATATCTGCATTACTCCTGACACATTTAAATAAAACATATAAAATGCCAAAACGACGTCCTATAATTATTGTGATAAATTATTAATAAATAATAATTGATGATGAGGATATAAAACTGAGACGGTTGCTGAGAAAATTGTAAACGAGGATACAGTGACGGGGTCGCGCGTGGATTCTTTATATTTGAATGACAACTATTAATATCAATTGATTTTAGGTATTTTTACCACAACAGTAAATTTTAGTCCCCGAATAATATTTCTTAAATATACACCAAAAAATGAATTTCACATCAATTGTGCATATAACAGATACGTGGAACCACCGTAAGAAATCCATTTGCATTGTTTTTTATAGTACCCACCATGTTTGGACGGTATAAAAGTTTATCGTTCATATCGTTCTTCAAAATCTATATCGGGAATTTTTGAATAAACGATTACGATATTAACGAGAGTTTAAAAATGAACGATAATATCATGCCTAGTCTAGACTAAATAGTCTATTCACCTAATTGTTTAACAGTGAACAACAATGAAGAACATAGTGGTTTGATGATTCCAGGGTTCAGTCCCTTCAATCGGCCCTTATAGATAAAACTGGTGTATAAATACTAATCGAGCGTGTAATAAGGAATCACTTAAAATGGTTAAATCAGCCTTTCACGCCAATTTGATTTTTTCTAGAAATTTCTTGATTCTTTTCGAAGTTTCATCAACATTCGATATTTGTGGCGGGGAAGGTATTCTCCAAGATTGTAGTGATCAAGGAATTCGTTTGTGCGTTTTAATCAGATTTTACTTAAATTCTGATATTTTCGAAATTTCATGAAATTTGGGGTGATAAAGGTATTTTCCACAACTTCAATGATCAACAAATTAGTTTGTGCGGTTAAATCTAAATTTCACGTAAATTTGTGGAATTTTCAAAATTTCATGAAATTTCTTAAAACGATAATTGTAAAGGTAAAGGTGTTATGTCCAAGTTCAGGACCCAACAAGTCGTTTGCCGCTGGTCCGACCGTTGTATGCGGGAGCCTTTAGAAGGACAAAATGAAAAACGAGCAATCTTACAAAAGCGTTTCGCTTTAAAAACCTAACACAGGACCGGGCCAGTCCAATATTGGACGATTACAAATTTTTGATTGATAGTCTTAAAAAGAGTGCGCATGACGCTACCTAGTTTACGTTGGACCTGGTTCCATTGCAGTTGGGCTGAGGGGAAGGTTTAGTGAATTAAAAGGTAAGTTTTCAACGGTATGGTTTGATATAAGGCAATGTAGTCGGTGGAGTGGTACATTTTGACATCATTAATGTGCTGATTTTAAAGTAATCGCATGTTTTAATAATCTACCCATTCTGAAATTGAATCATCATCTAACTCGGTTTAAAATATCAAATAAAATGGGAAATTGACAACAGAAGTAGGAAGTCGTAGAATTTTAAATGCAATTGAGGAAATCAAAAAATCCTATAAAAACCTAGGTCGGTAGAAAATATTTTAAGGCCCAGGCTCGTATGAGAAGACGAATTTTTCTAGGACTGTAGAAGACTTATTTCCTCTATTGTCTACAAAATTCCATGACTTTTGTCTTCAGTCGTCAACCCTTATGTGATTTGTACACCCCATAACATGCAATGGTGGTCACATTTACAACAAAAATACACAGATTCAACACATAATAATAAATACTATATTTTATGTAGCATTAATAAGACGCTGTGGTCAAGCCATGCATAGTTTCACTCAAGAGAGTTGCTCCAGAATTTGAGATCGTTTTTCGAATTTTCATAAATCTCCAATGATTTGATGCTGACATCCTTTCGGAATTACAATTAGTGGTTGCCATTAGATTGGGACTTCAAATGCTCCAGATATTGCAGTGGGCACTCTCTAACCTATCATCGAGCCGCAAATAATGGACATATTATTTTAATATACAAATACGTTTTTTGTTCCAGTTACTAATAATATACACATACAAGGTAGACATACACTTAGTATGTCCCAAGAGATGTTATGAATTTTAGTACATGTCATTGTAAGTTGTTGTAAGTACTTAACACAAACATTTTTATGGCACATACCTACATCGGTAGTGGTATCGAAACGGGGCGTTCACGGTACCACGAAAATATATAAAATGTGTAACACAAAATACGAAACCCCAATGCACATGGTTCTAATTACTTACCATGTGTGCTTTGCATTCAGTACAGATTATAACTAATTATCCCATGTGAACTCTTCTTTACTTCCACTTGTTTAGCTTTTTTTGCATGACTCATAAATTATTACTTTAATTGAGATGAAGCGAGTTCCACTTTGTCATGGAAAGACCCAACAGAAATAACATTGGACGTCGAAAGTCAGGGAACCAATTACCAAACCAGTTCCAACTTTTTACTGGTACCAAGGTATTGCTTGAAAGCATGGCTAGGGTGAAAAACGAGGAAAAAATAATTATAACTTGAGCATTCAAGTCATGGTCAGGAAATGTATAAACTTGGCCATGATACTTGAAGCCAAGTAAGCGTCATGGTCAGGTTGGAGAATATTACTTGAGTGTCAAGTCATGTTCATTGTCAAGTCTGATAATGTAAAAACTTGACCATGAACCATGAGTATTTCGTGTACAGATTCAAGTAAAATAAAGTTGCGCATGTCAAAGACACGGCGCATAAACTTTCAAAATAACATTTCGTTAATTATTGTTTTATTTTTCAACAAGTTTTAACTCATGGTCGGCAGGCAAATTTGACTGCAATTAAATTTTTTACCTGTTTTAACATCTGGAGTTAATAGCATTTGCTTCAACGAATAAGATTCTTTGATAAATCTTTTTCAGATGAAATTTTGTTGTGTTAATAATTATCTTACATACTATTTACAATTTTGAGACCATGTGAAAACAAGATGTCGAATTAGTTTAACCATATACATGTATATATGTATATACAGTGAATTTCCTATATAGTGGTTTCCTTTCGGACAGCATATCCTTTAGATTAACATGGTTAAATATTCCCTTGTACTACATTTTCATTATGTAGTGGTAAAATACAATGGCATCCCCATACATGGGCAAGTATTTTGTCATCCCTTGGGAACCACTATGTAGGAAATTCACTGTACATGAGCATATATGTATATATATTGTTCGGGTCAAGCCATGATCAAGCCATGGTAAAGTCATGGTCAAGGCATGGTCAAGTCATGGTCAAGTCAAGTGCAATTTTGGTTGTACATGATCATGTTCAAGTGGCGTAAAACGTACTTGATTACTTGACCATGAAATTTCAAGTAATTACCTGAACATGAGTCGCCATGGTTCAAGTTCGTATCAAAAAATACTTGACTTTCATGGTCAAGTCAAGTTCATGGTCAAGTCTGGAATTTACTTGACTTGAGCGCAGCACTGATTGTAAACAAAGTGTCGTCAAAAATTGAACGTGTGAAGTCTTCCCCAACAATGATTTTAGGGCTAAGCGCCGGGGTAGCAACTTAGGTTTCATTTATACACCACTACTTGTTTTGTTACGCATTTTCAAACAGTATTAAAATTGCTACCATTAAGTATGTATTGAAAGGTCTTTAGGTACAAGGAAAGTGTGAGCTACAGTGCGAGTGTGCAGGTGTCACAAGCAGGAAAGACTTAAAATTGTGTCTAAATGTTTGAAAATGTTGTTTCACATTATTATATATTAGCATATTTTATGCATATGGTTAGAAGATATAGAAGTGACTCATACTTGTGTATTTTAAGGACATATTCTAGAATTCTGATCCCTTTAAAACTTCTTTTTAAGCGGATGCGACGTACTCTGTATAATTATAACGTTCACGTACCTTTATAAGGATGAACATTAAATGACACTTATTAGACTTGGCTAATGAACTCAATGAGGCTGAATTTGGACAGACAGATCTTAATTGTTATATTATAGACTGGGTCGTACCTTTAAGATAGCACCTTTGGAAGGTTGTAACCAACACCGTAATGTTACTTTTAAAAAACGTTTTATTTCAGGAGGAAATCATGTACCTACTAATGGATGATGGAATAATGGTTGATGCATTGAAGAGTATTTTATCTGATTATTATATTCCAAGAAAAAAGTAATAGTCAGAGTTTTGCTTGTACATTATAATCCGAAACTTTATTGCTTTGGGTCTGCACAAATTACCAAGGTGGACATGTTTGCACAATTGTATATATACAAACAAGTAAATCAAGCACGAATTTGAACTACATCACAGATGATGATATGAAAAATAAGTGATTCAAAGGGGCGGAATTTTTCTTTTAAAATTTCGAGAAAGGCAAATTTTTGAGTATATATGACAAAACTGTGTCATTAGTGCGTCACGGAATAGAAGTTTCCATTAAATAACTTGTGTGTGTTTGAATATTTATCTTCCCTGCAATTTCAAAATTATGAATACAGTATTTGTAATAATTCATTTGTTTTACATAGATTACTAAGAAATTATATGTAATCATTTGTGCTAATACTGTAAAAATACATACAAGTTCGGTCACTTTTTATAATTAATATATTGCATATATGAACCATTGAAATTAATAAAAATAGACATCCATTATTGCAAGAAAATATACCTCGACTGTATGTCATCAGAAGATTGTCAATTCCACCGACTGCTAGACAAATATAAAACGACTTCCGTTTACATTATATCATAAATACATGGTTTCTCCAAAATTCGAAACAAATTTCACGTAAATTATAACCTCATGGAGCGTCAACTGCATTCGAGACCCACTTTCCTGTTAAACAAAAATTAAACGAATCCCATTTACTTTAAACCGTAAATAAATTGTTTCACCAAAATTGGGAATAAATTTCACGTAAATTATTACCGGATGGAGCGTCATTCCCGACCCATTTGCCTGTTAGACGAAAATAAAACGAATTGCCTGTTTACTTTAAACCGTAAATAAATTGTTTCACAAAAATTGGAAATAAATTTCACGTAAATTATTACCGGATGGAGCGTCATTCCCGACCCATTTGCCTGTTAGACGAAAATAAAACGAATTGCCTGTTTACTTTAAACCGTAAATAAATTGTTTCACAAAAATTGGAAATAAATTTCACGTAAATTATTACCGGATGGAGCGTCATTCCCGACCCATTTGCCTGTTAGACGAACATAAAACGAATTTACTGTTTACTTTAAATCGTAAATAAATAGTTTCACAAAAACTGGGAATAAATTTGACGCAAATTATTACCGGATGGAGCGTCATTCCCGACCCATTTGCCTGTTAGACGAAAATAAAACCAATTCCGTGTTTACTATAAATCGTAAATAAATAGTTTCACCAAAATTGGGAATAAATTTTACGTAAATTCTTACCGGATGGAGCAACATTCCCGACCCATTTGCCTGTTAGACGAAAATAAAACGAATTGCCTGTTTACTTTAAATCGTAAATAAATTGTTTCACGAAAATTGGAAATAAATTTGACGTAAATTATTACCGGATGGAGCGTCATTCCCGACCCATTTGCCTGTTAGACGAAAATAAAACCAATTCCGTGTTTACTATAAATCGTAAATAAATAGTTTCACCAAAATGGGAATAAATTTCACGTAAATTCTTACCGGATGGAGCGTCATTCCCGACCCATTTGCCTGTTAGACGAAAATAAAACGAATTTACTGTTTACTTCAAATCGTAAATAAATTGTTTCACGAAAATTGGGAATAAATTTCACGTAAATTATTACCGGATGGAGCGTCATTCCCGACCCATTTGCCTGTTAGACGAAAATAAAACGAATTTACTGTTCACTTTAAACCGTAAATAAATAGTTTCACCGAAATTTGGAATAAATTTCACGTAAATTATTACCGGATGGAGCGTCATTCCCGACCCATTTGCCTGTTAGACGAAAATAAAACGAATTTACTGTTTACTTCAAATCGTAAATAAATAGTTTCACCAAAATTATGAATAAATTTTACGTAAATGTTTACCGGATGGAGCGGCCACTGCATTCGAGACCCATTTTCCTGTTGGACGAAAATAAAACGAATTCCCTGTTTAGTTTAAATCGTAAATAAATAGTTTCACCAAAATTGTGAATGAATTTGACGTAAATTTTAATTAAATATTAAATTAATTAAATATTAATTAATAATAATATGAAATATATATTAATATGAAAGTCAGATGGAGCCTTCAACCTACCAAGTCCTGGAAACCTTGGACTCCTCGCACCGTTGACAAAGGCAACTGCCAAAGCGAACGCAAGAACCGATACAGCTTTCATTTTGTTGTGCTTTTCGTCGTCAAATGATAATGTCGTTCCTTGAAACTGAATCTTTTATATAGGGTTTTTATAGTCCCAAAACCGAAATAATTATTTTAATTTACGGTTGAACTCCTCCAATGATGTAATTATTTTAAATTACGCTCGTAAGAGGATTATAACCAGACCCAGAATACTACACACAGTTGGATTGAATATTCTGGAAATCGTTCCATATTTTTGCAAGAAAATCCAGATGTCAGGAGCAAATTAAGACACATTGTAGGAATTTTGCGGAATGCTCACCGGAGTTCAAGTGACACTTAATTGCGGTTTGATGACTTACATGGATGTATGTTGCTTAATTTAAATAGTGCCTAATTTACAGCACAAAATTAAAATAGTGGGTGGTTTATTACTGGCCCTGGTTAAGTATAATTATGATTGTCCAATAAACTTATAATATTCACACAAGGTGTTAAATTCCAACTGTTTGCATTTTAAAAGCAACAACACTTCACACAGTAATAATCATGTATCGCACAATTTCCTCTAAATTTACCTCCACGCGCAAAAGAAATTTCAATTAAAATGACTACTTTTTTAGCATCTGGAGAGCATTGATCATTGTTAACACTTGATCGTGAATTACCATCCATAAACTCTATGAGAACAGTCAACCCCAGGGAACATTTTTAAACGGAAAGTACATCGGAAGCTTAGTAGTAGTCTATGATGAGTTAAGTACGATAGTTGTTGTAGTAATTGAGTAATTTCTTTAAAAATAGTCTTAAAGCAATGAAGTAGATATCCGATTATCGGATATTCGCGGATCATCCTATCGGATGGAGGCCTTAACTCAGGAGAACTGGACATAGTTACATTTAAACTTCTTGTTCATTTTATAAAATAACTTTGTTAGCTATTTAATAAAAATTGCTTTCATACTGCTTCAAAAACAAGGATTGAAGCAAGAAATCATACGGGTGGTCAGTACTCGACACGGGTATGGGTAATACTCGGGTAAACGGGTACGAGTACGGGTACTACCCGAGTGCACTTTGATCGGATAAAATTTTGGGTGCGGATATATGGATATATGTGTCATGGTGCCAAGAAGTCCTGATTTGACGTAGGGTCACCTGAAGTTAGGTGACTGAAGGTAGTCCTGATTTCAAAGTAGCTGACAAAAATATCACTGTAACATTTTGGGGTGAAGTGACTAAAATTTGTCATTACTTATTATGAAGTCCAACATAATATCAATAGTTACTATATACACATGAACCCAAATGCTCATCTGTTTTAAAATGGGCTTAAGTTTATTTTTGAATGGCTTAATTTCGTAATGATCGACACTGTAGTTGTACGGAACAGTTCTGTAGTGTTGACTTGCAATTACTAATAACAGTTAATGATATATCTACAGTTGATTCACAGGGAACCTGCAAGGTAACGTTCAAATGTCATTGAAATTCGATGACTTTTCGTGGACTAGTGCAGGGCACATATAAAACACGTTATATGGAGAAACTTGCACCCATTTGTGCATTATTTTCGACATACGGACAATTTCTGTTTTTTTTTGAAAAACAAAATAATCGAATGTAGAAAACTACTAATTTTCAAATCTTCTTACTGTTCTCGCTTTATTGTCCTTATTATCCTACATATTGAAAATTTTAAACGAATTTTAAAAATTATTACTCAAATATATTGCGGAGAAATTGATTCGGTATCTCCGTGCAAAAATTCTGCGATATTGTACACCCCAGGAATGTCTACCAAACATGAACCAAGAAACGAAACCGAAAGTGGTTGTATGTATAGATATTTTATTCATAACGGATTTAATTTTGACAGAAAATAATTTTAAAAAACTCAGTGCGTTAGTCAAGCAAATTGGTCTGTGTTTCAAGCATTTTAAAAACAGTGATGACAAAACTACAACAGTTGAATTATCCCTGGTGTATCATAGAGTAAAGCATCACCAATCTTTCATAAGTTCAGACTCTTTTAGTTTAGTGAGAAAAATATTTCCAGATTGTAAAATAGTGGTTTCATTGACGTTAGGAAATACCAAAGTTGCAGGTTTAGTTCAAAATGTTCTAGCTTAATTTTTATTCGAAGCTTTGATAAATGAATTATTATGCCAAGAATTTTAATTTTCGATAGAATCAGATAAAAGAAATAAAAAAAACATAAATGTTTTCCACGTATACTTTACGGTACTTTGTTAGATTTTTATGAAGATCCGGAAGAATCCGAGTAACTGTATTTTCACTGCATTTTTCACGTTGGAGCTCATTCAAAATTTTGAAACTAGAATCAACAATAAGTTTTCTTTGACTTATGCAAAGCCAAATACAAAGTTAAATTGAACTGAAATGTATCTGATTTTTTATTGTTTTAGCACTCATTTAGAAGTCCTGATTTGTGAATCGAATAATCTGGGCACCCAGGTATGGGTACTGGTACAGGGATTTTAAAGTGGGTATAGACCCGCCGTTTACGGGTATAATGAGGTAATTTACTCGTGCGGATACTCGTATTGTACCCGAGTATTTGGATATGTCGAGAATTGAGAATTTGATGTGTTTTATGCCATCATGCCCGCACGTTGGAAACTTCTGTCGGTTTTTAATGTTTCTGAATATACATATTATTGCATATTGTTAGTACCCTTACTTACTGGAGTACGTGTATGCATAGCTCAAATATATACTTTTAGGATAATATGTTTTAGGAAGTATATATAAATAAATACCTGTTAGGAATAATTACAGTAAAGAAAAGGATTCACCGAAATTTTGTACAACATTGTAGTATTTTGTTATTGAATTACATAAAGTTTGTGTGACACTACTTCATAAGCCACGATAAATGATACAGGCACTCCGGAACGTCCAAAAAAGTGGGGGGGGGACAACATTTTAAAATTTGTTTTCGTTACTTTGATATTAGCCACATACAAATGTATGCATGTACATATGTATACGGTTACAAATTATTTTTCGTTAGTTAGCTCATATAAGCGGTATCCTAGCTAAACGCATAAAGAGCTAAACGTATAACAGCTAAACGCATAGAGTTATACGCATAATCAGCTAAACGTATAACGTATCTAAACGCATAATCATCTATACCTATAAGGTATCTAAACGCATAGTAATCTATACGTATAAGGTATCTAAACATATAATCGTCGTATGGATTGTTCCAGGGGTGGATTAATAAAATAATTTTTACCCTGGCCCTAACCCCCAAAATGGATTTGTGGGCCTTTGCATTTGCATGTATGTAATCTGAGGGCCTTAGTCAACATTTTTGTTACCCTGACCCTAAATGTTTTACAGGGTGGGCCACCCCGTAAATCCACCCCTGAATTTTTCTAGAACTCAAAATTAACATGTTTGCTGGAAATCTTGTTGGATTTCTGCTGAAATGCTGTAAAGTTTAGTTAGTAAGTAAAATTGAATATAAAAAAATTAAACCATGCGTTACATTTTTGGCTCCGGTGACCTCATTGAAGCAGGATAATAAATAAATAAGATCATCATTATTAACTTAATTCTTGTAGCTTACAATCAAAATAGGTGTTTTGCAGAGCTTTATATTTGCAAAAGCAGGTGTCAAAAACGTGTTGCAAAGGGAATTCAAAATTATATTCGTTATTACCCTAAAACTGTTTGAAAAAATTAATTTTGGCGCTTGGTTCTAGAAAATTTCAATGACAGTTTGCACATATATTAGACGATCGCTGTAACAGTATTGTATTTTGAGACGCCAGCAAAAATATGAAACAAAAAAGACATAAAACTCTATCTGGAGCCAAATTAAAAGAAATGCGGTAAGGGAAAAATTTTGTCCAAAATTAAGGTTGTAGGATCTGAAATGTTTGACAACGTGATAAAGTACATGTATTTGAGTTGCGGGCATTTCCGAAAATCTGGAAATTTTTTATTATTCGACCAGTATTTTTTCCATTATTTAGAATTTTAGCCAATATGTTCTTTCCATAATTATTTATCAAACTACTAGTACACTGAATGTAAAAAAAATATTGCAAATGGTGAGTTCGAGAATTAATAAAATTGTCGACATTGAGTCGAGTCCATGAAGACGTGTATGCTCAACACGTGGTACTATTCTGGACTTAAATGCATACGAAATACATAATGGACTGACTGAGATTTTTGCTAGGATTGAGAGTGATAGGGACTAACGCATGGATACTACACGACTGAGTGGACTGACAGAATGTTAGAATGCTACTTACTTGGGACTATTAGAGTTAGAGGACTTGCCTGTACACAGTGCCTGTACTTAGACTATTATTATTAAATATTAGTATATATTCCTTTTATTTAAATTACATGTAGACGTGGGTTTAATATACAATAGACAATTTGATCACTTTAACGACGATGCTGCTACAAGGGAATGTGTAAAACGCTAAATATTGTTTTGATCCCTGAATTAAAATACTAGCCTTATTCAAACGAATGTCAATATATACATGTACATTATTTTTATTATACATTTTGCTACCTTATGCATTTAGATACCCTATACGTATAGGTGATTATGCGTTTAGATACCCTATACGTTTAGACGATTATGCGTTTAGATACCTTATACGTATAGATGATTATACGGTTAGATACCTTATACGTTTAGCTGATTATGCGTATTGAGCTTATACGTTTAGCTGTTATACGTTTAGCTTTTATGCGTTTAGAGGTGTAATCTTCAACCCCATTCAGTTGTGATGAGTGAATTAATAAATATTATTAAATTTTGGCCTTAATTACATGCTTGTACCCTCGTCCATATGCAAGGACATACTTTGACGTTTCACGGTAACTTATGTACATATGTAGCCCCAAAGCAATAAAAACATCAGCACTTGTATTATACTAGTAAAAATGTGTAATTACTTTTCAGTCCAGCAATAAATTAAATTAAATATGCTTCGAAGTTGTCATATTCATGAACCCACTCCACTCTGTGCCTCCTGGGATTCTGAAGGTGTTAAGATATGATTCTAACTGTGGATCTTATAATTTACAGGAACTCGCATAGCTAGTGGGAAGTACGGGATCAAACAAATAAATGGAATAATTCAAGTTTACTAATTGTAAGTCAAATCAAATTGGATAAAAGGCTAAGGTTTGAATTTGAACCGTTGTTCAATTCTTTTTGTGCTTATCTATGTTTACGTAGTTGCATACTTAATAACAATACTAATTCCATATTTGCATCTTCATAACGCATATTGTACTTATGTACCAGATTTCTTAAGCATTAAATATTAAGTAGAGCATATCCTTTTGCTCACGCTCAGCACATATGTATGTATGTACAATGCCATAACAAAAGGATGTTTAGAATCCATATCTTAATGTTTTGAATTTTTTTTACAAAAATTTACATCCTCGGCCCATTTGCCTGCTAAAAATGAGAAAGGATAGATTTCCAGTCGTAAATTTAAATTGTTAGAAATTATTGCAAGGCCAATAAATTTCGAGAATAATGCAAAAGTGTAATATTAGCTGTCATATCCAGGAGTGCAATAGCCGAGAGATAGTAGCATTGCAAGAAATATGAAATATGGAGCTGTTTTTAAAAATGTGGGGTTGCTCTGCAAACACATAATTCCAGCCAGCTCAAAGCCATTTGATGAACCACAATTCAAATACATATGTATGTATCTGTATATCCGTCGTAAAATAAGTTGTCCTTTTTTATCCGCATGCATTTTACATTTTAAGTGCACTATTGTAAAAAGGCTAGAGCAGAGCTAAACCACATCTGCGTATGTCTTGGATCCTGTTTCGTCCCCACACAAATTTTATCGTGTTTGAAATTTTCCCACAAGGAATTTGCAATTTTACGTAGCATTACATATTTGCTCATCGTTAATAACTTCCAGAATATTGAAACTTAGATGTGACAATTGTTTGGTTATGTTTTCATTACATTGTGAGTCATAATTTCAAATTAATTGTCTTTTTATTTTCCCTGAGCAAAGTTTTGCTACAATAAAAATGATTAATGTTTTCTGTACACACAAAGCAATGAGTATAAAAGGAGCCGTCTTATTCAGAGGAATTATATTTATCTATTCTCAAACGATTCAACATGAAAGGTGTAGCAGTTGCTGTTCTTGTTTTTGCAGTCATGGCGGTGGCGAACGCCAAGAGGAATCCAAAGTTCCCAGGGCTGGGCTTGGCTGTGGAACGAAATGTTCGGGAAGCTGACCCTGTCCCGGTGTTCATGGATGGAGGTACATAATTTTTAATATTAACACTTAAAATAATATCTTTAGCTTTTTAAAACTCCGAGTGGTTTTTGAGGGTAAAGAGCCTTATTTAAAATCAAAAGTTAAAGGTATCTATTTATTAAAATTTCCTGTTAAATCGTAGAAGATCCAGTTCCGGTTGATAACGCAGTACCATTTGCAGCACCAGTGATTCCTCGTAAGCCGACTGATAATGAGGCTTATGTCGCTGAACCCCTTGGTAAGCTCAAGTTCTTAAATTAGAGCAAGATTATTTTTTAAGCATTTTAAATTTAATTGGACCATTTTACGCTGGTGGATTCAATTTGGGCTAAATTTCTTTTGCAGAATTTCGTCAGTAGAATCGAACGCTCGAGACCCGGAACGGTTAACGGCATTCAAGAACTTTTTCCGTCAATGATTTTGTCGGATAATTCTGAAACATTAAGAATCTCACCTTCACGAATATTATCATCAATGTTATTGCAAATGCAGTGATAATTATACCTGCATTAATTTCTTTGGCACCAAATTCCGCCATGTAAACAAATGTGGTTCACACCTTTTTAGTCATCCTCAAAATTCTGCATTTCTTGGTTAATTCAACTGTAGTGATTAAATTTCTTTAATGCATTTGTCCGCTCTTCTTTTATTTTCTAAAATTTTACATTCTTTTGCATTATCAAGGGACATTCCTCTATATTTTTAAAAATGCAAGGGGATATCATTCCAATTTGTGAAGTAATGGGAAGGGATTGACAGGCATGCATTATTTCCAGCTTCAAAATTATTTTGACAAGGAACGTCAATCAAGAAGAAATTTCAATTTAAAAATTTAATCCATCCCTAAAGCAGACTCCGACTTGCTCATAGAATGTTTCCACGCAGATGTTTTAATTTGACTAATTACAAATAACTGACCTTTTGCTTATTGTTTCTTTCGGATTATCAAGAAGAGCCAGAGCTCACACACATATTAAAGATAAGCTCTGGAAACGTGGACTTCTAAATATCACTGCAAATAAGATAATGAAGATTTAATACCCATGAAACAGTTTGGCTCCTCCACAGATGACAGATGCGAATAATTCTTTTTGCTAATTATTTAACATGGATCAAAATTGAACTCTGGAGAAGTAAATGAAATATAAATTTAGTTTGCAAGAGGTGCTTCAACTTTTGCATATGAATACTGTATATTGGGATAAAAAAAATAACGCTGTCAATTTATTGACCTCATGATAGAAACTAAATGAATGAGGCAATTGATAATTCCATTCACTTCCCCAACTTGTGAATTGCTATGCAGTGTAAAGTGAAAGGGATATTGACTGCAAGGCATGTAAGGCAAGTGAATATTTAATTATGCATGACAGTTGTAAATGTTAGATTGTAAAGGAACGTCTATAAAAATGTTTTTATTCCTCGTACATAAAATTATGTATATTTACACTCCAAAGCATATTTTTCCAACAGCTTATGCTACACATATATGCTCAATGCATGGGACACACAGTCATGTCAAATATAAGGATAACTAATGGACGTGAAATATTTTCCTGTCCTAACCCTATATTGCATATACCTACTATTTGTAGGATATGTATCTGCATAAGTCAGAACCGCAGAGATAAAGAGCTACAAACAAAATTGGAAAGTTACAGAAGTGTAAGAGTTTTTACACAAGCTTGGGCTACAGGCTCACAGGGGCTTACAGATTATCTTTATTTTTTCATTAGCATAAGGTTCTTCAAAGAGCGTTGGAGCAAAAAAGTAAAAAGTAAAGGCAAGCCTCAAACTTGTGCATATTTGAGTGACTTGAGCCCCTGTCAACAGAAGGTTTTGATCGTGTGATACGTTGTACAGAAAAAATATTACTCACTGGAATCGTCTCATAAAGTTGTCAGAGCCAAAGTATATTCCTGACTTCAGTGTTCAATTTTTTTCCCCTTACTGTAACATCTGCTATATCAACAGGTCTCCAATAAAAATCAAGTCTTAAAAATGGATACGAACGGTTTGCCGGTTCCAGCATCTACCAATAGCGTTTTGAAGAATCCCATAAATGTCCCGGAAAAGTTACTTATGGGCCCTGGTCCATCAAATTGCTCACCCCGTGTGTTGGAATCATTGTCTTTGCCTGTCTTAGGGCACATGCACAAAGAATTTTTTCAGGTAAAAATTTTGTATTGAAATTTTACATTCATTGATTTTGGGGTAATTCACTTGCAAGAGATGCTTTCTAAAATGTAGTTTTTCTTATGTATGTATATATTTGTATGTCCGTAGTGCATATGTTATGCTCTGAATTATTTTTTTTAACAAATCCTCCGGGATTTTATTAAATAATTTCGCAGGTCTTGGACGAAATAAAAATCGGCTTGCAGTATGTATTTCAAACAAGTAATAAATGGACGCTTGCGATTAGTGGACCTGGTCATACTGGCATGGAGGCTGCCTTGGTCAATATACTTGAGCCTGGTGACACAGTTGTGGTTGGAAAAACAGGGATTTGGGGTGCCCGGGTTGCAGATCTGGTTGTTCGTTTAGGTAAATTATAGATTTACACTAAAATTAAGGAAATATGACCCTTTTGTTTTTACTTAAGTTTATAGAATTTACATTAAATTTTTAAACATTTGGGAAGCAAATACGCTCACAATTTTGAGTGGGTCAAGTGTAAAGCGAACTCTGAACTATGAATATTAAAAGGATTATATACAAATGTATGATCGACAAATAACTGAAAACGTGGGGAGGATGAAACGATGCTGATTTCTGATCGATTGTTAAAATAGGTGGCGTAGCACAAACCATTGACAAGCCCCTGGGACAAGTGGTAACTCTCACAGATGTGGTTGATAGTCTTCAGAAACATCGTCCGAAGATCTTATTCCTGGTTCATTCAGAGTCATCGACGGGGATAATGCAACCTTTGGAGGGAATCGGAGAAATCTGTAGAAGGTACATAATAATTATTACAGGAGCTGTCAGAATAAGTAAAGAGGTTTTTCATTTGTTAATAAATTAATTAATGAGTTGCCTTTCAATGCCTTGTCAATGTAGTTATGGAACCCTTCTTGTGGTGGACACAGTGGCTTCGCTTGGCGGAGTTCCATTCTCAGTGGATCTGCTAAAAATTGACGTCTGCTACTCAGGCTCGCAAAAGGTTTTGGGGGCTCCGCCGGGTCTCTCTCCTATAACTTTTGGTCCTCGCGCAGTGTGAGACACTAAATTTTAAACCCGTTAACATAATTTTGTTTACGAAGCCAGACTTCATTACGTGTGTAAATAAATATCAGGGCATTCTATGTGACAGGCCACTTTTAAGGATCACACTTGGACTAATAATTGCATTTCAATTTGTGTCAGGCAGAAAGTGTTCACATACAGTATTCATGTATTTTAGATGCTATAAAAAACAAATATTCTCAAAAGGTGAGAGTAGATTGGGGTAGTGGATAAAATTTAGAATATTGGATCTTCCGGAATAATTATTACAGATGATATAAGTAGTTCGAGAAGGTCCTGTCATCTAAAATATGATATTTTTTGTTTTAAAAATGTATATTTTTATTTATATTCATGATTTTAGGGAATGTGTCAAAAGCCGAACATCCCCGATAAAATCATATATCTTGGACATGAATTTCCTTTCAAATTACTGGGACTGTAATGGAGGAGAGCCCAGGGGATATCATCACACTCCACCAGTCAACTTACTTTACGGACTTCGAGAAGGTCTTGCTATGATTTCCTCCGAGAAATTGGAAAATGTATGGGAAAGGCACGCTCTGTGTGCCAAGAGGTTGCAGGATGGACTCCAAAACATGGGCTTGGAACTATTTATTGAAGAACCTGCAAGCAGACTCCCGACTGTCAATACTGTCAAAATACCTCCAGGGGTAGATTGGAAGTTTGTGACGCAGCACGCTATGGAGAAGTAAGTGTAAATGGATATTCCTAATTGTAAGGCTTGGGGAACTCTGGCAAATTATTTGTTTCTAAAAGATAGGAATTTATATGCGGAGATAAGTTTTGAGAGAATCCGTGATATGGTCCAAGCTCCTATAATATGGGATGCTTAAAAACAATAATTATTACTAGACGATAATGAAATGTTCATCCTGAGGAATAAAAAAGTGTTGTTCATAAAAAAATTCAAAAATAAGTCAAATAAGTAATGATGCTAGAAAATGACATTGTTTTTCCTTTTATTTTCAGACACTTGATCGAAATAGCCGGCGGGCTTGGTCCAACTGTGGGTCTGGTATGGCGTATCGGGGTTATGGGTTACAACGCTTATCCTGGGAAGGTGGACAGAGTATTGGAAGCTTTAAAGGAAGCATTGGAATTTGGAAAATTACAGGGTCGATTGTAGGGCCTGTGATATGATTCCTTGATTGTATTCAAAATAATCATTTGCACATATGTATGAACATAAAAAGTAATTTAAAAATTGTTTCGGCAAGTGAATATGTAATTATATTAAGGAAGTATGAACTGCAGAATAAATTCATGTATCCAATATGTATGTAATTGTAACGCTGTCCCAATTACAGTTTATTTCATATTATAATGCCCACGTTGTCTATCATCAGGAAAGTAATTACAACGAACTAAATAATAATTTAGACATTACAGATCAAAGACACCTATTGCTCTATATCTACTCACTACTATCTACGGGCTACTACTGATGTAATGCATAAATGGTACCTTTCCAGCTAAGGAAAAGGGATTTGTATAAAGCATAAGGTGGTACTTGGGCTACCGATTTGTAGTGCTACCATAAATTAGAGAAAAGGTCTTTTTGATTAATTTACTATTAGGTGTACGTGGAACTGCTTAGGTTAGATAAAAGGGGTGTTCACTTAAATATCATATATGTTAACTGAAACGCTATAATCAACATACAATTTAGTTACAATTGTTCAACAAGGTTATTCAGTTTTAAATCTTAAAAGATCAAACGCTTATTTTGGGATTCAGATCTCCAATCAAAGGTGTACCGTTTTCCTAAGTATACTTCTTATTAGGCCTATAGGCCTTGCCAGACCTGGGTTTGGTTGAAATGGATTCCGGAATGCATGGCATCAGATCAATTTCGACTTGGACCCCACTTCCGTCTTCTTTTAGCGTTAGTTTTGCCATTGCCGTCAGGTTATCGCATTCTACCACAATATGCCCTGGAGGTTTCAATTTTCGCATTCCAATGGGATCACCCGCTTGGACCTTTACAAGAACAAATATTTTAATGTATTCAATTAAAGCAAAACCAAATCATTTCTAGTTATTTCTAGTCTCTAGTGGCGGAGTAATATACTTAAATATAACAATCATGTTTATTTATTATCAAGGTATATACAGTCAACTCTCGCTATAAGGGATGCTCAAGGGACCGCAAAATATGTCCATTGTAAACATTATACCTTGTAAACATAGTCTTATACATGATGAGGATTAAATGAGGATCGGGACTGCAAATCCCAATCCTTTACATCAAAAAATCCCTTATTAGGATATCCCTTAAAGCAAGAGTTGAAGGTATCGAGATATATTCAATGAAATATATCGAAGATAAGTATGTGAAAACTATTATACCTTGAAGGTTTTGTGCTCCATGTCGGAAAAGCTCTCACTACTTGGAATATGTTCCATTGTACCGAGATTTATACTAACTGGTTTTTTTGTGAGAAGTATGGAGCAGCATAATCCGATCGTTCCTTGGGCTGGAAGAACGACAATAACGTACAGCTGCATGCCAGTGGAGCCGATTTTGTAATAAAACCCATCTTTAATGGGCGAGCCTCTATTTGGAATGTGAAATAAAGCTAACAATAAAACTATACAATCATTTGAATAAATATAATCATACACAGTAATAATTACTGTGTACGATTATATTTATATAATTAATTATTGATGGACCATTAATGGCGATCGGTAGAAAAACCACCGACTTTTACATGTAATCTTGCTCTGATATAGATAAAGGGAGGTTCTTTCAATTTCGTAAATACTGAAAATGTGGTTGTTTAGCCTTTTAGACAACTACACTATAAAACAAGGCTACAGAAGAAATATCCTTGCTTTCAAATTGAAATAGGAAGGTGTTCATTTATTCCTGCATATTTTGAAGTAAATATTTGTTCTGTTTTAATTGATGTTTAATCGAAATCCTTTTGATATGTAATTTTCGGGGACTCCTTTGGATAGAAAATTATTGTGTGATACTAACTTCCTTTTTTTAATGACACAGGGAACAATTTTGTGCAATGTTTTGAACGTCAAATGAATATAAATTGATAACATTATTTATATATAAATGATGCCCCTGCCTACTATTATATGATTTGTGGATAAGATATGCAAAACCCGTTAGGGAGCGTTCACAAATGACGTCATCAAGATAGTGGGTGGGTGCTAACGGGAGATGATGATGTTGATGACGCAGTGGTAGGGTGGATTTAGCCAAATGATGACGTCATGAACCGACGAATGTTACCAACGATTGTTTTGCTTAACCGTTGAAAGTTTTGGTCGTTTGAATCAACTTTACTTGACATAAACTTTTGTGAATAGGCAATTTAAATTAATCACTTTTTAAAAAGAATTAGAAATTCAAAATACAAGCCTAAAGCGTACCGATACACCGTTTCACACTATCCAGGAAACCGTTTTTAGGACATCCTAATACGAAAAATTCGGGAGATTCTATATAACCTTCGGTACAATCCTTTATTCTTTTGAAAGTACCACCATAATTCCAGTATAATAAAAGGAAGCTGAAAACAAATCTAACTAATGCAGCCTCGCGTGAATTAAATGAATTCCGAAAACTTCATCGTCACCCATCATGGGTTGCACAATTGAAAATGCCATGGAAGTTTGTGCATTTTTGGCTTTTTGATAATTTTGTGCATATTCAGCCCAGTGCAGACATTTTGGGAATTTTTGCCCCGGTTTTTTGATAAGACCCACAAATTCGGCATAAAACCCAGGGCATTTTCAATTGTGCAACCCTGGTGATGATGACGTCATTACATGGGGTGGGTGCGTCGTTTCATCAAATGATGATGATTGATGACAAGTGTGTGACTGGGTGCCTAAAAACCAGTATTTTGGATGACGTCATTTGTGAACGCTCCCTTACTCACGGGAAGTAGACTGTTGCGATTCGATATCTTATAATCTCCTTTGTTTGACCAGGAATCAGTTCGGGCTGGAGCCCGCCGCTATGTGTGTTCATGCCGAAGATCAACTCTGACTGAGTATAATTTGCTGTAAATCAAATCAGAAATAGTAATTCCATATTAGCTCTACATATTTAAAGCGTGATCCATTAAAAATCATAAAACGTCATGTTGTAAACCACCCACAACCCATTGCAACACTTTTGTACACGTGTTAGGGAGGGCCCAGAAATTACGTCAATCCATTTTTAGTCATTTTCGACACCGCTCCATTCATAATGTTCCCCTAAAAATGACTTACACAGTATGATACTGCCTTTTAAAATTGCACTGTTCGCATCCACCAAATTTTTCATTGCCTGTTCAGTCATAGTGAAGCCAATGACGGGAGCTGGTAGCCTGCTTTTCAGTTTCATCAAATCCTGTACCCACGGCTCGTTGATTACTTCATTTGAGGCAACATCGGGTTCCTCAATATCAGTCGGGAAGATCGCATCACAAACCTGTTGACGTGAATTTAATGTGAACTGTGTGCCGTTGCTCTCGAGACTTGTAAAATTATTAGCTTCGGCGTCCTTCCTCTCCGACAGTTCACTTTTAATAGAGTGAATTTCTGACCATATTTCTTTAAGCATTTTGGCTGTGTTTCGTTCATCGTCAACGATTTGCGGGGTTGTCCCAGCAGCAATTCCACCGCTGGATTCAATTCTCACAACTTTGTTGACTGAAATCGCTTCAGATAAAATATTTTTGATACTATTTAACTCCATGGACATCTCTTCCACTTTTGAGATCAAGTTCTTCATTAATTCTTCCCTGAAATCATAAATGATATAAATTTTGTGTACAGACGGTTCACATGCCGTATCATTATTGTAGATACTAATTAATTTCACATAATTATATTACGCGCATAATAAAACACGACTATATGTATAGATATACATATGGTAAATATATACTTTATAATAGCTTGTTGAGATTTTGATGACAATTAGTAAGAAGGGCTATTTTTGGAAAATACTTGTTTTTGAAAATACTTGACATCATATTTTTTTAATTTAGAAAATACTGTACTTCCTTAAAATACAACACTAATTGTAAGAAGTCAAAACTCCCAAATATGTATTTGTCATTGTATTTGCATGTATTTGTACACAGAAGTTTGCGATTTTTGAACGTTTCGTGGGAATACCCTGAGGACGCAAGATTACACTTAAAAACCATAATCTCGTGTCACAAAAACATAATGGAACATGGGTTAAAATGAAAACACGAACCCAAACAGAAAATATGCTCAATCGAATGCAAAATTTACATGGGTTGCAACGAAAAGGGTCCAATCGGAAGAAAAATACTCGTGGGTTGCAACGGAAGGGGTCCAATCGGAAGATTGGGTTCAATCGGAAGAAAAATACTCGTGGGTTGCAACGGAAGGGGTCCAATCGGAAGATTGGGTTCAATCGGAAGAAAAATACTCGTGGGTTGCAACGGAAGGGGTCCAATCGGAAGATTGGGTCCAGCTTAGGAAGGAGGAACTTGAACTGAACTGAACTATGGACACCTTTACAATGAACTAAACTGAACGGTATGAGATATTATGGTACATGAGTTGAACTGAACTTGAACTGTCTGCTAAAACTGTAACTATGGTTTTATTTGTAATTTAATTGCTATTTATTCATTCAAATTTAATAAACATTTAACAAAGTCAAGGTAAATAAGTCCACACAAGTTAATGTAAATGTAATATCACCAAGAAGGCTTAACAAGTATCTACCTTCACGCTTTCCAGCTATGAATAATCCGCACTGACCTGATTATTTAATTTGACGAGGGAATTAGAAATGTCTACATTATAAATAGCACGGCGGATCCCGTGGATGCCTCAGCAGTAGATACGGTGGGTAAAGTTCATTCAAAATCTGTAAAATAGTTTAAGTAAAATGAGTTAAAAAGTATTATCCGAAATCTGGTCTATAATGATTGAGTTAATTGCACAAAAACCGGTGAAAAAAATAAAATGAGAAATTAAGAAATAATTCAGACAGGTACTTACCAGTCTATGCTGACACACATTATTCCTCTCGCTCATCCGTGTATAAATCCGAGTGCTCTCCTTCGTAAAATTGAAGGTCAAAAGCATCAACAAATGGATCCTCTTCAATTTCACCCCCTATTGGTGGAACGTAAACTGGATCCACAATTGGCTCACCTTCAACTTGAGCATTCTCAGGGGCTGCATTTTGCTGAACAAAGCCCACACGGTCTCTGATCGACTTTGGATCCCTATATTTACTCCACCAGGTTTTCAACCAATGCCAAATATTAATAAGATGCTCTAGCAACTTCATTTTAAGCTTTATTGAAAAACTGATTCAAAGGATAAAATCACGCTGTAAACAATAATTACAGTAATCGCACTCGCTATCATCACGTCGACACATCCACCTGAAGTTTATTACCATGTGTAGCATAACATGCAAATTTTAATGTGTTCTCGTTTCTTGTTATAAAATGTTACGGTTATTACGCGAGTGAGATGCTCCATGTTTCTTCCCCAAAACTTTAATGCGCGTCAGCTTTCGTTGTTCATTGAGCGTTCAATGTAAACTAAACGAAAGTGTCAGTACTATTAATTCTAATTTAAAGATCATCATTTTTAATTATGTAGTTTGGTATACATCTACAACCTAAAGTACACAAGGAAGGTGGAATCAAAATCCAAAAAAATCAGAGGTTTATCCCGCAGGGAAATCCCAACTATTGTATTTGTACTCATTAAAATGACAAATCATTCCCTTTCAAATTTCTCAACCTTATATGTTAATTAGTGTAAACATCGAACAATTGAGACATTCGTTTCGGCGCCAAGTTGTGGAAAAGTAGGAAGTTATTTTATTTGTATTGTCAGCACAAAATGAGTCAAACTAATCGCGCTATGTAAATAATTTATAAAAATGTTCATCCATTGTTTTTGTAATTAATAATGAGCTATAAATTTCAATTAAATGATAATTACTTAATTGTAATTGAAAACCCAACGCACCTTTTTAATACTGCCTACAAATTCTTAGATTTAACCATTAATTATTTCTATTCTATTCTATTTATAATTAATTATTTAAATACGTACTGTACTTTCAGTGCCACGGAATTACCGGAGAAAAACTTCTCCGGTAGACAAAGAATCTTTGAGGTGTGCCATTGCGGACTACAACCGGAATGGAATATCCTACAATGACTCGGCCAAAAAATTCGGTGTATCACCAGCCACTCTACAGAGGCACGTTTTAGGGATTGTATCGGACCGTATGAACCAAGGGAGAGATTCAAAGGTATTCACGGATGCTCAGGAAATTGAGATCCGTGATTACCTACTTCGATTGAGCGATAAGTAGGTTTTTATTTAAATATTAAAATTATTTCACCAATTTTGTAAAAAACAATTGCTCAATATGGTCATTTAGTAAAACCTATTCTTATGATTAAACCAAGGTACCACGGCCTAACGAGACTGGTTTTGGCTCAAAAGGCGTATCAGCTAGCCTCAGCAAACCAATTGGTGATGCCAACTGGATGGGAGCAACACCGCAGAGCTGGGGTTGATTGGGTTTACGGATTCATGCGACGTCATCAAACACTATCGGTTCGGAAGCCATCGCAATTAAGTTGTGCTAGAAGGGATAACTTTACCCCAGAATTTGTGTACAGGATGTTTGACAACATTGAAGAGGTTCTAAGGAAATATCCCGCCATCACAGCTGCCCATATCTTCAATATGGATGAAACAGCGGTATCAATTGTACCAGTAAGTGAACACTAATCTCACTATCAATTTAACCCTTTTATAACTAATTATCTCACGTAAATGATAATTATCTTTAAAATAATTTACTTTGAAATGCAACTTTTCAAATAAATAATGAATTAAATAAATTCACTGTTCATCTCTAATCTTTGAGCTTCCTTCGATGACATAAATCGCATCTAAAATCACTACATAAAATTATGCCCATACATTTCGACTGTCATTTATGATTTATTATTGAGCAGTGTCTACGAAGTGGGTTTTTTTAAAATATTAAATCCCCATAATTATTATTTGATTCCACACATTTTATTGTCAACAGGGTGTGAGAAGGATTATTGCTCGTCGTGGAGCAAGGAGCGTCCACTGTCTTACTCATGCTGAGAGAGGACGTTTGGTGACACTTATTTGTTGCATGAACGCCTCTGGAACTGTGTTTCTGCCACCTCTATTTGTGTTTCCCGGAAATAGGACACCAAGTCATGACAAGCTTAATGCTGGACCTATAGGATGTGTGGGCGCAACATCAAAAAACGGATGGAGTACAGCCGAGATATTTTTGGTATGGTTACACCATTTCCATCAATATGTACGAAGTACAGCTTTACAGCCTGCTCTACTTCTCCTGGACGGACATTCTACACACATAAATTTAGAGGCAGTGGAGTTTTGTGTAAGAAATTATATCGAAGTAATTACAATTCCTCCACATACTTCTCACAAACTGCAACCTCTTGATATTGGCTTTTTTTCGCCACTTAAAGAAAGATATAAAGAGGCAATGCATAGCTGGACCAGGGATAATGATCCCGCTATTCCAACAGATTTTGACATACCTGCTATAATAAGAAGTGCTTTTGAAGAAACTTGTAATCCACACATTGCGGTCAATGCATTTAATGCGTGTGGAATTTGGTGTGTTGTTACTGGGGGGCCCAATAGAGGTATGATCAGATTTGAGGAGAATGGAAGCAGTGATGATAATGGTGGCAGGAACGACGGAAATGGTGGTGGTGGGAATTATGGCGGTGGAGATGGGTACGGTGGTGGTGGCGGCAACGACGGGAATGATGATGATGGTGGGAATGGTGGCGGTGGAGATGGGTATGGTGGTGGTGGAGGGGGGAACGACGGGAATGATGGTGGTGGGGGAGGTGGGAACGGCGGAAATGATGACGGAGGTGGGAATGGTGGTGGTGGGGGCGACGATAATAGTGGCGAAGGTGGAGGTCATTTAGAAAATTTTGTTGAAGAATTGAGCATGATAGAAGTGCTAAGGGCATCACCACCAGACTTTTCTGAAGAAGCTCACGATCCTGAAGAATTTACTTTGCTACCACCACCTGAATTTTCTGAAGGGGGGTCTCGTTTTAGGCCCAATGCAGATTTCGATTTTGGGTAAGGATTTTTTGCAGTTGCATTGATTCTAGCCGGGGTTTTAAATATTCTAGTAGTTATTAGTTGTACTTGTATAGCTGGTGATTTTATTGGACCATTACCATATACTACGATTAATTAATTACTTGCAAATTATAGGTATGCTTTAGGACGTATTCGCAAGACGTCATCGTGCTCAACATGCACTACTTCAAGTAACTTTTCGTTGATTCAAAATGAGTCATTTAATACGGATTTTGACGAAAGGCTGACGGGTTTTGCACCTGACCTCTACACTGAAGAAGAATTAAACTCTGTTTTAGAAGGCAATGAACAGCAAGTCCTGGAAGTACCGGAAAACCTTCTAAATTCAAAACGGAGAGTGAAGGTCTCACCTTCATTTTGTTGAAACTTTTGATTTCGTCAGTTTAGATAAGTTCATTGCATAGTATTTTTTTTAGTTCAAAATCGGACCTTTACAACTCTATCCTACGGATGGTACAGATACTACAGGCCCGAAACGCAGGGGAAAAAAACAATCAGAGATAATCACCAGCCCAGAGTTTCTTGAAGGTTTGGAAAACCAGAGGGTCCGGCGGCAGGAGAGGGAAATAAATTCTGTAAGGAAACAGAATGCGGCATCGAAGGATCCACCTTTGAGGACCACAGGGATATAGAATTGAGCAGGGAAATTCATAAATGATCTTCCAGGGAGATGTACAAAAATCCAACCGCAGCAATTCAGTTTCAATTTTCAAGTCAATTTATGAATTAAGTATCTTTTAATTTTACAATTGTAACTGAAGTTAACTTGCAATTACAAATCATTAAACTGTTATTATTATTATTATTATTATTAGCATGATAATTAAAGATCCATATTTGTTGTGTATTCATAAATTGTTAAATTAAGAGAATCATGAATTTTATTTAAATTTTATAAGCAAAAATGCTGCAATAACTAATTCATAACAAATTAAGAAGTTCATTCAAGTTCGTTCAATATTCTCCCAAATATTCGGTTCTGTCTTCGAGTTTAGTTCCTGAACTGAACTGCTGCAAGTGTACCTGCTATTGTACCTTTAAATAACTAATTGCATTTAAGGGTACTAGTTTTTAGTCAACCCTGAAATTAAATTAAGGAGTGCTTCTTTGAGTGGATTTTTGGGAATGGACGCCTTCCATTTGGACCCAAATGTATTTTTCGGCCATTTAAACGCAATCTTCTGATTGGCCCCAATCTTCCGATTGACCCCAATCTTCCGATTGACCCCAATCTTCCGATTGACCCCAATCTTCCGATTGACCCCAATCTTCCGATTGACCCCAATCTTCCGATTGACCCCAATCTTTCGATTGAACCCGTTCCGTTGCAACCCACAAGTAGTTTTCTTCCGATTGAACCCAATCTTCCGATTGGACCCCTTCCGTTGCAACCCACGAGTATTTTTCTTCCGATTGAGTATATCTTCTGTTTGGGTTCATGTTTTCATTTTAACCCATGTTCCATTATTTGCAAAAATGAAGTCCAAATTATGAACGCAAAGTATAGATACATATATTATATATATTTAAATAAATTCCATTGTAGGTACTTACATATCTTAGCGCGGGAATCTCACAGAACTAGGAATTTAAAGATCACTATAAATTGTAAATTCTGGCTTACAGTTTATAACTTATGAATGACAAATTAGTATTGATTTTTATGTGTATTATTGTATTTGATTGCGGCAGTTTGGGTTGATTTCTTTTACAACACGATAGAAATTGTTGATACTTTACACATGGAATCGCTTTACTCAAGTGAAAGTCGCGTGTTTTGAATAAAGTTTCTTAACGTGACAGGGGCTACGAAACCTTGGCTGGAATCGTATTTCCGCAATGGCTTTTTCTAAAAAGGAAGGCCTCTCAACTGTCCCCATTACGCTTGGCTCCAAAGGTGTCCAAATGACTCCGCCTAGCTTACATCCTTCCTACCTATAAAATTTTGACCGAGCCTACACATTTGCCTCCTTTTAACGCCTAAATTCATCAGTCTATCCTGGATCCTTCGTATATGGGGAGAGCCTAGCCTATGTATAATCCTACATTTTTGGCTAAATCGCTCAATTGATTCTACACCCTTTCTACATTTCTTACCTTATGAGCTTTTCGGTACTCAAAAGACTACTTCAATTCATTCTATGGTCCTCCAGTAATCAAAAACCCTGCCTCAAGTCCTGGATCTCACCAAGGATTTTGTCGGAAATCCTGTCCAAGCTTTTTAACGTTTGTAATAAGGCTACTAACATTTATTCACAAACTAAAAACCGTAAGAAAATTTTTCCATAGTCAGCTAAGCAAGATATTTTTGAAGGCTCTCACTGGCTGTCAATAAATGCCACAGTAAATCCCGTTTTAAATTTCAATTTGTTCAAATTCGAATTTCGATTTAAATTTTTGAGATTGTACTTTCGCGAATAATAAATTAGAACTCTAAATAGAGAGATTTCCATTGTAAATAAAGGCGAAACCGTACGGAACCATTTACTCCTGATATGCACCATAACACATACAATCCGGAAATACCAGGCGAAGACTGTCTTTTAATTTTAATTTCACCAGTCATATACATATAAATGCACTTATATTAAATGAACATGACCTGCTTCTGTAGCCTACAAATATATCTATAATCCTAGGACGGCTGAGCCTATACCTGTTTTATATAGGGTAGGTTTTTGCGTATATTCTGGCACCCTATTTTACCTTCAAACCTCTTCAAAAAATTCCTTGCAGCCTACAAATAGGCCTATATGTGGGATAGGCGGACACCTTTGCTTTTTTTAGTTAGTACCTATACGTACATAAGTTGGTGACATTCGTGTCAAATTCCTATGTCGGACACTTCTTGATTAGAGCTGGTTTTGATGACATCGCTAAATTATAAATAGTTGCCTGTTTGAAAAATGCTCATCCCCAATAAATTATCCGAGCCTCAGTCCAGGGATGCAAGTATAATAACTGTATAGCAGTGTAATACTGTAATATATAATCATATGTGAAAGTTTAATATGCTAACATGCAACGGTTGAAACCTTCTAAAGGATGTACTTCAGCGCATTCCAAGATAGTAAAGAAAGAATTGATGAGCTATCAAAGAAGTAGATCTCATTAAGCTTCGTCGTTGTTACCCGTTAAATTGACATAGCTTTCACAAAGCCGCAATATTGTATGAACTGAATTGGCATAGTGACAGTTAGCCCTGGCTTGAAAATAATTTAACATGTAAGTACAAAAATACTCTTGGGAGATTTGCAGATTTATAGTACTGGAAGTATTTATTACTTTAGGAAAAATGGCTACATCAAGATTTCACTATAGATGAAATATGTACATAACTACTGTTAAGACATTCACAATTGTGTGAGGAGGAAGGATAAGAAGTGCTTAGTAAGGAGTTTTAGGGTACTTTAGTAGTCAGCAGTGACACAGTATCTGCCTCGTAAAAGTTCTAGAGTATAATGTTAAGCTGTATTAGGTTGAAGAAACAAAATAGCTGACTTAAGCTCATATACACACTTGTAAGGAGTGTTTTATTTAAGTTATTATTCGTTAGGATAATTAAGGAATGATAAATAGTTTTTACTTCCATCACCAAATTCTGCAGAGTATACTTGCTTTCTAATTGTTAACAAATTCAATGGAAATTTTGATAGGGGCAAAGTGCAATAGACCATGAGCTGTACTCAAAAAATGCCGATGGTAATGCAAATAATTGCTACCCTTAAAAACCTATGTAGGATGAAAAGACACAGCAAGTTCTAGATGAGAGTTTAAAAGAGGTCAATTTAACGGAAAGCAGTAAGTACCAACCCAGTGGCTCACCAAATCAGAGGATTTCTCAGCAATCCACGGTCCACGGACAAAACTATCTTACTAGTAAACAGCCCTGGTCCGCAGGGAGATTCGATTAAAATCTTAGTTTGATGTAACAAATTGCAATGAACAACCTGCATGATAATTGTACAATTTAAACCGTTTAAAATTCGATAAACACATGACAAGATCATAGTTGAACTCACTCGGGAACTTCCTTAAAACACAATTTGTTGTAATTGTTTCATTTCTGTCATCACGTATTTTACCTATTGCAATTGCTGGCTCCGGATGGCGAATGTAAGTATCGAAGGTAGTAAATAGTTGTACGCAATAGCTGGCTGTGCAGTGCTAGCATTAGTTTATTATACTTAACGTCCGCGGAAATGTTACAGTGTAGTATAAAAATAACTAATTACATTTCGGACGCCACACAATTAACTGTATAAGTACCATTCCCGTCACCCTGTAGTTCCCCCTGATCCTCAGTTTTGTATACTTCATACTTCACTTTCATATACTTTTTTGGCTCTAGAAAATGCTACACCGCGTTGACCATGAGTAAAAATGATTTTTTATAACCAAATGCCTACTTCACTATAAAACAAACTGGTATTCACCCTCATTTGAAGTTAGTCTTATTTGGGGAAGAAACATGGTATCCCCTTGAAATGAAAAATCCCTGAATTGAACTGAACTGAATTGAATTGTAAAATTGCAATTTAAACTGAATTGGTCCGACCTCTATTCAATCATGTAAGCCAATAAAACAAATTAAGAGAATGGGCAACAAAAGTGGTGCTACTACATGTGAATCAAATATTTAGTGATGTTTTACATGTTGATTGAAGTAACGTTGTACTCAGAATCAGCCAATTTTCTCCAGTGCAATTTCTTGTCATGCTTTTGTCATTTTAATTTGCAATTAAAATCACTTACAAAGCAAGGCATGTAAACAAAATTTGATCACTTGATCATCCTGATTTTTTGGAGTTAGGATATATGCCCTCCGACACAATCCCTCCGGTTATAATCCCTCCGGATATATTCCCTTCTACCACAACCCCTCCATGCTTGGAAATAATCCCTCGCGCAAATATTTACCACTCATATATGCAGAAGTGTTTGTCACTATGCCAGCAAAGCAAACGCTATGCGGATCGTATGGTGACTCGGCTCAACAAATAACTTATGCGCCAGTTCGTTGACAAAAACTTGCGTCTAGAACTCATCATCAAGGAAAAAGATTTTTACAGAAATGTTATTAACAAATGTAAAACCATGCGTTACAGCAACTTGATTTGTCTGGTCATTAGTTTGGTCATTGGTTGGTGCAATCCTTTCAATCTTCATTATTTCATTCAAGAGTAATTATGTAGCTATACTTGTAGATATTATGATGCCTGAAATTTCACTGGCTGTAGCTTCTTTTTAAAAAGGAATTTGGACAATTCCAACTGAACTTAATTATTTGAGGATTGTTAAATTTTGTTGCCATAGTGAGCGTAAATTTATTGGGTGTTTATACAAACAGTCCGAGGGAATATCTCCTCTCAAGGAGGGAATATGTTCGGAGGGAATGTGTTCGAATGAATATAACCGGAGGGATTATGTCGGAGGGAATATATCCGAACACGGAATTTTGCGGTTCAAATAATTAAATGCTGACTGGAAATTCATACTCAATAATGTTAGTCAATAAAACAATTGAAAATGAGTACGAAAAAGTGATACTATTCCTTAGTAATCAAATATTTAGTAGCCAATTCCTACCGTGGTTTAAGCGAGAAGTTGATTGAGGTTATGCACCCACAATCAGCTAATTTTCTCTAGTGCAATTTCTGGTCATGTTTTTTTCCATTTAAATATGCATAAAAAACTCTTTGAATGCAAAACATTTAAAAAATTTCCCATACAACTAATTTATTCTCATCGGCAGTGAAACTTTAGCTAACGCTGTCTTCAGTTTATTCATTATTTTCAGAAACACAATTTGGAAACACGTGAGCTAATCATTTGCTGATCTTGCAAGAGTTGAAATGTTAGGACCTATTGTTAAAAATATGTTTTTCAACGGCTACGCTTGGTGCTCGATTTTAGGCTCCGTACCCTACAAATGGTATCCCCAAAACAAAACAGCTTCGGTTAAGTTTGAGTAAAAATGAATTATTCTGGTGGTATTACTCAATTTTTGCCTCAATTCTTTTGTTCATTTGGTTTTTTGTCTGATCAGGTCAGACGTTTGAAAAAATACCGGAGTCAAAAACGCAGATGCTTAATTTGGCTATTTCAGTGACTTGGATGATTAGCTCTATTAATTAATAATAATTAATAATTTTATTCAGGTAGATTTTTGGCCAAAGCCTTTACAACCATTACGATTCATCTTCATTTACATTCGCCAGGATGATTATCTTCTTATTTCCTATTGTTCTACATTTTAACATGATTAGATCCCGCTACGACCTTCCAGCATTTCATCAGCAATATATTCTGTTTCCTAATAAATTCAAAAGTACGTAATTTTCGGTTTTTTTTAAAAATAATATGTAATACTGATATTTACGATTGTCTAACTCATTTTCTCAAAATCGTTGTATAGAAAAATTCATCCCAAATACGAGTCTACGAGATTTTCCTGGAATGTTTTTCCTCGCCCTTTACATTATTACTTTATTTGTACCATTTTTGTTTTTTATTATAATAAACGTGCAACCACAACTTCCTGTTTTTCCAGCGTCCCTTCTCGATCCCGACGTTCCGAACCTTTACTTAATTCCAGTTATGATAATACAGGATGCTGTCATGATGCATCAAATCTTCGTTTGGTTAGGACTAATGTACTTGGCAGGATTTCCTGTGTTGGATTTTATGTTTTCAGGAGTTTTTATTTTCCAAGAATCTCAGTAAGTTTTAGATGGCTTGGTATAGCTTCAATTGATTTCCTACATGATTTACATTCTTTACAAAATAGCTCTCCTTTTGCTGAGAGTTTTAAATTTAATTGTGTCATTTCCCGTAGATTATCAAGAAGGAGATACTCAACAGAGTCTACTTTAAGAATGGAAACGGAATTTATGAAAGTATATCGAGAGCTACAGGTCCTGAACTCTTTTTGTATGGACATATACAGCCCCTTCATTATTCCTGCTAATGAATGGATATTTTTGGTAGCGTGTGTTTTTTCTACATATGGCTGGATTAGAGGTTGGGGGATTGTTTCGACTTGGCTATTCTTCTTATTGTTAGTGTTTGCCGATGTGGTTTATTTAAGTGTGACGTTCACGTTTTTTGCCCAACTTGATAAATCAGCGCGGGCGGCGTTAGAAGGTTGGTCGCGAAAGAGATCCTCACCTTTTTCAAAAAGGTTTTTTTGGAGTTGCAAGAGTTTACGAGTTACCGTGGGCTCTTATTATTTTGTGGATAGTGGACTGGTTTTGACCATGCTTAGATTTCTTTTGGAGACGACGGCTAGTTTACTTTTGAACATTTGAGATCTTGTACGTACCTTGGTTTCTAGCGACTGCACGAAGACGTATAAGGGTTAGGAATACTGAAAATATAATTGTACAGGTTGGCAAAAAATTGATTATCTCCCAATAAATAAATAAATAATCTAAGTAACTAATTATCAATTAACTAATTATCAATAATTAGTAGACGATAATGAATTGTTCATGATGAATAAAAAAAATGTTGTTTATCAAAAAATCCAAACATAAGTAAAATGAGTAATGATGCTAGAAAATTATATGATATGATTGTTTTTCGTTTTTTTAAGACACTTGATCGAAATAGCCGGCGGGCTTAGTCCTACTGTGGGTCTGGTATGGCGTATCGGGGTTACGGGATACAACGCCTATCCTGGGAAAGTGTACAGTCTTGGAGGCTTTAAAGGAAGCATTGGAATTGGGAAGATTACAGGGTTGCTTGTAGGTCCCATGACCGGATTCCTTTTGATTGTAATTAATAATAATCACTTGCATAAAAAGTAATTATTAAAAAATTGTTGCGGCCACTGCATTTGTATATTAGTGTGGTATGAACTGCAGAATAAATTCCTGTATCTAATATTTATGTATGTAAGTGTAATCAGGAAAGTAATTACACATTGATAACACATAGATACACATACATATGTAGGCTTGGGAATATTTCGCTAAATTTCGTGTAAACATTTCGCAAATTATAAATTATTTTTCGCAAATTTCGCCATAATTTCCAGATCATTTCGCAAATTTCGCAGACTTTAGTTTTTATTGAGTGACAGTCTAAAAGAAGTAGCTTACGTATTACTGGAAATTCCGATACGTCAAATCGCTGAATTTATGATTAATGGATCATTGTTGTCATCCAAATTGTCTGGTTGAACTGTTGAATCGTCAAATACCACACGCATATGAATGACAACATTTTCTTAGTTAAGTTTTAGACGCTGGGGAGGAAGAAGCGTGTTTAAATAAGAGAATCTTTTCTGAACTGGAGCGATACTGCTAGGTGCAAAACCTTTTCCGATACACCGGTAGTTGGTCAAAAATGTTCGGAGTTGGGCAAATGATTTTATGCTGCACAGATAGTTGGTCAGAAATTCTTGTCAGTTGGGCACACAAAAATTCCGGCTACACAATTTGTTGGCCAACATATTTTTGACGGCACACAGCTACTTGGCCAACAGTTTCTGACAGTTGGGCAAAACGTTTTTTCGATACACATGTCATTGGCCAAAACGTTTTGACAGTTGGGCAACACATTCTGTCAGTTGCGTAATTTGTTTCGCTACACAAGTATTTGGGCTAGCATTTTTCACCGTTTGTCAAAAACGTTTTCGCTTCACAGGTTGTTGGCCAAACATTTTAGACTGTTGGGCAAATTGGTTTTCTCTACACCGGTATCTGATCAAAAATGTTTGGAGTTAGGCAATTTTTTTTGCTACGCAGGTAGTTGGTCAAAAAATTGTGTTGGGCAACAAATTTCTTCGCTACCCAGGTAGTTGGCCAAGAAGTTTTGGTAGTTGGGCAAAATAACTCTTCGCTACCCAGGTAGATGGCCAAAAACTATCGGCGGGATGTTGGCCATCTTACCTCGATGGGTTAGTTGACCATTTACTGTTGTCAGGATCGTTGATCATTTGGAACTTTTTCCACACCCGTGACGAGGAAATGCCATGGCAAATGTTTTCCGGGCAAAACCGAGGATCCAGAATTGAATATTAAAAATATCAAAATATTATGATTGTATGTAAAATATTTTACAAGATTCACGAGATTGTAATGCGATTTAAAATTTCGCAGTTAACCTTCCCATTTCGCAAATTTCGCAACATTTATTTACATTTTTGAATTCTACCAATATCTGGGGTTAAGTTTCACATTTACGGGAGTATCGTAGCTAATCGTTTTTAGAATTTCGCATTTTTCGCAAAATCCCAAACCTACACCTGTGAAAATAATGCTCCAATTAATGCAAAATTTACTTAGGTTGATCACGAACTTGTCCCATATAAATATTACTTGAACTGCAAATTTCCAGTTCGGGTATAGTTAATTAAACCTAATAATGAAATCATTAGAATACTTAAGAATTTACAGAAAAATGAAAACATCTTAATAATGAAAGCAGACAAAGGTAATACCACTGTCATAATGAATAAATTAGATTACCACCAAAATATTATTCAGCTCATTCAAGATGGCCCATATTCCAAATTGTCTAATGATCCCACTGAAACCAATTTAAGTACTTTGAAACAAAAATGCAAGGAATTACTTAATACCAGAAGAATAACCAAGGAACTTTACAACAGCATTATTACAAATCAACCCAGGATTTCAAAATTTTTTGGTCTTCCAAAAATTCATAAAGACAACACACCATTCCGACCAATCAATGACTATAGAGGGTCAGTTAACTACAAACTAGCCAGAATATTAAACAGATTAATTTCTCTAACGAATCAATATCCACAAACAACGGTAAGGAATTCTTTCGAATTAATGGATATGATCAAAGATATCAAAATTCCTCCGGAATCCATTCTCGTATCTTTTGATGTAAAAAGCTTATATACAAATTTACCATTAACTGAAAGTATCCAAGCAGTAGAAGAAAGACTAAAAACATCTTCGGATTGGAAAATTCAAGAATTTGAGCTACTTACAATTGAAGACATTATATCTCTCTTGAGAATCTGTCTCAATAATACTTATTTCCAATATAACCATGAAATCTACTCACAAGACGATGGCTGTCCAATGGGATCACCTATTTCAGGAACAATTGCTGACATATTTTTACAAAAACTAGAAACTGATGTAGTGGTAAATAACTCCAAAATCTTATTCTGGAAACGGTATGTTGACGACGTAATTGCTATTGTTGATAAGTGCAACAAGAATGAAATTCTCAACTATTTAAACTCATATCATCCACAAATCCAATTTACAATTGAAGAAGAGCAGCATAACGAGATTCCTTTCTTAGATGTTCTTATAATGCGCAATGCAGATGGCAACATTGAAACCAAAGTCTACAGAAAGAATACACACACAGATAGATATCTAAATTTTAAATCGTTTCATCACACCTCCCAAAAAATTTCAGTCGTAGATGGTTGTGTTTTTCTCAAAGCGGATAGCCAAGAAAGTCACTTTTTCGCACAGAATTTTCATATGACTACGTAGATGCAGAGTATTGTCAAAAAAAATTTGCCGAGAACATTTTTTCATAAAACCGATTTCGAAGGTCAGAAAACTGAAAAAGCCCGAAAATTAAAATATTTTTTTACAGCCATACTGAACTACTGAAAGACAAAGTGTGTATCTCAAATTTGTTATCGCAACGAAAGGCCACATCACGAATTTTTTCCGCACCGTGACATTAATACTTCGGGTTTTTTAAAAAAATTACAATGTAAATTTGTGTACCTTCACGATTTTTTTTTACTACGAGCCCACTCTAATGTGCACAATTTTAAAAGCTGAAATGACAAGGCTGCAATTGTACTCCAATTTGAAATTTAAAAATGTTGCACATTACAGTGGGCTCACCTTCAAAATCGAGAAAAACCGAAACGGGTAATTTATATACATACATAGATAAGGGTCCATGCAAGTGTGCTTCTACGTACACACTCAGGATTGTACAGTGGAGGTGAGCGGCGCGCTATCACGCAGCGTAACGAGTATGGAGCCCTTACATGTACACAAATAACCGCATCGCGCAGCACCACGTTCGTTCTTCCCTCACGACATATAGTCCCATTTATTTTTTGTTATACTGTTTATATGGCTGGTCCTACACCAATAAAAATTGGTACGAGGGTTGACCACGGTGTTTAAAATACATGTATGTACATTACATGTACATTCGAAGGAAAAAAGTTCAACCTTGCACTGTCCGCTTTGAGAAAAACAAACTCAGATGCTTTAGTTCACAGAGCTTTTAAAATCTGCCACCCAAAATATTTGGAAGCTGAATTATTACACATCAGAAAAGTACTTACAAGAAATGCATACCCGATAAAATTCATAGAAAAAAGAATCAACCGAATGAGAAACAAGTTACATCCGAGGAGAACCATAGTCGCACAAGCAACAATGATAAAAAATCATACAACACCTGTATCTGCACCAGACACATCAATTTTGCTCTCATCAATCATAGAAACAGAAAACAAGATTGAACCATGGATTCCAATTCCATACATAGGCAATATTTCTAATAGGATCGCAGGATACTTGCGAAGAGTCTTGAAATGGAAACCTACTTTCTTACCCGGTATAAAAATCCAAAACTTAATGAAAAGTTTAAAAGATGGAGAAAATTCTGAGAATGCTGGAGTATACATCATACCTTGTAATACTTGCAATTCAATATACGTTGGGGAAACCTATAGGCACCTAAACACAAGAGTACAAGAACATAAAGATAATGTCAGAAGAAAAGAATATAAAAAATCAGCTATTGCAAGACACATAATAAGAAACAGAAGTCATCATACTGCATGGGACGATGCAAAGATTGTTGTTCCCGAACATAATCATTTCCTACGACAAATAAAGGAAGGTTTAGTTATCCAACAATCAAAACAGTCATTGATGAACGTCAACCAAGGTTTTATTTTAAGCAACGCATGGAAGCCAATAATCCCGAATTTAATAGATTGATCTTGTTTTTTAATTTAATTTGTTGAAAAAATAATTACTTTTTACAAAATATTCACAACTCAATAATTTTAAATTAGAATAATGTAAAATTTTTATAAATACTACATCAAACAAGGATAGCATAGTTAGTCATAATTAAGCCCTGAAGATGAACACTGTTTGAGTTCGAAAGCTTGGCAAATAAATTGATTCTAAGCAATATCCACGTATTCCAATTATTTCAACATGGTTGATATTATCGGGTATAGTTTTTAAAAAAGTACTTGAACATTCCTGGTTCTATGTACAAGCCCTTGAATTGACCGGGAAACCTAGAACAATTACTTTTCGTACTTGACTGCTTATCTTTGATCTATATATTATCGATATGGAAATAAACTTTCGATCTAGTTCAAATTATCCGGTATTTTCCAAAGAGACATCATGGCAGGATCAAAATGCCTGTCATACGGGCTGTACACATTTCAGGGAAGTACTCAGTTGTATTTCCATTAGATTTCTTGGTTTTGTTGTTTTATTAAAAAGAATGGAATTTTGGAGGAATGTGGCTAACGCGGATTTTGGAAACATTTCCTGGTGACATGGAATGAAACCACCCCTGCCATGTTCACTTAAGTCACGGAATCTTCAAAACAAGCAGAGTCACTTTAAAATTATTGAATGCATTTGCTTATCGTGATATCCTCATAGAGAAGAATATTGAGTCTTTGAAAGTATGGTTCTGTAATGTTGACGGGAATAATTGTATATTCAATAATATAAATCAATAAAACAAATTAAAGAAATTGAGCAAAAAAATAAGACACTACTCCACGGGAATCAAATATTTAGTAGCCAATTCCTAGCGTGGTTTAAGGGAGCAGTTGTTTGAGGTAACGATGAACTCAGAATCAGCCAATTTTCTCCAGTGCAGTTTCTTGTCCTGCTTTTGTCATTTAAATTTGCATTAAAAATCCCTTACAAAGCGAGACATGTAAGCACAATTTGATCAGTGTGTAAAATGATTTTTTCACTTCAAATAATTATTCTGGCTACAAGCATTATTGTAAAAGGTTACCATTTAGTCAAACCTAAGCAATACATCATTTGCCTGAAAACCGTTGCTCAACAAACAGTTCCCATACAATTCATCTACATATTCTGCTCGGCCTTGATACTTTAGTTACCGATTTCCTCAGTACATTCTTTATTTTTAGAAACAGAATTTAAAAATATTTTTGCTAACCGATTTTTGATCTTTCAAGAGTTGAAATGTTAGGGCCCATTGCTGAAAAGATATTTTTCAAAGGCTACACATGGTGCTCGATTTTAGGCTGTGTACCCTACAAATGGAACCCCAAAACAAAACAGCTTCGGTTAAGTTTGCACAAAAATGAAATATTCTGGTGGTGTTACTCAATTTTTGCCTCAATTGTGTTATTTATTTGGCTTTTTGTCCGATCAGTTCAGACGTATGAAAAAATACAGGAGTCAAAAACTCAGATACTTAATTTGGCTATTTCAATGGCTTGGATGATTAACTCCATATTTCCTATTGTGCTACATTTTAATATGATTAGATCCCGCTATGACCTTCCAGCATTTCAGCAGCAATATATTCTGTTTGCTAATAAATTCAAAAGTACGTAATTTTCGTTAAATTTTTAACAATAAGAAATGTGTACGGATGTCTAACTGAATATCTCTAAATCGCTGTATAGAAAAATTCATCCCAAATACGAGTCTACGAGATTTTCCGGGAATGTTTTGCCTGGCCCTTTACATTATTACTTTATTTGTACCATTTTTGTTTTTTATTATAATAAACCTGCAACCACAACTGCCTGTTTTTCCAGCATCCCTTCTGGATCCCGACGTTCCGAACCTTTGCTTAATTCCAGTTATGATAATACAGGATGCTGTCATCAAATCTTCGTTTGGTTAGGACTAATGTACTTGGCAGTATTTCCTGTGTTGGATTTACTGTTTGCAGGAGTTTTTATTTTCCAAGAATCTCAGTAAGTTTTAGATAGCTTCGTCATGCTTTTGTCATTTAAATTTACATTAAAAATCACTTACAAAGCAAGACATGTAAACAAAATTTGATCAGTGCGCTCAATGATTTTTCCACTTCAAATAATTATTGAGGCTACAAGCATTACTGTAAAAGGGTACTATTTAGTCAAACCTAATTAATACAATATTTGCCTCAAAACCATTGCTCAAACAGCAGGTCCCTTACAATTCATCTACTCTGCTCGACCGTGATACTTTAGTTACCGATTTCTGCAGTATATTCGTTTTTTGCAGAAACGGAATTTGAAAATTCTTGAGGTAACCAATTGTTGATCTTCCAAGAGCGGAAATGTTAGGACCCATTGCTAAAAAGACATTTTTCAAAGGCTACGAGTGGTGCTCGATTTTAGGCTGTGTACCCTACAAATGGAATCCCAAAACAAAACAGCTTCGACTAAGTTTGCATAAATATGAATTATTCTGGTGGTATTACTCAATATTTGCCTCAATGATTTTTTTCATTTGGCTTTCTGTCCGATCAGTTCAGACGTATGAAAAAATACAGGAGTCAAAAACGGGGGTGCTTAATTTTGCTATAACAGTGACTTGGATGATTATCTTCTTATTTCCTATTGTTCTACATTTTAATATGATTAGATCCCGCTATGACCTTCCAGCATTTCATCAGCAATATATTCTGTTTGCTAATAAATTCAAAAGTACGTAATTTTCGTTTTTTTTAATAATATGTAATACTGATATTTACGGATGTCTCACTCATTTTCTCAAAATCGCTGTATAGAAAAATTCATCCCAAATACGAGTCCACGAGATTTTCCTGGAATGTTTTTCCTCGCCCTTTACATTATTACATTATTTGTACCATTTTTGTTTTTTATTACAATAAACGTGCAACCACAACTGCCTGTTTTTCCAGCGTCCCTTCTCGATCCCGACGTTCCGAACCTTTACTTAATTCCAGTTATGATAATACAGGATGCTGTCATGATGCATCAAATCTTCGTTTGGTTAGGACTAATGTACTTGGCAGCATTTCCTGTGCTGGATTATATGTTTTCAACAGTTTTCATACTCCAAGAATCTCAGTAAGTTTTAGATAGCTGGGTATAGCTTCAATTGATTTCCTACATGATTTACATTCTTTACAAAATAGCTCTCCTTTTGCTGAGAGTTTTAAATTTAATTGTGTCATTTCCCGTAGATTATCAAGAAGGAGATACTCAACAGAGTCTACTTTAAGAATGGAAACGGAATTTATGAAAGTATATCGAGAGCTACAGGTCCTGAACTCTTTTTGTATGGACATATACAGCCCCTTCATTATTCCTGCTAATGAATGGATATTTTTGGTAGCGTGTGTTTTTTCTACATATGGCTGGATTAGAGGTTGGGGGATTGTTTCGGCTTGGCTATTCTTCTTAGTGTTTGCCGATGTGGTTTATTTAAGTGTGACGTTCACGTTTTTAGCCCAAGTTGATAAATCAGCGAGGGCGGCGTTAGAAGGTTGGTCGCGAAAGAGATCCTCACCTTTTTCAAAAAGGTTTTTTCGGAGTTGCAGGATTATACGAATTACCGTGGGCTCATATTATTTTGCGGATTTTGGACTTGTTTTAACCATGCTTAGATTTATTTTGGAGTCAACGGCTAGTTTACTTTTGCTTATTTGAGATTCTGCACTTATCTGGATGTCTAGTGACCGCACGAAGACGTCGTAAAATTCGCTTGAGAGGTAGCGACAGCGACACTGAAAATATATCAACAGATTGGCATAAAAATGATTGTCCCCCATTCAACCAATATAAGTCACTCATAGAATATTTGATTTCCCTATAGTTTTATTATATTCCTATATTATAGTCCTATTACGGAATTTGTATCAATCAATTTGTGCTGTCACAGGGATCACGAACGTACGTGTTACAGTCGGAATATTTGACAGATTTTGGATTCAACAGTTGTTTGTTTCAACAAATTGTTTTCAAGAATACGTTTTCACGCTCGTTTGTAGGACAGCTTCTGGGTTTTTCATGGAGCTACCTCACGTGTATTTCCAGTGATGTAATTAAAAGTAATAAATAAAAATTGTTTTAGAAAACACAAACAAGATTATTTTTATTCACAATTAAAACAATTCAAAGCGTACACGATGGTATGTTTTTCTGTAAACAATAAATTAAAAACATTTGACACGCCTCTTTTGGTGATGTAATTACAAGTAACAAATACAATTAGATTCAAAAAACACTTAAAAAACATTGTTTATTCAAAATTCAGACGATTCAGAGCGTACGCGATGTTATATTTTTCTGTATACAATAAATTAAAATAATTTGACAGCAAGTAAATATGTAAATAACTAAACGCAAATGACAAAATTAGTAATTACGTAAATTGATTGTTCATAATTAATGGAACCATGGGAAAGTTTCATGTACATATAGCAAGTTTGGAGGTTATGTTGAATTATAAAACTTACACAGATTTAAAATACATTGTCCATATTTCATTTCATATAAATATTTGAGGTGAAAAATTGTGAAATGCATTATTGAAATGATTTTTCGTTTAGACATCGTTCATCGTATTATTGTTTGCATGAATTTGAACACTAATGGCTTTTAATTAGGTTAGAATAAAAACGTATAATAATTATTGAAGCAATTATCTTTTATTTGAGGCTTTTCTGCGGATTAAATATGAAATGGACATTTCGTTGAATGTTATTATTTAGGTTAAAATGCTGATTACAATACTCAATTGCTTTGCTATTAACTGAAAATAATATCTAGCAAGATGGACTTTCCCCTACAAACCCTTGATTTGCAAAATTATCCAGTCGAATATTTAAATTCAATTAATCCTTCTGGAATGTCGGCACATAGTTTGAAACTAAAGATTATAGTCATTATCGCTTCGAAATTTGAACACGCAAAGAGGGCTTTGTAATGGTACAAAACTGATAGTTCAGCAAATGAAACAAAATTTGATATTTGCTGAGGTTCTTACAGGTCGTGCAAAAGGAGAAACGCTTTTTCTTCCACTTATTTCGATTACTTCAAACGAAGGAGAATATCCCTTTGTGCTCCACAGGAGACAGTTTCCCATGAAAATGAGTTTTTCAATGACAATAAATAAATCGCAAGGTCAAAGCTTAAGTAAAGTTGGTATATTTTTACCAAAGCCTGTTTTCCCTCATGGGCAATTATTCGTTACATTTTCTCGAGTGAGCTCACATGATAATCTTAAATTCTTCTAGTCAAAGGTCCTATTTTAACACTTCGTCCGAGACAACCACAGATTTCGAAGAGTATTCCTGATTGTGGGTATCCTCATCTGGAACTTGTAGCTGTTGCTGAGAAAGCTTTTGATGTTGGCTGTTATGGCTTTTCTGTTCTCCTGAAATATTTGCTCCAACTTTGTCCTTTTTCACCAGCTTACTTTTAATGGCTTTGATTTCAATTAAAATCTCTTCAAGAATTTTCTTCGAGTTTCTCTCATTGTCAGTCAATCGTGGGAATGCCTCCTCGGGAGGAAGGTCGCTGGGCTCTGCTCTCAGAAAATTGTAGAATGACGCCAGTTCCGATAAACATTTTTTGACACTATTTAATTCCACGGACATCTCTTCCACTCTGAAGGACAAATGACGCAACAAGTTTTCCCTGAAAATACAATTTAATGGATTAGGGCATACTCAGGGGTCGAATTTTGGTAAATCTCCCGGGAAGATCATTTCTGAATTTTCCTGCTGAATCAAATGTCCCTACAGGGAGGTCCTCAACGATTTCAGAAATCTCTGCTGAAAAAAAGGTCAACAAAAATCCCTATTGGCAAAACTAATTTCCCTGCAAGCCGTTAAATCCCTGCCAAATAAGGTCTACCAATCTAAAAATCCGTTTTCATATCAAAACCCCCTGAAACACGCCAACAAATTCGAAAATCCTTGCCAAAAATTGGTCAACGAATTTAAAAGCCCCTGTTATCAAAATACAAAATTAAACAAACAACAACAAATATAAAATTGTTGTTAATTAGGCCTGAATTTTTTTATAAGGTAGGAATTTATATACGGAGACAAGTTTTGAGGTAATCCATGTTATGGTCCCAGCTCCCATAACATGGGGTGCTTATAAACAATAATTAGTAGACGATAATGAAATGTTTATCATGAAGAGTAAAAAAGTGTTGTTCATTAAAAAATCCAATCGTAAGTCAAATGAGTAATGATTCTAGAAAATGACATTGTTGTTTATTTTTTTCAGACAATTGATCAAAATAGCCGGCGAGCTTGGTCCTACTGTGGTTCTGGTATGGCGTATCGGCGTTATGGGATTCAACGCTTATACTGGGAAAGTAAGTGTAACAGACATGATAAAAACCATAGTACGGAACTCAGACGCTTTCCAGTGTTTGATGGAATCTAAGCTTCGTACTGTCCTTACAATTTCCGTGGGTACTTTGCTGGACATTAATCGTTCGTTGATTTTTTTGAGCAATGCCGGGGTACCCAAAAAGCAATCACTTCCTTTCATATTGAACCACATGTGAAAAACGGATTTGGTAACCCCAAGGAAAATATTGCGCATTGGCTCTACAACCATTCCGGAAATTATGTCGAAGTGATCTAGGTCAAGAAGGAGAGATGGAAATTATATGCCGAACTTAAGCTCTCCGGAGGAAACCGTTTCTCGATGCTCAATATCCGTTCGAATGGGAATATTACGGATTGTTTTGTAAATCCTGCACCGACCCCTACCCTTTTTAATAATCACACCTGTATCCTTGCATTGACCACAGCCATACGCACCATTAAATTGCATCATACCTTGCACCAATCATCGAGCAACTGCATCAACTCTGCACTCATTCAAAAAGAAGTGGCTTAAGCACACCTCCCCTTAAGAATTTAGCCAAACTATTCCATTAGCAGATAAATCGTTCGCTTGAACTACTAGTTTAGAAAATATCAGTTTTACGTCGATTTTATTCAAACCGCACTATAGGCCACACAACACAATGTTCGTTTTCCTCACTAAATATGGCAATTCATCTATGGTGAGGAAAACTGGCCAGAAAGAACATTTCGATGATTTGAAAACTGGCACGCCATCAGTATTTATAGTCCCGGACAAATTCCAGTCTTTCACAATATCAGTATATTTGGAACCGTACACACTCCGGAGTTCATTTTCTTCAAGTTGTAACTTGGATAGAATATGTTTAGTTAAGTGCTCTTTGATGTTCGGATGTTTTAACATCTGTTGAATCTGATAGCGTATACCATAGATGACAAAATATTGCCCTTTTTGTTTTAAAATGTCTTCATCAAAATATTTCAAGCATTTACTACACACACCTGCACCAAGTTCGTGCCATTCATCGCAGTAAAAATGTTTCTTGGACGGGATGTTTGGAATGTTTAAGGCATTTTCATGCTTGTAACAACTTCGTGGGTACTTAACTGATTTTGGTAAATGAATTGATATTAGGCCTAAAAGATCTTTCGTGAGTTCACGGGATAAATTAGCCTTTCTTTCAAAGGCCATATATAAATATACACTCTCATTTAAAGCAATTTGAGCTCCTTCATAGATTGGATCATGACGCAAGAAGGTTCTATCGGCATTGTCACAAGTGGAGTCACTGTCAGTGGAACAATCGAAGTCGGAAAATTATAAATTGGTTTGACTTTCTAAACTGGATACACTTGAGACGTCCCAATCGTCCTGCTCATTGACATCATCTAAAGTAAATGTTAATAATTTATTTACCGTTGACAAATATCAGAGGTCGGATTTTTGTAAATCTCCCTGGAAGATAATTTCCCAATTTCCCTGCTGAATATTATCTCCCTGCTGGGAGGTCCCCAACGATTTCAAAAATCCGTACGGAAAAAAAGGCGAACGATTTTCAAAATCCCGGTTGGAAAAAAATAAGACATGAAATTCCTGCCAAACTAGGCCAACCAATCTAAAAATCCCTGTTATAATAACAAATGTCCCTGAAACACACCAAAATATTCAAAAATCCCTGACAAAAAAGATCGGGAATTTAATATTCCCTGTTCATTAAAATAAACCCCTTCCCTTTGAGATTTTCCCTGCCAGAAATATTTTTTCCGTGGGGAGAATCTTCCCGGCATCCCACAAAAATCCGATCCCTGACAAATATGGAATTTTGATATTTGCCTCTTGTATTGTCCTTAAATTACCAACAATATAAAAGGCGTTAAAATAATGTACCCGTAACCGACAAATTCTCTGTATCACTAAAATGCGATTCATCGATTTGACTGGCTACTTCGGAAGTTCCAGCTGAATTAAATACATGTTTGTTGCCGTTTTTCCTGTTACAAAGAGTTTGTGGGGTGCTCTGGATTTCCAATAAAACCGGTGCTTCCTTATTTCACCCATTCTATGTTTTATTAAAATGCTCACATTAGTAGTGTCAACACTGTTTTTAGTAGTAAAACTACACGAGTTTTATTTCCTGCGAATTGTTGAAATTATGGAAAATATTAAATTTTGAAGAAAATGTTGAAAATTTATATCAAATCTATATTGTTTCAATTGTAATGCAGAAAGACGATCAAATAGCATTGTATATTTAAGAAGTACATTATTCATTTTATGTGCAATTATAAAAGGGGCGTTGTGAAATTCGTGATTTGTCGTTGGAGGCGGTAAGTACGAATTAGGCGGGGACATGCTCTTATTAAAGTTTAAATAACCAGTACCTGCCGGAATTGTAAACAATTCACATGCAATATTTTGCCACCCTGAACAAACAATTCGCTGCAAAAGAGTGGTCGGACGAGCCAAATAATTATTCTTTAGTTGAAATTGCCAGAATTAAATACGGTGCGGCAGTTATTGCAAGCGAATCTGAACTTCTGGAACAAATGTTTGAAATTCAGTTGGATAAACCTCCTGACGAGACTTCAACAGGAAAGGTTCTTCAAGTTGGTAAGATATAAATTACACGGTAATATTATATATAATCTCAATTTGGTTAGTTCATGTTAACTTATTACACTTTCAGGTTCACGAGGTAAGATAAGCAAGGTTGTGGCCGCCCTAGCAAGTAAAGCCTCTGAATTATATATTTTGGAAAATGAGGAACGTCCATGTAAAGGTCGGACTTTCAAGAGATTGAATAAACGAAAAGGCACCAATTCAGAAGAGATTGCACAGCCAAAGGTACTGCTAGCTTTTAAAGCGTTGCTGTATTTTTTATAGTAATCAAACAATTACCACCAACTAATCATTTAATAAATGATTTTTTCAGACGTTTCGATTAGAAGAGTTTAAGGGCGTTCAGCAGGTAATACAAGTATTGCACCTGTTTATTTATTCTACGTACTTAATCATTATTATTTCTGGAACCCCAGGAAAATCTCGATTGTCAGCCGACCGCTGAAGACAATGTTGACGAGAATTTTCAAGGTGGACAGGAGCAAATAATTGGTTTGCTTTCCGATGTAGAAGAAAGTACTGAAAACAACACTTTTCAAAAGTCTGAGGCGCCGGACGAAAAAGATAAGATTATTTAAGCCCTGCAACTAAAACTTCGTAAACAGGACCGATGCATCAAAAAGTTGCAATGTAAGTGTTTTTTAAATTCCGTAATATAAAAAACATCTTACGAGCTTTTGACAAAAATCAGCAGAAATAAAATGGCTTCAAACATTTACTGGACTGCCGTGTCCAAAACATTTATTCATTTAAAATGTTTAATCTATACACTGAGTTGATTCAATTAACGGCAAATTGTGAGGCTTTGTGGAATTTAGAATTGAATGTGTAAGTTCGTTGCTTGTATCAATACCTTCAAATGTTTTTAATGTAGCCGAAATAGCTCGGAATAATAAAGCTGAAGAAAACACGGTTGACATCGGGGATTAAATACTGGTTTCCAAAAAAATTTTGTCGGATTTAAAAATGGATTACCGCCACAATCCCGGAATTTTTCTCCGCAAATTAATGGAAAAGCCAGGTTTATTTACTCTGGATGATATTGCAAATTCATCCGTTACCTTCCAACGATACATAGATGGAAGTCAGAAACCAAGGTTGGATTCTCGCAAATTCAAAGCTTGCAAAGAATTGATAATTTATAACACACGTTTAGTTACAAATCCCAATTGATTCTTACGGATTTTTTGGAGCTAATTCTAATGAACGTTTTGTTTTGATTTAATTAGATTTTACAATCAAAAAGTGTAAGTTGAATGACCAGCCACTCAAAATGGTTCAGTTTGAAAAAAGTGTCGCAAACATATGCACGGATGCCCGGAAAAGGATGAAAAAAATCATTGTCTAAAATAGTTGCTAATATAATCATTAAGTTGATAAGTTTCATAGCTTCTGTTAATGACTGAAAATTTATACGGAAATAAAAGTGATAAAGAAGATTCATGATGAATAACAGATTCTTAGTTGATTAAGCAATTTGTTCAGGACATAAATTTTATTACTATCGAATTCATAACATTAAACAAATTATAATAATTAAATACGTAAAGAAACATTCCAAATTTTCCTATGGATGATACGCTATGGGTAACTATCGTGAAACTATAAGGACCAATGGAATGACGATAGGAACTTTCTTAGCAATGACTATAGTTCAACGTCCCCAATTCCGATACAAATTTCTATAAGTGCCAACTATAGGAATCTATAGACAATTTTCGGGCCGGTGTTACCCATCCAATTTACATAACTTACACTAAGTCGTGATGGTATATAAATTGAATTGTTATAGTTACAGTCAGGGATGGGAATGGATTATTAATCGGGGATTAATTTAATCCCGGATTACAAAATTTATAAGAAATAATTAATCCTAATCCAAGTGTTGGGGAAACCTGGATCTAATCCTTAATCCTCAATCCTGGTTCAATGCTTTCATTTTAATCTACTAGTTAAATCCGATTATTTGTATGGCAACGAATTAACCACAAATTCTAATCCAATACTTAATGGATTATTTGGGCAATCCTAATCCCAAAATCCACTGCTGTCACGAGTATGGATTGGATTATATCTGCTGCTATATCAATGCTACATTTTTCAACATGTAGCACCTTTGTAATGAACTTGTAGCTTGTGTTCATATGTCACAATTCCTAGACTGTTTTCAAACAGGAATAGTCGTTATGGTTCGTTAAAAATATAAATCTTAGCAAACAACGTGGGAGCACAGAAGCTTCAAGCTTTTTGTACTGATTACGGAGTAACAAATTCTCTTTACCCTTGCCTCAAATATGTGCATATTTTGATTAGTAGTATTTTAGCCCGCATGGAAGCGTTTTTATGCGGGAGTTTAATATAATAATTGAGGGTCCAACCGAGCTTTCAAGGAGAGCAGTCCAGTTCCTGAGGCTCCCTTATCTCTAACCATATTCATTCAAATAAGTCGGCTTTGATACATAACACTGCAGTGAATCATTCGACAAAGTTGACTTGTTTTCCGTTTTCCTTTTTCAAAACTAAACCGAAATAACAATCGTAGTGACCATTTCTAAAACAACGACTGACACCGGGTCAGTGCCTAGATCAGACAGGGGATTGAGCTAAATCTTTCCCAAAATTATTTGGAGATCCAAAGCGGGAGTCTGGCCCAGGCGGCTACTGAGGCAAGTAAAATTGACACTCACTACTTAAGAACGCTGGTGTATATAGATAAACACATAGTACTCCATTCAAATGAAATTCTCCTCAACGAGGAAAATTACTAATTTACATGAATAGAACTAATATACTTTCTGTACAATGACAAAAGATACTGCTTCCCAGAAAGCCAGCACAAGCGGAAAGTCCAAACCAGTAGTAGAGCATGCAGATACAGACACCGATATAAACCAAACTATACAATCAATGTGGCAACAGCTAAAGAGTCTAGATAAAAAATTAGAACAGCTGTCATCCCAATGGGAAAAAACGCTAAATGACCAGCAACAACAAATACAAGCCCTGCAAGTACAAGTAGCCAATTTGAAAATTCCGTTTGGCTGCGAACTCAATGAAAAATAAATCACTAGCGCACTTAACTCCTACAATCAGACTTCTTCAAAAGACAAAAACTGACTCCTGGGTTGGCCGGACAAAACTTCTCGACTCAATTATAATGCCATCACTGTTGTATCCAGCGCCAATATGGGAGCTTGATTTCCCGAAGGTCGTTAAAATCCCTCAAAATCGGTTTATTAAACAATGTTTATGGCTACCAGGTAGAATACCAGCTCACGTCCTTCGTATTGAAACTGGTCGCAGAAGAGTTTATGCAAATATTCTGATCCTCGCTATTAGGTTCTGGTTCCGAATCTTGTTAATGCCGGACACCCGGTTGACAAAAATATGTTATAGGCGTCTTTTGTTAAAAAATCCCAAAAATAGCTGGGTCTCGCACATACAAAATATTTTGTACAAAATTAATATGGCTGCTGTCTGGGTATTTCAATCGGCGGAATGTCTCTCACATTATTTTAATGTCATTAGCTCTTCGATTCATGATCTGTATACAGACTCCGACTTAGAACTCTCGAGAAGTGACAAACAATCCCCACATTCTTACAGTCGCATTAAGAACCACTTCTCCACCTCTATATACCTTCTCTTAAACCTTCCTTTTATATACCATAGAAGAATGGCTAACTTAAGGTTGGATTCACGGCGTATCTACGGGAGAAATTGTAAATATATTTTCACCACCCCGGAAAATTACAACTGTTGTAACTTAAATGAAGCTGATAATATAATACATCTTCTCGCTAAATGTTCTCACTTTACCCCTTACAGAAATTCCATTAGTAAGTATAATCTATCTAACTTTAACAACGATTCGTTTTTATCATTTGTCAAGTCCACCTCTCCTGAAATTATTTGTGATATTGTTAATTATATATCCAAATGTATTAAATTAAGACACTTGCATGATAACTATTACTCTGATTTATTTTAAGGTAAAAAACTTTGGGTGTAACTCAAGGATGATATGGGTGCTGCCCGATAAGATTCCTAATAAATTCATTCCTTCATTCATTCATTCATTCATATAATAATTGTAATGTGTATCGTAAATGTGTAGGCTGGAATTGTGAATTGAACTCTATTTTAAGCAGATTATTTCTGGTTCCACTTCATCCATAATATATTACTGTATACTGATGTGTTTGAATAAATAGGACTAACCTTGTAATTTTAACCAACTATTAGGATATTCACGTCATCGCATTATCCCAATCTGAATTACTGAATTTATGGTGGCCAATAGCGCAAACCATATAAGTATGTATTAACAAATGTTGACCCGTTAATCTGACTTATGTAAGAATTAAATTGGTCTATGTACTAATCCATTAGAAAAGTTTTGATTTTCTTCCTCAATCCTTACTATCTACATCTTTATTGGAAATCCAATGTAAATCTACGAATTTTTATTCATCAACCATTTCCCCGTCAATCCCTTAATCCAATTCAAGTTGTCAGAATTTCCCCCTCAGTCCCTTAATCCAATCCAAGTGATCGGAATTTTTTACTTTAATCCGTTAATCCAATCCAAGTGATCGGAATTTTTTACTTTAATCCGTTAATCCAATCCAAGTGATCGAAATTTATTTCCTCAATCCCTTAATCCAATCCAAGTGATCGGAATTTTGTCATTTAATCCGTTAATCCAATCCAAGTGTTCGGAATTTTGTCATTCAATCCGTTAATCCAATCCAAGTGTTCGAAATTTTGTCATTCAATCCGTTAATCCAATCCAAGTGATCGGAATTTTTTCCCTCAATCCCTTAATCCAATCCTGCAGGTGGTATGTGTAATATTCCCATCCCTGGTTACAGTTAGACCCTGTTATAATATAATTTAACAAGTAAGTATAAAAGTACTCTCGGGATATTGACAGATTCGATTTCTAGTACTGGGAGTATTTATTACCTTGGGAACAGGGATAACATTACGATTTTACTAGCTATATGTTACTACTGTTGAGACATACACATTTGTGTGAGGAAGGCAAAGACGGGCAAAGTATTCGCATACCTTAAAGCCTACATATTTTTAGGTTCTTACGTACACCCTACATTTTAGCCTACATAAATCCCACTCGAGAGTTGACCCTACCTACAACCAACATACCTCTTTGTCGTAATTGATTCATACCTGCATAACTAAAATGAAATTATGCAATCATTCATTGTAATTGCTGAAAACGAATTGAAATCGTTTTTACTCCAGCACGTAAACAAAAGTAACATAACATATGTATATATGTGAACCAAAGTGTAGATGGGGCTTTTATTCAGCGCTTTGGAATTCGAAAGGTTCAAACAAACATACGCACATTTTCATGCTTAAGTACCTACCTGTACATATATGCATGTGCTTCGGTTTCGTCCTTATTATCATTTCATTTAAATGAAGCTTTTTGTGTACGTGGTTCCAGGTATACTTGAAACTTCAAACCCATTGTCAAGTACCGGTCATGTTCAATTCAAGTTTAAAGAGGGACACAAAAGGTGCGTACTTGGTCATGATCAAGTGAAAAATGAGTGAATTGATCACGAAACTTGTCCCATTCAAATATTACTTGAACTGGAAATTTAAAGTTGGGGTATAGTTTTGAAAAAGTACTTGAACAATCATGGTTCTATGCGCAAGCCCTGGAAATTTCCGGCAAACCTAGATAAATTACATGTCGGTCGTACTTGGCTGTCTATTTTTGAGTTACTAGTGAAAGCCCTGTGCTTCGCACAGGAGCAATTACTTGAGAATTGTTAGAGTATACACAATACCGTAAATTGCTATAGATCCCGTATCATGGCATGTCGAGAAAGCCTAATATTAATAGCCCGCTTCGCTGGGCAAAGTAATCTCATATAAGACATTTGAACTATTAATTGTAAGACTAACAATTCGTTTCAAAAAGCTAGTTGGCAATTCATCGTCAAAAAACTATGGTACAACGCTCCAACCCACTAAAGTTCTCTCCCAAACTCAATATTTGGCTATACACGTGGAATTTAACTAATCGCTTGATCAACTTAATACCAACCAACATTGTTATTAAATCTTGCTGTAGAATCACTGTATGGTGCTTCACCAATTAGTGGATCAAATATGATTTTTTATATGATTATGATTTGTATATATCTCAGTTATATATTCAAACCTTCGCGGCTTATTTCACTATATAGCTAGCCGCTATGTACTATATTATTTCACTATATATTTTTGTAGGGAATGTCGATTGAAAATGCCCTCGCATATATGCCTGCCAAGCTGAATATGCCCAAAACGCCCGCCAACGTGCCATATTTTTGGGCATATTGGCACATTGGGAAAATGCCCTGAATTTGGGCACTTTCGGCAGGGCATATTCGGCATTTTGGGAATATTCGACATTTTAGGCATTTTCAGCCGGGAATATTCTGCATTTCTGATAGGTAAAACTCAGTAATACAATCGAGCTAACAATGCCACCATTCACTATTAAAACGAAATCCTATTAAAGGCGTACATGGCAAATTTGTTTAATTGTATATTTCGATACTCGCTGTGTATCATACAGACACTTTATATTGAATTATTGAAGAATGCAATTTTGTTGCATTTTGTATAAAGTTAATCAGAAGACTCGAGTGATAAATACGTCATCGACAAATCCTCCCCATCAGAACTTTGATTTGTATAACTTTCATCCTCTGTAGCAGTTGCTCCGCCTCCAGCGTAAATAAAATTTCTCAAATTTTCTGACCAGTGCTTCGAGGTTGGCATAGTTTATTGCATTCCAAAATGTGAGTTTTGTCCAGTAGTAACAATGGTTAGACGTTTTAAAAACTACAACTCCAACAATTGTATACTGACCAGATTTATTTACCTGTGTGCTAAAACCGTCGATAAATCGTTTTTAGTTATAACGATGTGAGCGGGGTAGTGTGCAGTATTAGCAAGTGGAAGTAGTAACAGCTACCAATAACGTCTGGAAAAGGTAATCGACCCGAAAATTTGAACTGAATATGCACAAAATGACGTAAATGCCAAGGAATGAAAATGCCCGTGCCGAATATGCCCAAAATCTACGTATTTGCCCAAAGTTGAAAATGCCCAAAATGCCAGGATACACAATATGCCATGGTATTTTCAAATCGACAATCCCTATATATATGTACAGCCAAGCAAGTCGGTGGTAATGAAAGGTAAACTCCCAGTTCGTCACTCCCACTCTCGATCAGTCCCAGAAGGGCTGAGATACATTCAGTCCACTCAGTCCTTGCTTATTATAGTGTGAGTCCAACTCAGTTTCAGTCCCAGTAAACTCCTTGGTCAAACTCCCACTCAGTCCCCAAGGATACAAAATAGCGCTAATTTAAATCCTTGGGCTTTAATACATGGCCCTAAAATTAAAAAAATTGCTTAATATTGTATGCGCATCAGTCGCGCTCAGTCCATGCACTTGAATTAGTTCAATCCGTCAGTCCCACTCACTCTCAGTCCCAACCGTTTTCATACACTTACTTTTGCCTTGCTGAGCCAGCAATTGCTGGCTGTGCAGTGCTAGTTTTAGATACTGTTGTGAAATGAGCCGCGAAGGTTTGAATTGTAAAGCCAAAGCCGCGAAAGTATAAATCAACGGACAGGTCGAGAGTAGAGCATCTCGGGCGGTTAAAATTTGCGGGTAAGCCCGTAAAAAGCCCGACCCGCCCGGGCTTCGGGCGGGTACGGGTAAAATTTATTATACTTGACGGGTTACGAGCGGGTACGGTCTTTTCGATGCGGTTAAAAAAGACCGTGAAAGCCCGTAAAATCCCGTGAAAAAATTCATGTTTGGTGCATGCTGGATCAGGGGTTGTAAAAGTACATAACTTGAATACATGGAATAATTTTCAAAAGTTTGCAATTTTACCTTTAAAACAAAGCCTTGACATTCAATGTCAACGAATTAAAATACAGGAAATAGTCGGAAGATTGCAAGTTTGAAAAACACTTACACAGATACTAGTTGAACATAGGTGTCTATAAATTATGTCCAGTGATATTTTAGCAGACAATCGCGCCAAGGAGGGACATCAACTCTGGCCATACATAATTGCAAGAATTCTGCAGTGGAAGCAACCCCAGCTCTTGCCATCTTCATTCAAAAAAAGGCGAAAATGAAACATTGAATAAGAAAATTGTTGTGGGTCTATAACTATGAATTTACAAGCTGGACTGATATTAGCGGGCGGGCTACGGGCTTTTTTAAATTTTACGGGCCGGGCCGGGCTTTATTGTTGAACTTTAATTTCGGGCCGGGCGGGCACGGGTAAACATTTACGGGCCGCGGGCGGGTACGGGCCTAAAATATCCCACGTGGTGATGCTCTAGTCGAGAGCAATAAGAATAAGGATATATTTTCGATACGGAAACATTCTTTCGATCTAGTTCAAATTATCCGGAGTTTTCCAATGTGACATCATGGCAGTATTACAATGCCTGCTATAGGGGCTGTACGCATCTCAGGGAAGTACTCAATTGTATTTCCTTTAGATTTCTTGGTTTTGTTGTTTTATTTAAAAAAAATGGAATTTTGAGGGAATGTGGCTAACGCGGATTTTGGAAACATTTTCTGGTGACATGGAATGAAGCCACCCCTGCCATGTTCACTTAGGTCACGGATTCTTCAAAACAAGCAGAGTGACTTTAAAATTATTGAACGCATTTACTTATTTTGATATCCTAAATGAGAAAAATATTAAGTCTTCGAAAGTGGTTCTGTAATGTTGACGGGAAATGTATATTACATTATATAAGTCAATAAAACAAATTAAGAAATTGAGTAACAAAATAAGACACTACTTCACGGGAATCAAATATTTAGTAGCCAATTCCTTACGTGGTTTAAGGGAGCAGTTGATTGAGGTAAACGTTTAACTCAGAATCAGCCAATTTTCTCCATTGGAATTTCTTGTCATGCTTTTGTCATTTAAATTTACATTAAAAATCACTTACAAAGCAAGACATGTAAACAAAATTTGATCAGTGCGCTCAATGATTTTTCCACTTCAAATAATTATTGAGGCTACAAGCATTACTGTAAAAGGGTACTATTTAGTCAAACCTAATTAATACAATATTTGCCTCAAAACCATTGCTCAAACAGCAGGTCCCTTACAATTCATCTACTCTGCTCGACCGTGATACTTTAGTTACCGATTTCTGCAGTATATTCGTTTTTTGCAGAAACGGAATTTGAAAATTCTTGAGGTAACCAATTGTTGATCTTCCAAGAGCGGAAATGTTAGGACCCATTGCTAAAAAGACATTTTTCAAAGGCTACGAGTGGTGCTCGATTTTAGGCTGTGTACCCTACAAATGGAATCCCAAAACAAAACAGCTTCGACTAAGTTTGCATAAATATGAATTATTCTGGTGGTATTACTCAATATTTGCCTCAATGATTTTTTTCATTTGGCTTTCTGTCCGATCAGTTCAGACGTATGAAAAAATACAGGAGTCAAAAACGGGGGTGCTTAATTTTGCTATAACAGTGACTTGGATGATTATCTTCTTATTTCCTATTGTTCTACATTTTAATATGATTAGATCCCGCTATGACCTTCCAGCATTTCATCAGCAATATATTCTGTTTGCTAATAAATTCAAAAGTACGTAATTTTCGTTTTTTTTAATAATATGTAATACTGATATTTACGGATGTCTCACTCATTTTCTCAAAATCGCTGTATAGAAAAATTCATCCCAAATACGAGTCCACGAGATTTTCCTGGAATGTTTTTCCTCGCCCTTTACATTATTACATTATTTGTACCATTTTTGTTTTTTATTACAATAAACGTGCAACCACAACTGCCTGTTTTTCCAGCGTCCCTTCTCGATCCCGACGTTCCGAACCTTTACTTAATTCCAGTTATGATAATACAGGATGCTGTCATGATGCATCAAATCTTCGTTTGGTTAGGACTAATGTACTTGGCAGCATTTCCTGTGCTGGATTATATGTTTTCAACAGTTTTCATACTCCAAGAATCTCAGTAAGTTTTAGATAGCTTCGTATAGCTTCAATTGATTTTCTATATTATTCTATTATTCATTACAAAATAGCTCTCCTTTTGCTGTCAGTTTTAAATTTAATTGTGTCATTTTCCGTAGATTATCAAGAAGGAGATACTCAACAGAGTCTGCTTTAAGAATGGAAACGGAATTTATGAAAGTATATCGAGAGTTACAGGTCCTGACCTCTTTTTGTCTGGACATATACAGCCCCTTCATTATTCCTGCTAATGAATGGATATTTTTGTTAGCGTGTGTATTTTGTACATATGGCTGCATTAGAACTTTTGGGATTGTTTCGATTATGCTATTCTTTTTAGTGGTTGCCATTGTGGCTTATTTAAGTGTGACGTTCACGTTTTTTGCTCAAGGTGAGAAATCAGCCAGGGCGGCGTTAGAAGGTTGGTCGCGAAAGAGATCCTCACCTTTTTCAAAAAGATTTCTTCGGAGTAGCAGGAGTTTACGAGTTACCGTGGGCTCTTATTATTTTGCGGATTTTGGACTTGTTTTAACCATGCTTAGATTTGTTTTGGAGTCAACGGCTAGTTTACTTTTGCTTATTTGAGATCTTGTACGTACCTGGATTTCTAGTGACCGCACAAAGACGTTATACTATTCACTTTAGAGGCAGTGATGCTCACACTACTCTACTTTTCCGTAGTGGTAGTGGAATAGTGGTAAAGTGTAGAGTATTTCTAATAAGTACATATATTAAGTAGTTATTGGTAGAGTAGCACCGCACTGAGATAGTTTCTGCTAGGAGTAGTGGTAGGTAGAGGTAGCGGGTTGCTGTACTTATTAAAATAGCACATTGTAGTTCCGTCAAATTTTTGCAGTGGCAATAGAGTAGAGGTAGAGGTATAGGCATCAGTATTTCATACATAAGTAGTGCTAACGCAGTAACCATTACTTCCTCCAGTGAAAGAGTGAAACGCACCAGTTATGTAATATTAAATGTTATGCCTAAGCGTAAGCGCGCGTAAAATATTTTCGAAGTAATCATATTGGTGCCCCCGGATGTTATCTGTTCTGACTCAGTCTAGTCTACCGTCTACCAGCATCAGTATCACCGGAATTTATCAGAATTTCACCCATCGAAATTCATTCGTAAAAATAAACTGATAGTATAGTACCTTTGCTGTGTTCCACGCATTAGGTGATTAGGTATCGTTTGGAATTTCCGCTTATTAGTGTCAGTTCAGAAATTTATTTCCGTGGTTGGATGCTAGAAGCTATCGATATGGACAAAAGGTGTAAGAAAGCGGCAACGGACGGTCCGGTGCCAAATATAACAGTTGAAATCTGCTCAAATCAAACGGTATTGCTGAAGAAACCCAAAAGCAAACGAACAATGAAGGAAATTCTCGAAATTCAGGGTATTTATGGACGATCCAAAGAAAGTTTGATCAGCCGAAGCCGGGAATTAAAGAGAAAAATTCAGAAAACCAATTTCAAAGGTAGATTACGAATTCTCGCTTTCTAATAAATTTTTGAATTTAATATACGTCCAGCTTTATGGGAAAAATTCAACAAGCCTCCCTTTCTCTAATAAATAGAACTAGTACTTCCATAATCAGTTTTAGAGTAGCACTGGACAGACCGGTGGTAATTGGCTGTTTTGACATATGTAGGGCTGCTCGGTTTGTTAGGAAATGCTGGTAATGAAATAATTTCTGAGGCATTTTGTAATCTGAAATGGATGGAGAGGCACTACATTTTTAGTGTTAATTTTGTATGGTTCTAACGTTTTATTAAAAACTACTTTTAAAATTCCAACATCTTGCGTTAGCCAAGTGTAGAGTAGTGGGTGGCGAATATAATTTTTTTAGAGTAGTGTTTCGGTAGTGGTTAGGTAGGCGCCAACAAAAGTACTGGTAGCGGTAGTGGGTAGTGTTTTGCGTAAATATAAATATGTTGTAATTATAGGTAGTGGTTTACACTGTCACATCTGAATTTTGTAGTAGTAACGGCAGGTGTAACTGGCGCATTTCTACATAGCGTATTTTAGAGTAGTGGGAATTCGAATGAGCATCACTGTTTAGAGGTAACGAAAGCGAGTCTGAAAATATATCAACAGATTGCCACAAAATTGATTATTCTTCCCTCCAGCCCATGCAACCAATATAAGTCACTCATAGAATATTTGATTTCCCTATAGTTTGTAGTAATTGTTTTTCCAGATTTCAGAAATTGTATCACTCAATTTGTGAGGTCACAGGGGTCACGAACGTACGTGATGCAGTCGGAATAGTTTTAAAGATGTTGGGTCCAACAATTGTTTCTTTCAACAAATTGTTTTTAAGAATACGTTTTAACGATCGTTTGTTAGACCTCTTCCGGGTTTTTCATGGAGCTACCTCACGTGTATTTCCAGTGATGTAATTAAAAGTAATAAATAAAATTTGTTTTAGAAAACACAAACAAGATTATCTTTATTCATAATTAAAACAATTCAAAGCGTACACAATGGTATGTTTTTCTGTAAACAATAAATTAAAAACATTTGACATCAAGCACATACCTAAATAACTAAACACAAATGACAAAATAAAAAATTACGTAAAATTATCCATAATTAGGGGAAACCTTGGGGAAGTTTGATGTATAACATGGTTGATGGTTATGTTGAATTATAAATCTTACAAAAATTAAAAATACTCAGTCATCTTTTTGAAAATTACAAGTTAGTCGTTTCTTTTTCCATCCCGATAAATGATTAGTTGATTAAAATTCCCGATTTAAAGATCCGGGTGAGTTGACACGTTTAGTTGATTTCCATTCTGGAATGTATGCCATTACATCAATTTCGACTTGGATCCCACTTCCGTCTTCTTTTAACGATAGTGCTGCCATTGCTGTCATGATCCCGCACTTCACCAATATATGGCCCAGAGTCTTCGAATCTCGCAATTGGCTTAGATCATTTTCTTTTATCTGTTTCAATAATTATTTGTATTTTAATGTAAATTTGTCATGCAAACCCTCTTATAATTTCTATGAATTCAAAAACTGCGTTTTGAAAAAATATGTACAAAAGCTGTCAAACCTGGAAGCTTTTGTGCTCCATCTTAGAAAAGCTCCCATCTCTAGTATAATGCTCCATCATATCCTTACTCCTTATCAGACCAACGGACTTTTTTGTGAGAGCCATGGAGCAGCATAAACCACTGGTTCCTTGGGATGGAAGAACCACACCAACGTAGAGACATATCCCAGTGGAGCCAATTTTGTAAGAAACCCAATCCACAACGGGTGCGCCTCTGTTTACCGCGTGTCAAAAAACAAGACAAAATTTAAGCACGGTTGTAAAAATTGTATTGCAATCGAGAAATGTTTTTTTTTCTGGAAAATACTGTATTAAAAAAAGAAGGCGATTAAAAAGAGAGCAACGAAATCATACTAGCCTATTATGGACTGAAAGAACTTACTCGAAGTAGTATGTGGCAACACGGTATCTTATGACCTCTTTTGTTTGGACACGAATGCATTTGGGGTGAAGCTTACCCAAATGTTCGCCCATGTCAAGCAGCAACTCCGACTTGGTATAATTTGCTGAAAATAAACCCAAAATAAGTAAATCGGCTCCATATTATTGTCACATAATACTTTGTGATCCCAGACTGGGATGTGGATTGACAAAAGAAAACAAAAGGAGATGTAAGTTGGGACTCACAAATTATTATGTTTCCTTTCAAAATGATATAGTTTGCATCCAATAAATTTTGTTTGGTTTCTTTCTTCATGGTGAAGCCTAAAATTGGTGTTGGGAGCATCATCTTCTGTTTCGTCAATTCTTGTAGCCAGAGGTCTTCTTTTAACACCTCGTCGGAGACAACCATTGATTTTGGAGAGGATTCCTGCTGGTGAGTATCGTCATCTGGAACTTGTAGTTGATGCTGTTGGCTGTGATGGCTTTTCTGATCTCCTGAAATATTTGCTCCAACTTTGTCCTTTTCCACCAGCTTACTTTTAATGGCTTTGATTTCAATTAAAATCTCTTCAAGAATTTTCTTCGAGTTTCTCTCATTGTCAGTCAATCGTGGGAATGCCTCCTCCGGAGGAAGATCGCTGGGATCTGCTCTCAGAAAATTGTAGAATGACGTCACTTCCGATAAACATTTTTTGACACTGTTTAACTCCACGGACATATCTTCCACTCGGAAGGTCAAATGACGCAGCAAGTTCTCCCTGAAAAGATAATTTAACGGATTAGGACATAATTACATTTAGTGTAGTTAGACTTTCTAGTGCGAACTGGACGTATTTCATTTCATATAAATGTTTGAGGTTAAAATTTTTGAAATTAATTCTTTAGGTGATTTTTTGCCTCGATACTGTTTTGTTGTTTATATGAAGTTTTGTTGTTTTTAATTAGGCCAGAATACAAACTTATAATAATTATCTTTGATTTGACGCTTTTCTGCTGATTACATATCGTCGGTGAAGAGGCAAAATGATCTAGGTGCATACTCGATTAGAATCAAAATGATCTATACATAACTTTTTCCCTAAAGGCAAAATGAACTAGGTACAAGTCTTTTTAAAAGCAAACTGACCTACATGCAGTTTTCCATAAAAGCAAAATGATCTAAGTGCTGTCCTGAATTTCTGTGTAAGAAAAATAGCTTCTGCAAGGAGGACACGTAGCTTATAATGTATAAGGACTGTAATTATTATTATTATTAATTACTATTATTGTTAATTACTATAAGGGGTCAGTGAATAAATATTTAATAAAATTTCATTATAATTAAATAATATAATCTGACCTCAAATCATTATTACATTACTTTTCCTAAAAACTACAATTTTGGGTTTACGGCCTCCTAGTATTTATTTTGTATTTTATAATATAATTTAAACGCAGAATAACTAATTTTTTTAGGAACAAAAAGATTTTTAATTTCTCGCATATTCATATACTGACATTATAATGTGTTTACACGTATTGTTTTTATTATAATTTGCATCTAGATCATTTTGCTTTTAAGAGAAACTACATCTAGATCATTTTGATTTTAAAATTCAATGCAAGTAGTTCATTTTGCCTTTAGTGAAACTGAATGTAGATCATTTTGATTCTAATCGATCATGCACCTAGATCATTTTGCCTCTTCACCGACGATATGAATTAGACATTTCATTGAATTTTATAATTTATGTTAAAATACTGATTACAATATAATATCTCAAATGTTTCTCTATTCATTGAAAATAAGAGCTAGTAAGCTGGACTTCACCTACAAACAAACGTTAAGAAAGTCAATCATAATAAAAATTAATGAAATTAATGCCAATAGAAACTTACATATCGCTTGGATGAATTACACAGCAAACTAGAATTTCTGCAGTCAATTAATTATAATGTCCTGTTCAAAATAATGGTTTGAGGAGCCAGAGAGTTTAAACAAGTATTTTACAAAACTCAAATGAAATTTTTGAGCAACTGAAGGTGTACTGACTGGGAAACTTACTTTGAAAATGATTAATTGTAAGACCAAAAGAGGTTGTTATATACGATTCGAATAAAAATGTGCAGAGCCAGCTAGTCTATCAAGGATGATTCACAACTGCCTCAACAATATTTCTGTGGTATTTCTCCTGTTAGTACCCAAAGTTGGGTGACCTCGTACACAAATGTCAACATAAATATATTTTTAATCACAGTTTATACGGACCCTGCATAGATTTCTAGCTTCTGCATGAAGTCGGCATAAAACCAGTTTAGGGGAAGCAGGGCGGATAGATGACACACACTTTCTGTACATCTTTTCTTCCAGGAATTAGGGTCTACGGTTTCTATTTTTATTTCAGATAATTATCTATGATGCTATTTAGGGATTGTAACATACACACATAATGAATAAAGCATTACTCATCCCCCATCGATGTAACAACTATAGCTCTCCTCCCACTTCAGAAAATTAACTATAGATCAATTGTGACACGCTCCTTGTAAGAAAGGAATGACAAAAGCATTAAAAGTCAAATACAGACTATGTAAATTCTCTTGACGCTGTACTCACAATGAGTCATATCACATAAACATAAATCTTTACAGAGGTTGGATCATTCTATTTCAAACGACCAACATAAGTTCGTATCTGAAAATAAAATTTCAATAGAATAGTGTTATAGTTGGATTTGATAAAATGTTATGGAACAAAGTCGTTATTATGCCCAGTTTCCAGTGACTAAGAAATAAAATAACTAGAATGTAAAACCGAACAGGACTACCAATCCGATTTCCAATGTACTTGTTTGTCAAAACAAAAATTCCGATTTATTCCAATACTTGGATTAAATTCAAATATAATTTGAATACATGAAAAAAATGTGTTTTACTGCGAGCTTTAATAATAATTTAGTCCATTAAATTTTAAAACCTGTACGACTTTCAGCAAACATTATTTGAGAGCAAACGAGCAAATTTCTTCAATATACAGAAAGTAACTCACGCGGCCATTTCTCCTCTGAAAATGAAATCATAAAATAATTTATTTAAAAAATTCAACCAATTGTTCACGGAACCTCAGGAATGAAAGCTGGGACTGTTCGGGTCCGGTCTGGTTCAAAGTTTGTACCATTTGAACTGGTCTGTTCTAAATTTATGCCGGACAAGAGAATCTGCTCCCATATTTTGGGCCACACTAGACCATTTGGTCGAACCCAATTACAAACTCAATTTGCTTCTACGTCCCGATTCTTTCAAAAAGCATACCCTTAAGTGTAAAAACGTAAAAAAAACCTTGGTATCAGGTGTACACAAAACATTTATTTTGAACGAGTTTATATCATCAGTAAATATCGCAGTAGAAATGATCAAGGAATAAACGCCTTACTTTGCTGAAAATATGTAAGTTTGTCCCAAATAAATTATCCCAGCCTCAGTAATTACTCCAGGGCATTCGAATGTTAGTTGTTAGTGTATATAATTGCTTAAACTAAAATATGATATGCTAATAAGCAAATAATAATACCTTGTAAAGTATCCACTTCATCTTATTCCAAAACTACGACCATAAGTCGAAGAGCAAGAAATACATAGAATACATCCAATATCAATACGTTTACTCAACAAATCATAGCTTGGTTTACCTCCTGTGGGTAGATCCAAGAGAAACTCACAAGGTCGGAAAATTGCTGGAATTGAGTTGGAAGTTAAATGAAATGAAGTAGGCATTTTTCATTAGATACATACATAATTATGTATATTTGTACGTAATATAAATTTGAAGTTGCTACAAATATGTATTGATAAATCCATGTATAGAGTTGATACATCATTAGTCGAAATTTTTGTGCGGTTACACGGGAGAGGAGTTTCTGGCAGGGTTATAATTGAGCATGTATGTAGGTACACAAGCACTCTCGGGTGAATGTTATCCATGGATATGTGACAGGAAATATAACTTACAATTATATAGAAATAAAAATATGAATCAATTAATTATACAAGGTAATTCAATTAAATAAATTTCACGAAATTTACCTGAACTTTAATTTAATTGTTTTATCATAGAATTCCCCTACCTTAGCACTGTGAAATGAAAAACTCCCGAAAAGAATACCTTACGCAACAATATACATATGTTATCAAGTATTCACTAGCCATATGTTCTTACTAGGAGTTAAGGGAGCAAATGATTTTGGTCAGTCTGTAATCACAATCAGCGAAATCCCTGTATTACAATTTCTTGTTAATTTTCTGCTGCTGAAATATACATGGAAAGTCTCTTACAAAACAAGAAAATTGCATATTTTTTACCAGTCAGTTCATTGGATTTTCCGTTCACAAAGCAATTCTGTCTGTAGCCATTACTGCAAATGGGTACTAAAACGTGTATAGATACCGTAGCTATCTACAAATGTAATGTATTTTTCAACCGCCAGCAAAACACGCCTCAAAAATGTTTCGGAGAGCCACATTCCTATTGAACTCATGTATTGTAAATCCATTCCACTTTACCGATGTCCTAGCTCTGACCGGGCAACTTTAGTTACCAGTGCTTTCAGTATGATTGTTTATTTTCGGATTAATTTATTTTAATTTTATTTTATTCTTATAATCACGTGAGTTACTCGATTAGGGACCTTCCAGCAGTTGAAATGCTGGGACCCATTGTGAAAAGGACATTTTTCAAAGGCTACGCATGGTGCTCGATCCTTGGCTGTGCACCATACAAATGGAATCCCACAACAAAACAGCTTCGGCTAAGTTTGCATAAAAATGAACTATTTTGGTGGTATTACTCAATTTTTGCCTCAGTTCTATTGTTCATTTGGCTTTTTGTCCGATCAGTTCAGACGTTTGGAAGAATACAGGAGTCAAAAACTCACATGCTTAATTTTATGATTTCAATGACTTGGATGATTTGTTCCATATTGCCTATTGTACTACATTTTAATGGGATCAGATCCCGCTATGACCTTCCAGCATTTTATCAGCAATATATTATGTTTGTCCACAAATTCAAAAGTATGTGATTTCGAATACAGTTTTTGTAAAGAATTTGTGTAGGAATTTGTTACTCATTTTCTGAAAAATTTTCAGAAAAATTCATCACGAATGAGAGACAACGGGATTTCCCTGGAACGTTTTTCCTTGTCCTTTACATTATTACATTATTTGTACCATTATTATTTTTTATTATAATGACCGTGCAACCGCAACTGCCTGTTTTACCTGCATCCCTTCTCGATCTCGACGTACCAATTCATTGGTTGATCCCAGTTATGATAGTACAGGATGTTGTCATACTGCATCAAATTTTGGCTTGGTTTGGACTAATGTACTTGGTAGGCTTTCCTATGCTAGATTTTATGTTTTCAGCAGTTTTCATACTCAAGGAATCTCAGTAAGTTTTGCAAATCTTGTATAGACCCTCAGTTTATGCCCTGTACGGAATTAATATTGTTAAGATAATACACCTGTTCTTTTTTCAATTGTAAATTGTTATTTTCCGTAGATTATCAAGACAGAGATACTCAACAGAGTCTACTTTGAGAACAGAAAAGGAATTCAGGAAAATATATCGAGAGTTGCAGGTCTTGACCTCTTTTGCTCTGGACATTTGCAGCCCACTTATTATTCCCGCCATGGAGTGGATATTTTTAATAACGTGCGTCTTTTGCACTTATGGCTGCATTAGAACTTGGGGCATACTTACGATCCTGCTGTTTTTCGGAGCAGTTGGCTGTTCAGTTTATTTAAGTGTGACGTTCACGTTTTTTGCCCAAGTTGAGCAATCAGCCAGGACGACGTTAGAAAGTTGGTCCCGGAACAGATCCTCACCTTTTTCAAAAAGGTTTCTTCGGAGTTGCAAGAGTTTACGAGTTACCGTGGGCTCTTATTATTTTGTGGACAGTGGGCTGGTTTTAACCATGTTAAGTTTTGTTTTGGTGACAACGGCCAATTTACTTCTGCTCAAATGATACCTTGTACATAATTACATAAGACATTAACAATTATTTATAATTAGCTTAGAATTTGAGGTTCAGATTCCCAAACACAACGGATGACGTTTTCCTTAATAGGCCTTGCAAGGTGTTAGGACCGATTTAATTGAATTTGACTCCGGAATATATGGCATCAAATCAATCTGGATTTGGATCCCAGTTCCGTCTTCTTTTAACGATATTGCTGCCATTGCTGTCATGTTCCCGCACTTCAACACAATATGGCCCAGAGTCTTCGAATCTCCCAATTGACTTGGATCATTTTCTTTTATCTGTTTCAACAATAATTATTTCAAGGTTTAATATAATTTGTAGTCTATTAGTATAACTGTGTTTTGAAAATATGCTCAACTATCTCATACCTTGAACGTTTTGTGCTCCATCCTGGAAAAGCTGCCATCAGATGTGATGTGCTCCAAGTTGCAAGTTGGATATTCAAGGCTCATTGACAAAGCAACGGATTTTTTTGTGAGAGCTATTGAGCAGCGTAAACCGCCGGCTCCTTCGGGTGGAAAAGCAACACCTACGTTCAGGCTCAACCCAGTCGAACCGATTTCGTAAGAAAATCCATCAACCAAGCATAGGCGACTAAACCGCGTGTTGTAAAAAACAAGCAAAAAATTTAATTTTACAATTATTCAAATAATTTTTGGAAAAGACTAATAATGACAACGCCTGATTTAACAAGAAAGAATTATTGTAAGCAAACAATGGAATGAACGTACTCTGAGTTCACTGTCACAGGGCGATATCTTATTATCTCCGTTGTTAGACCAGGAATGCATTCGGGATGGAGTCCACCTGAATGGAATCCACCGTCAAAGGACATCGCTGAATTTGTATAATTTGCTGGAAATCAAATAATTATTATTGTAGTAGTTCCATATTAAAGTTCACAGGAGCTATTTATGTTGAGGGCTAGGATGTAAATTGACCAAACAAATTTTAAACTGAGTAATACAGATAGAGTTGTGCCTTACAGATTTTGATACTTCCTTTCAGAATTCTACCATTTGCCAGCAAATTTTTCAAAGCTTTTTTCGTCATGGTGAAGCCCATAACTGGTGTTGGGAGCCTTGTTTTCAGCGTCTTCAATTTTTCCAGCCAGAGTTTCTCTTTTGACTTTGACACTTGGTCTGCGGGATCCACGGGTTTCGTTGAGGATTCTTCCTGATTCGAAGTATCGTTCACAATCGGATCTGTAACTTGTTGTTCGGAATGCTTTCCCTGTGTGCTTCTGCTTTCCTGATCTGACCCAACTGTGGATTTCGGGGAGGAACTCTGTTTGGGATTATCCTTTTCAAAAACCTCCTCGGGAACTTGTTCCTGTGACATCTCCAGCTGGGTGCTGTTACTTACATGATCTGCTGAATTATTGGTTTCAACGTTACCATTTTCAATCAGTTTACTTTTTATGGCTTTGAGTTCAAGCAAGATTTCTTCAAGAATTTGATTTGAGTCCCTCTCATTGACGGCCACTGGTGGGGATGTCTGATCAGGAGTGGGTTCTGTGGATTCCTCTTTCAAGAGATTGTAGGCGGACGTGGCTGAGGTTAAGCACTTTCTGACGCTATTTAGCTCCAAGGAGACTTCTTCCACTCTGGTGGTTAAATGATGGAGGAATTTTTCCCTGTAGACAAATTAGATAATTTTAGACCCAGTATATAATATAATATAATACTCATATAATAGCACATGAATCTATCCAGTGCGAGATTAAATACATACATATATAGATAGTATTGACTAGCACTTTTGTGATCTTGAAAATTGGGGACAAGTGGGATTCAGCAGATGGGTTCATTTTGAATCTGAAAGAAATTCTATTGTTTACATCAAATTTGAAATCTGGTTGATTTGGGTTAATTTAATGTAATTTCAAGTTAAAATGTAAACGTTTTGAAAGCATATCGCTTTTGCCCCTCTTTTTTTTCCGGTGACATTTCGGTCTTGACAATGAAAATCCTTGCATATGTCAATGACAGCTATATCTTTTATTACTTTTCAGTAAAGTCGAAGATTCCAGGTAAACATTTTTTGAATTCTTATATTGGATTGTATACAATTTACCCTTGAGAATAAATCAAACAAAAATATTTACTGAACCGTAACCCGCAAATCGTATTCACCAGTTTCATTTATATTAATTCATCGAAGCAAGATGATAACAATATAAAACTACGTTTCTTTGCGCCCCAAGAAAGAGCTAATAATTGTCAGACCTATCCCCGACAAATGAAAGGTAAAAATCCTAATGATTTCAAAATAACTGAAATAAATCGCACTACAAACTTACATATTAATTATTGAATGAGTCGCACACTAAAACTAGAAATCTTATTCAGGTCACTAAATTCTAATGTCCTACACTAAAATGATGGTTTGATGAGACATTGGGGCAAGTAGTTTGCAACACTCAATTCGAATTATTACTACTCGGAGGGATTCACAGGCGTGTTGGGAAAGTTATTTGGAAAGTATTTAAGGCCAACAGAGGTTATAGTGTACTGAAATGCAAATATGTACATAGTCAGCTATTCTAAAAAGGATTAGTCATAAAGGATGGACACCAGACTAACATGATCAATGTATAGTGGGTGAAAGGGATCTTTAGATCTGGGATGCAAGAAAAGCTCAGAAATTTAATAAAATTAAATTTGAGAGGTTTTGATATTTGAATAATTTTAACTCTTTATTGTGGGCATGTGAGCTGTACAAATTTCTACCAATACTGTCTCACATCCTACTGTTGACATAATTTTAATGATAGCTTTTGAAATATGAGCTTATGTTCCTCGACTCACATCCGATGGTTCACCGATGGTTCGATAAAAATAGAATACTGCAGACCTTGCTGTCCTAATTAAAGTTCTATAAAAATATCTATATGTAGATGCATCTTCCATACTTACAAAAATAGTTTCTGCGACGTCATCATAAGCAAGACTTCTAAACATACCTCATGAGCTGAGAATAAAAATATGTAGATATAGGTACTTACATACATATGTACGTGCCGCTAACGTCAACAATCTTTAAGTACTATAGCTGACTATGAGCAAAGTCTTTATTCTAACATGAGACAAAAGTTCAAGAATGTGATGTTAACGGATATTAGTTTGACGAGTAAGAAATACATAGCTGACTAAACACGCTTGAACTATAGTGAACAACCCGAGGCACTAATTTTTATTAAAAGTTTAAAAATATTAGTCTGGTCCACTGGCGCCCTCCAGCTTGACTTGTCTAGTCTATTCTATTCTTTCGGAGGATTGTCCTTCCCTATTCAGTTCTAGTCTATTCTTCTAGGAATTCCTTCACACTAGTCTACTCTAGTCCTATTCACACGTTTCCCTAAAACTCCTAGTCTATTCCTAGTCAATTCCTAGTCCATTTCCATTCAAGACTAAAACTAAAAAATTCCCACGAATTATTCAAATTTAATGGACGTGGGAATGCCCTATCCTGGTCTTGGACTCAGAATAAGTTCATGAATAAAACGAGGATGGTCGGGATGAGATAAATTGCGGGATCTGTCAGAGAGCTGAATGAGGCGCTATAATCAGGGAGTGGAAGACAGTATATGCTCGCAGTCAATCATTACAATTTGTAGCAAAAAATATTCCCCAATATTTAGTAAGCCAAACTAAGAACAAATCCTCATAAATTAAAAATTATAATTCTTCAGTATGCTAGGCATACTCTATAAGTCCGTGCAATTACCAGTGCGGCCAAAAATGTGTGCCACGCCAAGCACTTTATTATGAACTAAAAACAATTGGGAGTAAGAGAATAGCAAATTTCAGTTCCCTCAGCACGCCTATACACACTACATTTGTTCAACCACAATGGAGTTACGAGAAAACTCCGCCGGGGATTTTTACGCGGAGTTATTTATGCAGAGAAAACTCCGCGGGAGATTACTACGCCCGGGTGGAGATTATTACGCGGAGAAAATTCCTGCGGAAATTTTTACGCCACGGGAGAAAAATTTACGCTGAGAAAATTCCTTTGGAGATTATTATTCTACATGTTAAATTACATCCGGAAAAAACAATTGTACCAGCGAATTCTTTAAGTTCATAATGCTAACCATAATGAATGGGTACCACTATTAATAGATGGTATGAATGATGGATGAGAAGGTCAAAGATGAGGTGACTTCAACAATTTAAATTTCAGCCCAGGGCTGCATTTATCGACTCATTACTTTCTATATTATTACATATTGTTGTTGATTAAATCAAATCAATAAAGGCGGTACAACGCTGACAAATTCATGAAACCCTCACAGCAGATTTTTAATAAATACAATTCTGTGTCACTTTTCCCAACAGCATAATTGACAATGCCTTCCTCTAATGCTTTATGGATGCTGCCATCATGCGTTTGGTTGTAGGTTACAAGTGCATTTTATGACTACTGCTGTGCAAAAACATTTATGTAAGAATAAAATTCATGTGTAACAGATAATAATTACTCTGCGTAAAAATCTCCTGCGGAATTTTCTCCGCGTAATAATCTCCAACCGAGGCGTAAATAACTCCCGCGGAGTTTTCACGGCGTACAAATCTCGGCGTGAAAATCCCCAGCGGAGTTTTCTCCGAACACGACCACAATATTTACCTATTAGTCCCTTTTTACTGAATGAGCACTTCGAAGTTCTTCTATTTCTGATAAGGTTTTTAATTTTAATCCCCGATATTACCACGTTGATATTCAATTGTTTACGGTTAGATTAGTTTGTATGTTAAATCCACAAATTATTCTTAGTAGTGAGTGTGACCTTTGACCTCTCATATCTCGGAAACTAGAGATTTACTGACAAAATTTCTTCCAGTTTCGTAATCTACTACTGAAATATTCCATGAATACCAAATTTTAACAAAACAAGTGAGGGTTTACTGAAGTAAAGTGGTTCCCAAATGTGAAAAGTAATGCAGTAATATTTTCATTTTTGCTCACAATTTTTGTACAAAATAATAAATGGGATGGGTGAAGAGGTAAAATGAATTAAATGTTCCTGTGCTTCAAAAGGACAATTACTTGGAGAGATGGTATTGTGAATGTAGAAATTAAAAGCTAAACGGCTTACGAATCAAGACCTGCTGTGGAGACTATAATTCCTTAATATTGCACGCTCTATTGAGCTTAAAGTAGTAGGGTTTCTGTTCGGGACGGGATCGGGTCAGTTTAGGGACAACATTTTTGTACACATGTTATTTCGGACTCAATCGGAACGAACTTTTTTGTCCCGAGGATTTTGGGACGGGACAGAATTGTCGGCGGGACAAAAAAATTGTCCCCAGTAGAAGCCCTATCCAGTAGACTTCCCAAGCGTAGTTTCCTCTATTAAATCCAGAACGTCGTGTCCCTCAGTCTGTGTCGATATTCAAACCTACAGCGAATGTTCTACTCATATTTTCCATGGTTATGGAATCAATTCTGTCTCCATGCATTACAATTGCAATCTGATTATTTTGTCAGATCGAAGATGAAAGGTTACTATGCTCTATCATTTAAACTAAATGTAGTTTCTAATTTTCCAGAGCTTAAGAATTTGAGAGGAGAATTTTAGTGACTTAAATTTGTACGCATAAGTGTGGGATTCCTATTAGAGACAATCAAATGGAATTGAAAGTACTTATTGTAAAACTTTATATTTACGTCAGTTAAATTCTCAACTACTGTATTGCTGAAGTTATTTGCTCACTATAAAAAATCATATTTGATCAGCACGTTGTGCTGATCCACTAAGGGGCGAAGCACCATACAGTGATGCCGCAGCAAAATTTAATAAAAATGGAGTGTTAGTATTAAAATGACCAAGCGATTAGTTAAATTCCACGTGTAGAGCGAAATATTGAGTTTGGGGGAGAACTTTGGTGGGGTGTATTAACTATTAAGAGTAAGTCTTCTCAACGGCAGGGTTCTACAGTCTTTAGTTTTATCAGTCCGAGTCCTCCATCAGTCCTACGTCTCATTCTGTCAATCAGTCCCAGTCAGTTTTGTATCCCAGATCTATCAGTCCCTATCAGTCTCAGTCCTGCTAAAAGTCCTTGTCAAAAGTCTCAGTCAGTCCACAACTGTATATTAGTGTATTTAAGACACCCAAAGTTCCCATAACGTTGATACCACATTGAAAACGTTGAATTTCGACAGCTATAAAATTATTTCCTCGGTAAGTAAATCCCCACTAATTAAAATTATTTTATTTCATAATTTTCCTATCTATCCATTACAGTTAAACATGTTTGGGTTCAGTAATTTGGAAAAATAACCACGGAATAACTATCAAATCCTCCAGATTTTTTAAATTTTGTTCGGTACAAGAATTAAATATAAAGGTCATGAAAGGGGCAAATGGTGGTGGCTATTTGGAAAAATGAAATGATAAAATTAATTATAATGTAATAAACTTTTAGAACAATAATTTGTCTCTCTTTGTAGCAAATTCAAACAGATTTGCAGTAATAATTTACAACATACGACAACTGATTGTAAGTTGAATACTCAGGAACATAATGGTCTGTGAGGCACGACTTCATCAGATGGATAAAAAACAGCTTCATATTTCGGAAAAAGTTTGAAGTAATACAAAGCCCTTGGATGTTTGTTTTATTTTTGATTATGTGGTCAATTTTTGGCCCTATTAAAAGTCAGTCACATCAGCGCATTACACACACTGATACACTCATAATGCACTTATAGAGTTATAATTGTAACGTGGCCCAACTAATTGTAATTTATCCTTATTCATTATGAATAATGCACTAGAACGTGGGAACTCAACTGATTCATACAATATGGTACAGGCCAACTGACACAATATCTTTAGAAAACAATAACGCCAGATTGAAGCCATAGTATATGCATAGCTGGAAGGAAGAGACCAATGTTGAAAATTAATTTAATGAAACGTATCGGAAATACCATGCCACTTTGCTTTGTCCATGCGAATTTGAAAGCTCAGCTCAATACTTGCACGTGTTTGCGCTCAATAGCAGTGCTCATATCAGTCCCAGTCAGTTTTGGCTATGAAATCCATCAGTCTCAGTCAGTCTCAGTCTTAAAAAAGGACTCTGTATCAGTCCCAGTCAGTCGCAGTCTTCAGTCAGTCCTATGATCTACCCAGTCAGTCTTTCCCCTGAGTCCAAGACTGTAGAACCCTGCATACAACACGCATGCTTACAGTATCCCTTAAAGAAACGTTGGAATTGCATATATCGTTGGCTAAATTATTAAAAGTACCATTTTCAATGGAGATCACATTTAAAAAGCACGTGTTACGAAATGAAAATGGTACCTTTGAAAAATTGGCCTTTCCTATTTCCTACATACATACTTTATGCTTTGTCAGCCAACATCTACCCCGTCGTATTTGTACTTTTGCTCGGAAGGAGGCTTCCTATCCTATCCCTACTTTTAATTATTAGATTTTTCATGCCTTCCTTTTCCTACATATAAATTCTTGCAAAGCCCATTCCTATCCTATAAATATGCCTATTTATAGGATCCTTGTAGAAGGAAATGCATCTTTGGTCTATGGCCATTTACGGTAGGTCTTAAATGTACTCACAATTCTCAAGTACTTGCCCCTGTGAAGCACAGGGCTTTCACTAGTTTATATAAACGGACAGGTAGCGCTCGTTAATAATAAGGTTTCTAGTTTTAAAGAGAAGCGTGTATTTAAATAAACGAGTATCTTACTGACTTAAACCTAATTACATAATTATTACCATACCATGAAATAGGCTTAAATCAAAAAGTCGGAACGTAACATTGCTATAGTTAAAGTAATTTTCGTCGGAAAAATATATACCAAGCCAAATCATCTTTAGTCTGGACTTGAAATTCGTTAATGCCGCTCATGTCAAAAACATAATCGTTTCTTGAAAATTATGGTCATTGGAAACGCATTACGATTTCTGTCGTTGGAGAGATACATACACATATCTGTTATACATACCGGTTTGATTCTTTCAATTCGACATCCATAACTCATTTTGGCTATTGTGCTCAAGCGGAGAGTTTTATAGTTTCCAAATAAAATATTTAATAAACCTTTTTGTGCCAGCAAAGTCAAAAACTTGTGAATTTGAAGATTTTCTATGAATGTAAAATGCTGGGACCGATTGTAGCAAAGGTATTTTTTAAAGGTTATGCCTGGTGTTCATTTTTGGGCTTTATGCCTTATAGATGGGATTCCAGAACAAAACAGCTTCGTCTAAGTTTACATCCCAGTGAATTATTTTGGTGGTATTATTCGATCGTGAGTTCCGTTGCTGTATTTATTTGGCTTTTTGTGCGAGCCGTACGGACATTTTGGCAAATGCGGGAGTCAAATGCTCAAATGATTTATTTTATGGATGCAATGATTTGGTTGCTTTGTTGTATACTCCCAAATTGTCTACAGTTTAATGTAATCAGGACGCGCTATGACCTTCCGAAGTTTCATCTACAATACATTCTGTTTGCAAACAACTTCAAAAGTATGTAATTTTTAAAACCCATCTTCAAACTATTCTGGATTTGCAATTGATTGCTTTTGTTAATAGAAAAATTCATCCCAAAATCGAAAGAGTATTTTGGAAGGGATCGAGAACGAGATTTTGCTGGAAAGTTTTTGCTGGGCATTTACATTAGTACATTATTTGTACAATTCCTCTTTTTTGTCACAATCACACTCCAACCTCTCTTTCCTGTGCCATCGTCCCATTTCAGTTTTTCCACGTATTTAAGGATACTAATTGTAATGGCACAGGATATTGTCATGATGCATCAAGTCTTCACTTGGTTTGGTCTAATGTACTCTGCAATACCTGCCCTCGATGTTCTTTTCACAATAGTTTTTATATTGGAAGAATCTGAGTAAGTTTTTAAAATATTCCAAATCAATTATTTCCGTTGTTGCTGGTTCTGTTTGAAAGAGTTGTAACTGTGTAATCTCTGTATATAAAAAAAATTGGTTACAGGTTGAACAAGAATAGCTACTGCACTGCTGCAATGTTGAGGACAGACATGGAATTCATGAAAATTTACAGGGAAATGCAAGTTTGTATTGCCTTTGCTATGGATATATACAGTCCAATTGTAATTCCAGCCAATGAGTGGTTATTCCTGGTTTTGAGTGTATTTTGTACCTACGGATTCATTAGATCTGAAGGGATACTTAGAATATTGTGTTTTTTTGGAGCCGTAGCAATTATGGTATATTTAAGTGTGGCATTCACGTTTTGTGGTAAAGTTGACAAGTCTTCTGGGAAGGCGCTAAAAAGTTGGGCTCGTAAGAAGTCACCGGTTTTGCGGAAATTTTTGAGAAGTTGTAAACCAATACGCATTACAGTTGGATCTTACTACTTTGTCGACAGTGGACTAGTCCTAACAATGTACAAATTTGTTTTGGAAACAACGGTTAGCTTACTTGTGCTTCGTTGAGATCCAGATTATAATAGGAAAAAAGGTGTTGTGATTGAAATGATACCCAGCAGCTTCATCCAACATTTCCATGAGCCAGAGTTGCTGTCTTCAGAATCGCCCACAAAAACTCTCCACAGCAACCCGGAAAGTGGATTAAATTTAGTTTGTTTGTTCGTCGTGAAATGAAAAATTTTAATGCTGTAAAGTTTTTAATTTTTTTTTAAATTTAAACATAACATAGTATTACTGAATTTTGAAAAAAAAAACGTTTTCTCGAATTTTCTCACAAGTAAAATTTTGGACAGGACGGAGATGATTTTAGCTTGTGCGGCAAGTAAATATAGCTTTTGAATAAACCTGAATAATTTATGACTCTAGAAACGAAGAATTTTTGCTTGAATTCGTCAGAATAACGATCATGTTTGAAAAAAATAACATGAAAAAGCCGCCTAAAATTTGATTTGAAACTAGCATGAGAGATTGAATGAGGTATTACATTGTGGTCCAAGTTTATTTTTTTACTAGAGTGTTCAATGATTTTAATATTTAATTATACAATTTCCTTACAAAAATTACTGTAAATGCTTCTGAAATATATGGGTAGCCCCACCTGTATATAGTCAAACCCAAGTAAATCATTTGGATTGAAACTCCTGACTGCACTCGGTTCTACATATGCTTCAAATTCCCTGCAACACACTCTGTACATATAATTAGCATTAATTCAAATTCCCAAATAATATCCCCGTGAACATTTAGTTACCGAAACCTTTAAAATTCTATAAAATCCAATTTAAATATACGAAAGGTCCGCAACGGTTGCTCACCCAATAAAAAAATGTTAGGACCAATTGTAAAATAAGATATTTTTAAAAGGCTACGCACGGAGGTCGGTTTTGAGCTGGATGCCATGCAAATGGAATCCCAAAACAAAGCACCTTCGGCTAATTGTAAGTTTACAAGAAAATGAAATTTTCTGGTGGATTCATTTAATCCTAGCCTCTGTCTATTCTAGGGTTCATCTATGTTTATTAGGTATATTTTTAGTAATGAATTTTGCTTAATGGAGAAATTCATCCCAAATAAGAGTCGACGTTCTGAAAATAATTTTTAACAATATTTTCCTGGAACGTTCATCCTCGTCCTATACATTATTTCATTGTTCATACAATTTTCCCTCTTTATCCAACATTTACTGTACATACACAGTCACCACAGTCTGTTTTGCCAACATCGCTTTTGAGCTTATACCTACCCATTTTCTGATCCCAGTTATGATAGTATGATAATGCTTTCAAATGACGCGCTTCTTGAAAAGATGTTCAAGAAATTTATTAATTATGTGTCTTATTTATTATTTATACATCTCATTGCTCGTTATGAGATTTGGGAAAGTATACGCGGGCTAGCTGTTTATTATTTTCAGGATTCAGGGTGGTATTGATCATTTTGAAAAAATATTAAAATTTTGAATTCCCTCCGCTCTTACAACACTATGCAGCACCTTATCTGTATTGTTAGTAGAATACAAGCAGGTCTTACAGCATTCGGAAATTCAACTTACAATTTCATTAAGCTACGTTATAAAAGCCCAGAGGATTAATTATGCTGTACTGCCAATTTACAAAAGTTTATTCAGATTCTGCGTTCAATGCGGCACATACTTTGGTGATACTGTGATTCAGCTGGAAACGAAAATGTAGTAGGATTAATTCCATTACAGACAAAATGTTGACAAAATTACTGGAAATAAAAGGAAATGACAATGATAGTTCTTGTATAGCACGATAAATTACCTTTGCAGTGGAGGAGTCAATGCAGCTATTGTAAACCAAAAAGCTTTCATAAATGTCCTCCTTCTTGCCCATTCCAATAGCATTGTCATAATCTGAATAAATATGAAATTGTGAGTGTTTCCAGGGATTTTAAAAAAAATTAATTACCCAAAATTTAAAATATGATCTTTCTCACCCTCAAAGTAGGCTTTGGTACATAAATGAAAGCCACGTATGAGTTCGGGAACATGTTGCAAAAGTTCCGGGGAGTATACAACGTTATAGATTGCCTCCATTCGCTCCATTTCTGGGGCTCCTTCCGAGTCCATCTATAATTTTACACATACATATAATTGTAAGTGCATCAGTTCCAATTAACTATACACACTCTGCACAGCAATTTCTTAATCCCAGAAATTAAAATTTATTTATGCTTCAGTTCCATTAGTGTGTGCATACGAGAAAAGTTTTGAATGCTCCCAAATTGGTTCTAGGAATACCAAAACTTACGTATGGAAATCAACATCGTGGTAACGGGAAATATGTTCAAACATACAATTTCCCAACATAAAGAAGGGAAGCAAATTGAGTAATCAAAAACAAAATGAACGTTTACTTACTACACCGATGGCATTCATCATGCAAATTCCAGCTTTCTGTCAATGTGACATTTTTCATCCAGAACAGCGGATATCGAGTAAAAACAAAATTTATCAATTTAATTTTGAGCCTTCATATGGTAAGGTTCGTATGAACATTGATTAAAATTATTATTACCGCAAAAAGGAATTTATCTTGATTATCGATCCCCTTTAAACAGTCCTCTACAATTGGTTCAAAAATACTTAAAAGTTCCACTTGTCCAGTGAACGCTCCATTTTTGCATGTCAGAGCTCTAGCTCGTATTTTGTCAATTAGTTTCGTAGTCTTTCCCCAGTCAACATTTTTCCCGCTCTTTACCTGGAAATATAAATTGATAGCAAAAAAAAACAAAGCAAATTGTTTAAATCAAAAAATAAGTATTAGTACACATTTAGTCAGAATTATTGAGATATTTTTCCGTACCATGTATGTCTTAGAAAAGGCCACACTGCAGAGGATAAGTGTCAAGAAGAGGAATTTCAACATTGTCATGACTGTGTGTGAGGACTTCAAATTCAAATAACTCTACACTGGAAGAGTGAAAATTCCCTGGAAATGGAAATTTAGTTCCGTGCAGCAAGTCAATAAAAATAGTAATTTCGTGCTCTGTTTTTGTTCCAATTGTCATGCATTCAATAGTCAGCTCAACAAAGAACATTTATTTTCTGACACTTCCGATATAAAGACAATCGAGGACAAACTTGTGGGAAATAAAAGGATGCATCAGCTCATTTTAAATATGTTCGTATATGTGGAAGAAGGGTGTCAATAAAATATGATTTGATTAGACAGCAAGATATACTCAACAATTAACATGCAATATTGCGTTCCTCCATAAAATATTGTCGTTGTATTGGTCCGACTCAAAGTATATTTTTGAGTAATAATGAATGAAAACCAACATTGGGGTTAGCCTGTGCTGCTGCTACTCTGACAATGAGCCTTAATTCTGTTCAAAGTTTTGTCACACAAAAGGATAACATTTTTTCATCAAAACTTCACTTAATTACGAAAAGAATAACCATGCGATTTTACATTTGAAATTTATGGTGAATCAGTTTTTTTCAACTTTTTGAACACTGGCCGACGATAATAATATTTTAAATTTTTTAATGAGTTTATAAATTTCATCCAAGGAAAATTAGCCTCGAGAGAGGCAACATCTACAAGCATTCCTTCTGGGGAAATTAAACAAAAATATTCCATTTGTAAAATTACTTCTCATTCGGTAGAAAAATATTACAGATTTTCTAAACATTTATTGATTCATAGGTCAGGTTAATATCACAGGGGTCACAAATGTGAATCAAAGCCAAGTTATTTAAGGATTTCAGAATTATTCATTTACTTTCTTAAAGTAATGTTTTAACGACATGTTTTGAATCACATCATTACGGAATTTCCATGGAGCTACTGTATTTGTGCTTACATAAAAAAGTTTTGTCATAGGCAATTAATATAGAGAAATTGCACTTGAGAATTAAAATTGATACAAATTGGATAATGAAGAAAATCTTGAAGTTAAAAATATTTTAAGAAAATTGTACCATTGAGTTTTGAAATACTCACAAGCCTTGGACATGTAGAACATTTTACGGGGAATAAGCCGAATATATGTAATTAGCTGCTAGTTTTATGTTCGACTCTCTCATGTGTGTCACCGTACACCCAATAAAGATAATACCCAAGGAAAATGAATCTAATCCAAACTCTAGTATGATTTTTAAATTTATTATTAGTAAATAAAAGACGAATTACAAATAAAGCAGATGAACCCATGCAATTTCACTAGAACATAGTAGAAACTTAATTTATTGACTCAAGTATTTTCAATGACAAACATTTAAAAGTGCTTCGTGGTGTGACACCAGGTCTGTGTTACCTAATGCAAAATCTTATTTTCCATTTGACAAAATTCCATACCAATTCGTTCAGACTAGTGAACACCTGTAAGGACTGTAAATCCAGTTGCAGCTCCTTAATCCTCAATGCAGATCTGTAAGATACAAAGGAAAAAAAATCATATAGAAAATATTTGCAAAATTTTGAAAAAATTCGAATTAAACATAAACGTCAATTTATTACGTACATCAAGGAAAACGTCATGGACGCATTGACCAACTTCCATGAAAGTCATGCAAGTAGGATCGTCATTTCCTTTAACTTTATCCCCTGCAAATACAAAATATTAAAGGTACATATCACAATTGTTCTACAATGTTTCGGATTTCCGGTTGTGTGAAAAAATCAGATGTTCATCTGCATACGTGGAGAAAAAAGGGGGAAAAAATTGGTCGATGAATAGAAATGTTTTTTTTAGTAATTTCCAATAGAACACTTACCATGGTCTTCCATGCATTTGGATATGCCATCCTTCAATGGTTGCTTCACTTCCTCTGGTCTCATGATCATGTCAATGTAGTCCAAGATTTTAGGCTTGTTCAGCTTGCCATCATCAGTCATCTGTGTCAGTTTAAGGGAAATGTAAAACATCGTTAGCAAACCCCCTTTTATGCATGCATGAATAAATCGGAAGAAGAATATTAAAGACTTAAATTAAAAATTGAATGGACATAAAAATAACACTAACCAATTTCTTCTTCTCCAAAATACACACTCCAAAGCACTAGAATTTATAGAAACATGAGAAATCTCGATAATAATAGTTCCAATGCAATCACAATACCTACTATTTGATTAATCTTGGAGATTGAATTTTGTATGCATATTTTAAAAATTCCTCAAGTAGCTCCTCAAGAGCTCAACTAAAACTCCTTACGGCTAATTTCTCAGCAGGAATTTTCCAAATAGTGGAAATTCCAGATTCTGCCAAGCAATCCGTGATTTGTTTCCGTTGCTCCGTGGTTAAGTTGACGTCATGGCCTCTACACTGTGTTTCCTCCTGGCTCGCTACGCCCTGGCAGTTCAAAAACAAATAATTAAAAAAATGTTTTTAGGAATTTCGAATGTTGTCTTTGAGTATAGATAAATATTTTTGGAAATTGTTTGGTTTCCGTACGAGGACGTAGAGGAGCGCTAATGAGATGATAAGCCGGATATTCATTTTCCGGAGCTGGAAATACCTCAGAAATGAAATGAAGACTAAGTTTGTAGGAGCAATGGCACATGTATTTATCCCTTCTTTACAATTCCTATCAAAACATGAAGGGATGATGAAACCGTCAATTTTAACTGGACGGATAAACATGATGAAAATTCCAGTGGAAATCGTAGTATTGAGTTCACAGGAGTGGGTCGTTGGGAGTTCACCCAGCAAAATTTTTCATATAAAAGGACTACATATAGGAAATGATTCTCATTAAAAGTTTTGTAAACATTGGAAACCCCAGGGAACATATTGTGTGTCAAAATTGTTAATAGCATGAACAGGAACTAATCAATTTGGGCAGACCTTGGATTTTTTTAATCTGCTCCCATATTTTTAACCGTCACCAATTGTAATGCTTTTTTAATTATTTAATTGTATATGGAAAATTTAGATGTAAAGAAAAATTTAATCATTCTTTTTTTAATCTAATGAGTGATGAAATAAAATTCACTTTTCTCTCAAAATGAGACAATGAAAAAAAAGCCATTCTGTAAACTATATGTGTATGATTTTAGGGATTTTCCGCAAAGCAGTGAATCATCATAAGAGAAATTCTATGTATGTACATTAATTGCATTTCTGTAAATGTTGTGTCATTTTCAATTAAATTTTTGACGTTTCCTGCACATCAAGATATTTTTATGGCCCATGACAATTCATTATTTGGGGTTTCTTCAATTATTACCTTATTTTCTACAATTGAACTAATAAAAATTGTTTTCATGTCTCATTTACTATTTACTCCATGTTTATTCTAGATATTTCATGTAACAAAGTTTTGCGTGCCAAAAACTCCAAAGTTAACGAATAACTAATATCTACATAATAACTACAATCTTTTCGTATTTTTTGAATTTGAAATGTTGAGACGGTCTAGGAGAGAGCAGGACATACTTTATGTCAATGATACTCAACAGTACTTGCCTATAGATACAATATGTACAGTTATTATTTTATACTGCAAAATATAAATATTTGCATTTTTTCGATGACATCCTCAATAAATCGTTTACAAAGTTACGCTACAACATTGAAATGACGTTGTTAGGGTTCATAAGTTAATCACAGCATTTAATGAAAGCTTCTCAAAATTGATATAAAAATATTTTGATGTCAACCATTCTTAGTGTTTGAGCCCTTTGGGCATATATTTATATTTAAAATCTGAATTTTTATGAGAGCGGCGTAGATGTTTGGAAGGAGAAATTTGCATTCAAAAAATTAAAATTACTTTATTTCATGGCTACAACGATTCGGACTTTGAACAATATTCCATATTGTCTTACCCCTGGGAATACAAATACCGCAGAAAAAATTTCAAAGGAAATGTTTTTTTTTTGTGAGCAGGTATATTTACATTTTTCAGGGAGATTTACAAAATTTCCTCACCCGGTCCGACGTATTAATGGAATCAGGACTACCAGTACTTCAGAAGTAGCGTACTTAAATTGGTTCTTAAATTTAAGTATACAATTCCGGTTACTACTTTTACTATAAAAAGCATATATACTTGCATGTGTGTGTAACGCCACTCCTGTTAAACCCTAGTATATCATTTGACTTAAAACCCATGAGTAAAGATTTAGCTCTCGTTACTTAGCATTCCTTAACAAAACATCGGCTTGAAAATGGGAGAATCTAATTCTGTATTTTGAGTCATGGTCTCTTACATGGGCTAGGGAGAGAGTAGGAAATGAAATACCTTGTATAGGCTAGTGAGTCATTTATTTTATTAATTTTTGCCCGCACAAAGGAATGGCTTAGAAAATGTTTGATTTCCCTAATTTGGAGCAATTCTAAGCCTGGAACTCACAAGATTTAAGACACGAATATTCCCTCTCAATTAGCGTGAAAGTTAATCCTGTTGTCTAGGAGTACTTATTGGGTCGCCATTCAGGGGGTACGATAAAGGAGAAACAAATCAAAATTAAAGGGGTAAATTAATTCGGCAATCGGGACTCCTCAGGAGCGAAACCAAACGTTGCCCCAGGGATGACATTCAGGATTCGTTAGCACATTTGAAGGAGGACTTCCTTCGTTCATAAAGGTAACTACTAACTTAACTTAACTAACTTACTAATACTAAATGTATTACTTCTTCCAACTGTGTATAGGTTATTAGATCTTGGAGAACCTAATAGGGGGACAAAAGTTATTGCATCACCTATATATATAGCTCCAGGCAGGGGTCGGATTTTTATAAATCTCCCTAGAAGATCATTTTTAGTCTTAAATTCATGCAAGGAAGTCGTTGACGAATGGACCCACGCACAAATCACGTTAAAGTACGAGCTCTATTTTTAGGTGGATATGTTTTCCAACTCCCATATCAAATCAGCATTATAGCTCTTTTCGATCATTATTAAGTGTAACCCTTTTCCCTTATTATAATATAATACCCAGTATCAACAAGAGCAATTATAATGATACGATTGTTTTGATGTGTCAACTAAAAAGTGTGCTGGGTCTCACCTTGTGAAACTGGTACGCATCGTTCTGGGTGCATCCGTTGCATTGATAAAATCTACAATCCGTATTTATTTTTGGATTTCCTTGACCTTTTCTATATGTTTCGGATAGCTTGACACATTTAGCATAGTTTGAAAATTGTGGTTGTAAAGTTAACCTGCGAATCAAGCTTCCGCATTTTATTGAAACAACAACACAAATTGGAATATCAACAGAGGCTGTGCTGGTTTTCAAAACAAGTACTAGTACTCCCTAATGTTAATCTGAGATTATGGAACTATACTTATGTCACACCGAGGTCAATTCTTGGTCATGGGACAATTTATGACCCACTGGAGTCAAATTGAGGTCATGGAAATTCTGGTGACCCAATAGGGTAAAATTAAAGTCAGCGGACTATACTTGTGACACAGCAGTAAGGTTAATTTGTTGTCGCCGAGCTTCTAGTGGCCTGTCAAGCCAACCACTTAAGAACAACACTTTCTACTCCTACTATTATAAAAACACAACCACAAAAAGCAGCAAATTTTGTCTTTTTTAATGTTCATATTCAGAGACAGAAATTCTTATTGTTTTACATCCCAAAAATATCCCAAAAAGTTAACGTGGATGCATCACCGTAGCAAATTTTACGAGCTTCAAAACAAGCAGAACACGATATTCATCCTAAGTCCAACGTTTCTGACAGGCCCTAATAGTGAGGACAGATTTCCCCACAAAATGGTAAATCAGTTTCACAAATGGAAGAAAGATATAAGCATTTTTGATTTTGATTTTTTATTACCAACCATCTGAAGCATCAACAATACTTATATTTGAACTTTAATTTTAGAAAATATTATACGGATTAAGTTGAGCATCATTTTCTCAAGTCAAATATTGCGGTTTCAGGGCGTAATTATAGGAGGCAATAAATAAGTAGCAAAATGGTCTAAATTGTTGTTTCACTGAAGATAAAACGGAAAGATTAGGTCAAAATCTTTACTACTCATATATAATTCGTTCGTTTAGTGAAAACTGCATGTATTCCGTTTGGATTGAAATGATAATTTGTTTACAAACGTAGGATTTCGAAATTTTTGATGAGATGATTTTAGCTTGTGTAGCAACTAAATTTAGCTTTTAAAAAAGGCCGAATAATTTCGGACTAACTGGAAAGAATGAATGTTGGACTGCATTGATCAGGACGAACTATGATTTTAAAAAAATCGCAAAAATAATCTTCTAAAATTGTATTTGAAAGTAGCAGGAGAGTTTGAACGAGTTATTACATTTTGGTGTATGTTTAGAGAATATGATATATGTAAGTAAACAAATTATGATTACCTGATATGTGATTTTAATATTTATTTCTATAAATAATAATGTGAGGTTTATACTCCGAATTCCCAGGGGCCTTATAGTTTTTTATACCTCCTCTAATGTCTATAATCCAATATTTGATTAAATATTTTCATTACAAAAATTACTATAGAAACCCGTGCAATGAATGGGTAGCTCCGTCTACTGTAAAACAAAAGTAAATCATTTGACTAGAAACTCTTGAGTGCACTCGTTCTGTTCTTAAAATTCCCTTATACATAACATACATACAACAGCCGTGCACATTCAGTTTTCATAAGTTTTAGAATTTTATAAAATACAACTTAAATACACAGGAGGTAGATATGCAACTGGTGCTCATCCAAGTAAAATGTTAGGGCCCATTGCAAAAAAGACATTTTTCAAAGGCTACGCGTGGGGTTCGATTTTGGGCTGTATGCCATACAAGTGGAATCCCAAAACAAAACAACTTCGGCTTAGCTTGCATAAAAATGAATTATTTTGGTGGATTTATGCAATTATGTCATCAGTCATGCTACTCATCTGGCTTTTTGTGAGAAATGTGCAGACGTTTGGAAAAATACAAGAGTCAAAAATTCAAATGTATTATTTTATGGCTACTATGACGTGGATGATTTGGACCATTTTCTGTAATGTCCTGCATGTTAATGCGATCAGATCCCGCTATGAACTTCCAATATTTCATCAGCAGTACATTGCTTTTGCTAAAAAATTCAAAAGTAAGTAATTCTGTAATAATTCATTCTAATCAATGTTGACTATAGATTTGTAAACGGTATTTTTTCAAATAGAAAAATTTCTACCAAGTAAGAGAAAAACCATTGGAAATGATTTTCAAGGAGACTTCCCTGGAACGTTTTTCCTGATCCTCTACATTGTTACAATATTGATACAACTTTCCTTCTTTATTACGATAAATGTGGACCTACAACAACCCATTTTGCCAACATCGATTCTGAACCTACCATTACATTTTCTGATTCCAGTTGTATTAATTCAGGATGTTATCCTTATGCATTTACTTCTCACTTGGTTTGGATTAGCATACTCAGCAGCATTTCCTGTATTAGATTTTATGTTTTCAGTGGTTTTCATACTCCACGAATCTCAGTAAGTTTGGAAAAGTAACTCATGTTTGCCATAAATACAAGTTAGCAAAATGGATCTTGTTGATTTTTTTACAAATTGCAATGCTATATTTGTCCCATGTTTCGTAGATTGGAAAGAAAGAGCTACTCAACAAATCCCTTTTTGAGATCAGACGTGGAATTCAGAAAAATTTACCGAGAGTTGCAGGTCTTAACTGCTTTTTGTCTGGACATATACAGTCCATTTATTATTCCGGCCAATGAGTGGGTATTTTTGTTGGCTTGTGTTTTTTGCACTTATGGTTGTATTAGAACTCGTGGGCCACTTTCAATTTTGATGTTTTTTGGAGCTCTTGCTGTTATGTTTTATTTAAGTGTGGTATTCACATTTTTTGCCCAAGTTGAAAAGTCATCCAGAGTAGCGCTAACAATGTGGTCTCGAAAGAGACTGTCACGTTTTTCAAAAAGATTTATACGGAGTTGCAAACCCATAAGAGTTACAGTGGGGTCATACTATTTTGTTGATTATGGACTAGTTTTAACTATGCTAAGATTTGTTTTTGAGACTACGGCAAATTTGCTTTTGCTATTATAACACCTAGTAAGTTTTAATTTGGTGAACCAGAAACGTTGAATTCATTTTTGATGACGACGTATTTACTCACAATCAGTAAAAACTGAATTTCTGGGAAAAGTTGCAAATTCGTTTACTACTAGCCCAGAAAAGGTTGATGGATTAAGAGGTACAGCGGATTTTTGCTATAACGGAATTTGTTCGTGCCTACATTTTCCTGAGGGAACATAAAAACTATAAACACAATTGTTATTGTCTACCTACTTAATTAAACGAAACAAATTTTCACCATTATTTATAACCTGTAGTTACGCAAATGTTTTAACTTATTTATATGTGCTACAATCTAAAGGTTAAAAATGTTTGGTCAACGTGAAACGATTATATAAGAACTGATAATTTGTAGCGTTTCTGTTTCATCTAGAAAGGATGCACAAAATTTGATTGAATCCACCTGTATATTTGGCTCTCTTCCAAGAGATACCACAAGCCAATCTATTTCGTTTATTTCACGGGAGCGTTGCATATCACTAACCCGGTGTTTAAGCCAATTTTTCATAATTCTATGTACATTTTGTAGCGCCGACGTATTGGCTGGGTGCCCATATTGTTCGGATAAACATTAAGGACCAATACGAATGAAACAAATTTGTAGTTAATTTAAAAACCAACTTCGCTTTTGTAATCCAGGGGAGAAAATATTTCTAGTGACGTTGAACAATCAATGGATCGATTTTTCATACATAAAAACCCTGAACTTATTCTGTTTGGTATTTCGCCGAAAATATCAATAAACTGAACAGCTACACGTGTACACTCTCAATGCATAACGTATAATCATTTATATATTGTTAAGATATAATTGAACTTATACCTTAAAGGAGTGTAGCTCTAATAGTTAAATAATAAAGTTGGAGAATATTAAGAAAGTATTGCCAATTATAGTAATATTTATTCAGTGTACAAAAAGATTAAGAGGCAGAGTGAGAGCTAGAGAAGGAGAGTGGAGTAGAGTGGAGTCCGGCAGAGTAACAGTAAGTTACAATGGAGAAGATCCGAGCCAGACTCCCCGATTGTGTGAAGGAGCTGGGTTTATATACGGTAGGGTTGGCTGTAAAACAGGAATTATCCAGTTCAAACTGGTTTTGTTCCCGTTACATTTACATCTGCTCTCGTTCCAGAGCTTATACCAATCAGACTACAGAGTCCAAGCTTCTTAGATGAAGCATCCTTTTTTAACCAATAGTTGAGCACGATACAATAGACAATAAGATTCTCTTTTCTTTACAAATGTAAGTAATATTCCTTACGTGTTACAGTTAACAGTAAGAGGCTTCATTGCTACTCTTTACATACAATGTAATATCTTTTCTTAAAATACAAGTATGGCTTAACAGTATATAACCGGTTTCTGATGTTTATTCAGCATTAAATTGATTTTATGTTTTAAATTATTTCTTCTTTCCATGAAGGTTCGTCTACTTTCCTTAGGTTATCCACATATCAAGTCGCTATTAATATAAATATTATAAATAACTATTATTATGGTTACGTGGACATTGATCGTTTTAAATTTACCGTTTACCAAATCCAGGGTTTGTCTTTCATTGAATTTACTCTTTGGCATTGCTTTTGTAGGAATAGTTACCCTGTAGTTGTTCAGTTGACATTTAGTAATTGATGTGTAATTCATTTTTCATCTATTTGCATTTGATCAGTACGTTTTGACGACAGTTATTTAAAATCGTGTTCGGAGAAAATTCCGCCGAGATTTGTACGCCGCGAAAACTCCAAGTTATTTACGCCCGGGTGGAGATAAATACTCGAAGATTCTTACGCGGAAAAAATTCCGCCGGAGATTTTTACGCAACGTTCTGACCTTCTCATCTTCATACCATTTATTTATTGTAGTACCCAACCATTATGGCTAGCATTAGAGTGCCTCCCCTTGGGATATTTTAGTCCCTTGGCCCATACATATAAAAAAACCCGTAGCTCTTTCGTAAATACCAGTTCAGCTTGTAAATCCGTAGCTATACCCAGAACAATTTGTTCATTCAATTTTGCATTGGCGACTTTTTTTTAAATGAAGTTGGTAACTCCCCTGCACAATGCTTGCAATTATATTTGGCCAGAATTGATGTCCCTCCTTGGCCTGATTACCTGTTAATAATATTCCTGCACTCATTGCACTTCACATGATTTACGGAAACCTATTATCAACCAGTATCTGTTTAAATGTTTTCCAAACTTGCGATTTTCCGGCTATTTCCTGTAATGTAATTCTTTGATAGTGAATGTCAATCAACGATTTAATTTCAGCTTTGGTAGGCACTTCTGGTGATTTTCCTGAGTTTATTGCACTGATATGTTCTGGATTTTCAATACCAATACTTGAATTATTAGTAAGTTCCCCAGCAATGAATAGCGAAATAAAGCTATTACTATATAACAAAGTCAGGCATGCAATAAACCAATAATTGCTAGAAGTCCAGCACACTAAGTCGTGCTTTGTTTCAAAGGTAAAATTTGTTCAATAAATTGAAGTATATGTACATACATGCATTCACAAACGTTGATCCTGCTTGCACCACTCGGAATTTTTCACGGGCGTTTACGGGGTTTCAAGATCATACCCGCAAATTTTCACCGCCCGAGATGCTCTAGTTGGTATTATGAATTTAAAGAATTCGCTGGAACAATTTGTACTGACCGTGTCTCAGACAATTCTACTGAAAATATTAATCTTGGCAGTTAAATTGTTTTTTCCGGGGTGAAATTTAAATGCAGCGTAAGAATCCCCAAAGGAATTTCTTCGCGTAAATTTTTCTCACCTGGCGTTATAATCTACGGCGGAATTTTCTCCACGTAAAAATCTCCGCGTAATTATCTACACCGTAGTAATTTCACGCGGAGTTTTCTCTGCGTACAAAACTCCGCATAAAAATCTCTGGTGGAGTTTTATCGTAACTCCTTCAAAATTGATCTGTGTGCACAGCGTTTTTAGTTGGGTTTCCCCTCTTGTGTTCAAAATTTGTCATGCAGTTTCCTGTATGATAGCTCTAAAGAAACACTAACAATTTTCTAGAGTAAAAAATAGAAAGTCACTGCAAGGCCTAATAAAACATTTCGGAACGTAGCTTAAGTATTGATGAATTAATGAAGTGGCATCTTTGATACCACTTCCTTGAATGGCCATCAGTGTCAATGATGTGACAATTGGTACAATAAAACAACGTGATACTATAATCGTCCATATCGTACACTGAATGGCAAGATATGTCGTGATATTGATTATCCGTATTATCAAACGATATTTCATCTTAACATACTACTGAGTGAATTATGCTTCATTTACGATTCCGAAATATTCGTGCCGACTGAATAATGTAGCGAATATTATTTATGTATGACCAAATGATCATAACATAGTACTAAATAGGTATACATTGGTGCGTTTTTCAGTATTCGTGCCCAAATTAGAGCGTAACATGTAATACTTGTACCCAAAAATTACCCGTACCCACATTGAATCTAACACCTGTACGTATACCCGAGTAGCTATAGTTTGTAACTGGATATTACTCGGGTACTGCAGGGTCAGCCGATAGAAAATATCTTACTAAATTTGCAAACATTGCAGATCGGCCAGCGATTTACGGCACGCTAGCAACATCCCAGCACTGTATACGACGCCTAATGTGCCTACGTGGGAAGCGCCATGTAAAAAATGGCGCTCCGCTAGTTACGTACCTACTGGGAAAGTAGCTTAAGTTAGCGAACTCCTGAAAGAAGAAGGCAGATCGGACACTTCTCGGCATCCTTCCTGCTTTCAGGCATAGGCAACTTATACTAATGTAAATCTCCCACCCCACGAGTTACGTTAAGGTATACAGAAATGCTATATTGTTATGGAAATGTGTATTGTACTTATTTATGCTATTCTCTCTTGTACTCATTATTATTCCTACTATTTTTACTGTAAAATATAGAATATTAATGGGTGCATTTTTAGAAGATAAGATTCTATGAAATATTATGTAACGATAATTATTTTTACAATTCATTCACTTTCTTCTGACCAAGAGATCAACATTGTGCCTCATCTCTCCTATTCATCCTAATTTTCACCATTCTGGTTTTCTCCGCGTCTGAGTTGATACTCTTATATCTATAATTAACTACTAATAATAACTACTTAAAGTTATCATTATTGTAGATTCCTCCTAATTACTAATTGTATTTATCCCTATTCCTACGTATACTTTTTATAAAAGTTATTCCCACTATTCATCTCCTGACCTCACCAATTTATTCCCTCTATCCTCATCACCTCTCGACTTTCACAATATATCCAACCTGTTTCATTATTTTTTGTTGATGTACTGCTGCTTTCAATTAATCATATTCGATAACTAAAACCTAGGTACAGATAAATCAATTGGCTGATTGGATAGGAGATAATAGTAGTAACGATATCTAACTTACAAAAAGGAAATACTCACTTTAGTATACATTTAAGTAAAACGTTTATAATAAAACATTTGATACGGCGGTCTCTTAAAGCATTTAAATGAGGTCCATTAATACGAAAGTGCCAAATCCTTAAAACGGAAAATACTCGGGATCACTAACATTTGGTTTTTCGAATTTTCGACGACACGGATTCCCATTACAATCACATGAGGAATCTATATACCAAATTTCAACAAAATCGGACTAAACGTTGCTGAGTTACGGCTATGACCACCATCGAACTTTGCGACTCTCCTAACCTGGGGTATCAAATTTTTCCACTATTTTGACGATCATCCCCGAAGTACTGCCTAATAGATTTAGTATGATTTTATCTCAAATTAAATGTTGCATAATTTGGGAATTTCAAACAAACTCTTGGAATAAAATTAAACAATTTTGCCGTTGATTTGAAACCATCTTGGCGTTTCAAAAAACGCTAGCGGGTATTTCCATGGCTGCAGTTTTGGTTTATCTCGCCATATTATATATTGATAAGAGTTACATATTTCACAAGATCACATATTTATATTATTCGACTTTTAAATTAACTGTCGATCCACTTTGAGGTTCCTAAACCTAGCTACTGCACAATTTACGTAGTGGGATACCAAAAGTAAGTGAAGGTTAAAGCTATATATTAACAGTATACATAGCAATTGGAAAAGTACGTAAATATAAACAATGAAGTTACACAAGATAGTTAGCACATTATTATTAACATTTTAGAAAACTAACTATGGTTATTGAAATCATCAATGAAAACTAGAGAATGGTACTTGAATTTCATAGTGTACGTATAATTATGCTCCATTTTTAACAAATTACTTCAAACTACTTTAAAAACTTGTTTTAAATGCTAAGTTTATACCGACCTAAAATATATTGTTATTTTACATTTTTTCGTTCTCGATACATTTGTTTTTAAATCCAGTTTAAACCGACGAGAGGTGTGCAACTAGGGCTTCCCGCGATAATGTTAATGCCTATTGTAGACATGGAATCTTTCAAAGGCTACGCGTGAGGTTTTGGGATCTGTGCCCATAGATGCACATCCTCATGATGACATAGTGCAGCACTCGCACTCACCTCGCACTCAGTGTACTCACGAGTTTACTTTGAGGACGAGCACATGTTATTACAACCGTGCACTCATAATCATGAGTGCGAGTACATACCACATATTTGTTTATTAATGAGTGCGAGGACGAGAATACAAAAATATACTCGTTTAAAAAAATGCAATACTCTGCACTCTAGTGTAAAAAATGCAATTTAATACTTGGTTTGTATATGTCGTATATACAATTTTGTACAACTACGAAAAATAGAAACGAAACAAAATTGTTCAGTGAGTATGATTAAGAATTGTATCCGTTAATATTTCAGTAATAATAATCTTGTGCCAATCTTATGTTTTTAAAAATGAGTGAGAACAATGTGAAGCAAAAAACTCATAGAGACTTGTTCAAATAAAAACAATTTAGGCTTAAAAGGTCTGCATTTGAAAATATTTTGTGTTACCGTAATTTTCGCAGCGTTAAACTAAACCTTTTCAAATAAAAATTTGCAGCATTTAGCCTTTATCTTCTTTGTAGCCATTGTAAGCATTTGTTATTTACTCATGTGTGTTAATCATTTCAAACTGACCATTTTCTGCTTGTAAAAATATTCAAACTTAAAAAGCATTTTCAAATTGATACATATAGTTTTGTTTGCTTATTAACATAATAAAATTACATGTAAAAATAAATATGGAACAAAATTATTTGCATGCATTGCAAATGGATAAGTCAGGTATGCATACATATGTATATACACATCAAAATCACTCATGAGTGCGAGTGCGAGGATACAATTCTAGTATTCTGTCCTCATGAGGACGAGTGTGAGTGCAGACTTGACATTGTTTAACATATCAGTGGGAGGATGAGTGCAGTTCATTGAAATTGTACTGAGAGCGAGAGGAGTGCGAGTGCTAAAGAAAATGTGCATCTATGCAAATAGCCTACAAATAGCCTACAAATAGCCCTACATGTAGAACAGGCGGACACCTTTGATGTACATACTTACTGTACCATATTTTCCTGTGCCTAAAGTATTCAACGCAGCAGGCTTATTTTATCTGGTTAATAAGATCTTTTATATTGTGCTACAAAATAGCACGACAATTTTTTAAATACTTAATTTCTTAAATAATATAATAATAAATAAAATATATCTTCCTCTCTCTCTCTACCTCTTTGGGATTTTTAATAATACATTTTTGGAGCAACCACTTTTCCATTCTGTCCCTCCAACAAGGTCATTTTGGAAACGTTAACAGTGATAGTGGAACAAAGTCACCCATGTCATGTGCTCTGCGTTCACGGAATCTTTAACACAAAGACTCGACTTGGAAAATTTAATAAAGCAGAATCTTAAATTATTGAAAAACGTTTCAAATAATTGTGACACCCCAAAACGAATCTACAATAATTATTTGTCTGCCCCTGTAATATTTCACCGTCACAATGAGATCGGGTTTACTCCGACACTGCGGCAGCACCGGGATACGAGACATCATACGGATTTTGGCATAATGGGAGGTAAACACGATCAATTATATATTTTTATTATTTAGCCGGTTGTATTTAACCAAGGGTGGCGCAAGCTAAGCTCATGTGACCCCCTGTTTTAATTTCATAATTTGCCTCCCTGCAGTTAAGTCTATAAGTGGCCTCCCTGCAGTCACGTCTATAAGTGGCCTCTCTGTAGTTAATTCTATAAGTGGTATCCGTGTTTTAATTCCATAAGTGGCCTCCGTGTTTGAATAATATAAGTGGCATACGTGTAGCAAATTTCTGAAGTGACCTGCGTGTTTCAATTTTTTTATGTGACCACCGTTTAATACAACGACGTTGCATACGAACTTGACATTGAAGGAGAACATTGGAATTTACTACAGAGTTCATTAAAAGAGAGGCCTTTTATGGAATTTGCTAAACGGAGATCACTTAAGGAATTTGCTACATGGATGCCACTTGTGGAATTAGTAAGCATTAGTTGAAGCAGTTTTTATTGGGATGAAAGGAGTTTGTTTGTGTCGAAGAAATTGTTTGTTTACAAATTACAGGTGGTCGAAAGAAAGGAAGCTTGAGGGGATTTACTCAAGGTAGATTGGACGGCGTCTCTAGCGGGTAATGTGTAAGTCAGTTTGCAGTTTTAATTCGGTGAGATATTTAACTAGTACATGAGAATCGATTTTGTAAGCTAAAGGTAACGTTGTTTTGTGGTTTTTTACTGCTGGGAGTTGTTGATGTTAGAAGACGAAATACGTGGAATCCAGAATTCCTAGCTGTATTGCTGAAGTTTGGGTTTGTTAATACTTCCTTGACATCTTATTTAGCCCGTTCGTTGATTTCCAATTTTGGATGGCCACTAATTCCTGTCAACGCAAAATCTGCAGCCTTTGTTATTTCAGAGTCGGTTCAATACAAGTCGTGTCCAACACCCGGTGTACTTTTTTAAATGTCTCAACATATTTCTGTACCGGTTGCAATGGAACTTCGGAAGTGACGACATTTCATTCGATGCGCGCAAATTTGTCAATTTAAATTATTCGTTTGTTTGAACTACCACATTGTATTATTATTACATGACTATTTAATGTAATGTTAATAAAACAATTAAAACCCATAATAATAGATGAAAAGCTACTTAGAACTAAGGATACTAACTGATAATGACCAATTATAAGCTTCTTGTTGTTCCAATAATAGATAATGTGACACCTGTACTTCGATATAACTTAGGAACTTCAGTAGGTTATTCTAATTCCAACACTTGCAATTTCATTGATGTCGCAAACGCAACTAATAATTTCATTTTTCGTGCATGCTTGAATATAGCAACAATTCAACACATCAGTGGAGAACAGGTTATGTACAGTAATATGGACTAGATTTAACTTGGAAATAACAAACCCAGAAGCGACGGGAATGTTGCTTGTCGGAACGTCATGATTTTACTAACGCCAATGTATTTCCTAATTAATTTACTTCATCTCCTACTTTAAACTCACCCCGATTGAATAATCTAAGGGGGTGTTGAGAATCAGTTTTACTTTATTACACAAAACTTGTAAAACTTTAAACGTCTTACCTAATGTTGGCACAATTTTCAGGTTGAATTGGATTAGCCATTGATTCTCTTCGCTTTAGCTCTCGGATTGGAATTATTTCGGTGTGCCACTAATTTCAAGAATAATTCTTTGGCATCGTCAGCGCCTCTGTTAGAGAAAGTATTGTATATTTAATAATTAAATGGCTACTTTGTGCAAATCAGCATGCCAGAAATTTGTTAAACTATTGAATAATCCTTCAAGTGTTTTAAAATAACAAAACAAGTTTTTAGCGTGTCTCGTAAAATAAATAATTGGTAGACCATATTGTTCAATAAAGCACAATACTGCAGATACTTGGTACTTAGGCAAAACCCTGACATATGATCATGATTTTATTTATATTTGCAATTACTCTTGCGCAACTTGTAGGTCTGCATGATAACGACAGTGTCCTAAAAACTGCTCAAATGTTTAATTGCGCTGTCATTGAGCAATTCAACTTTTGCAGATTACTGGCTAACAGGAAGTACATCCGGAACTTGGCACTGTCTTGTCAAGCACCTTCTCTCGTCACTCGCCACTTGGATGTATAGAACTTTAAGGTGCACTCCATCGTCGGAAACTATTTTTGGGAAACCAATCTATATGTACTTCACCACAACTGCACGGCCGCAACACCTAATCACCTACTGAGCTTTGAAAATTATCCCAGTATTGCGAGTAACTAATTTAAGTTGTCTAAACGTATTATTAGAAGCCTGTTTTGAGAACTAATGCACACACTAATGTAAAGGTTGTAAGGGCTTAGGTCAAACTTGACCTGAATAAACAGTATTATTACATATTACACCCCAGCGGGATATATGAATCGCTGTAAATACCCGCCGTAATCCCATTTTATCGAACGAACTCATAAAAGTTTATGTTTGCACAATTGATTATATTCTGAGCACAGTTAGACAAGCCGTTACAGATACGAGAGAAGCAGCACAATTTTACTGCTTCTTCACACTGTAATTCACACGTCCCACCATTTTCCCCGTGTATAGCTACACACGGCTATAGGGATATGCATTTTAGTATGAGCTACTTAAACTATAGCGCTTCCTCACAATGTAATTCACCCGTCCCACCCACTTTTCCGTAACATTAAACACGGCTTTAGGGACGTGAACTAGTATGTAACTACACAAACTTGAAAGCATTTTTACAAAATAGATCCCGCAGGCTATGAAGCTATATATCTTCCATTGTGGTCTCTGTTCTCGTCCTAAGCAGCCTACACATAGCCACAAACGGCTTTAGGAATATTCATTTAAGTAAGCACAACTGAATCTACAACGCTTCTTCACAATGTAATTCACCCGTCCCACCCACCTTCCCACAAGGTTTCAGAAGTAGGTCTTTGAACAAACATATCTTCTTCACTTAGTAACTAACTCTACGGTTACAAACTGCGTACGATTAAGCGATTTAAACGACACGGAAATTCAAATATTAGCGATTTTACAAAGCGGCTAACATTACAATTGAGAGGTTTCAGGCTTGTTGAAAGAAATAACATCCTGATTCCCGGTAATGACAGGTTGAAAACTGAAATTTCAAACGAATTAGAGAAAACAAAACTTCTTCTGAAATTTTGTGTGAACCAATATCCTTATGCCCGTGAACCGGAAATAAGCCCTTTGTTCGTCTCAGTGAAAACTATCAAGAGAGCGTCTTAGAGCCTTATCGCGTCCTTAATCAGGAACATTTCTCAGGAGATCAAGATCACGAGATACGATTACGAGCCAATAACATCCCATGTGATTCTATCCACACACCGAACACTTGGCGTTTTATGAGTTACCGAAGCAACGGGAATACTAACGGCAATTACTTCACTGCACCTGATATGCCTTTGTTAAATATTAACTTCCGTGAAATGCTTGCAGGTTGTATATTGTAAAGTAGCCTGACAGTTTTTAATCATATGAGCCATGTTACCGAAAACAGTTGCATCCTTTTAATTCTAAAAAAATCCAGAGAAAGTCGAGAAGTGCAGAACCAATTTTAATGAGTTGATATTTATTTTTTAATTTTCGAACGATGAAATTCAGTATCGGATTGCGGATCCTGATGAACAAGACGATGTCAATGTTTTTTATTAACAACCACAGCAACAAATAAACAACTCATTGGATACTAATAGTAAGTACTTCAAAGGACTTTCTAGGCCGTTGCTATAAGTAATTCTAGAGAAATTCGACAAGTACAGCGCAAATTCTAATAAAATGTTTATTATTCAATTTTCATATGACGACATTCAGATTCCGACAGCTTACCATGACGGCCAAGCTGATGTAATTATTTCAATAATTACCACTAATCAACCAACAAACATCTCGAAATAGTACAGATTTAAGTAGACCGAATTTTTTAGTTAATAAATTGTTTTTCAATGGTTTCCCACATATGATTTTCTCTTCGTAATATCAAACTCAACTAGATTGAAGCTTTGTATTGCAAGCCCGATAACTTCTCATATGAAACACATTGGAGTCTAGAACAATAAAAACGGACGTTGCATAGCTAATAAACTTACGCTGAAATTAATCTCTAAATATTTATGATTCCCACCCGGTACACAGCTAATTGATGGCTAAATTATTTAAAGGAGGCATTATGTACATGAATCCTGTATTGATACCTCTGAATCTCATTTTTGTTTCTCAAGAGGTGATCTCACAGAGGTATTTATGCATGGTGTTTATTTACTCATAATTCATTCCCGAACTAATACAAATTTGACAGACTTTTTCTAATAAATTTTCCAGATGGGCGCCGTGACCGTAATGGCGACTGTAGAAAATAGGTTAACTTACTTGGGGACATTACCTTTATAGGTCAGAATATGACGCATCTGCCTATTACTCCACATTGTTTTCGTCTCATATTGTTGCAGTGTCATGAAGGAATGCTAGTATAATTGGTAAGATATTAGTCTATTTGTGTGTTGGTACATTATTCGAAAACATATTTATCTGCGGGCCTGAGTGGAATGAGTCCATTCTCAACGCGTATTTACAGAAGCTAAACAGGGAGAAAAATCATATTAGGATTGTTGGGCTATTTTACTTGCTTACAGAGTGCATGGTAATGTTTTAATTATGTCATTATTCTATCATTTGTAAATCCTATTGTTTATTTATAAACTAAGTTTATATGTGGCCTCCCTATAATGAATACCTTAAGTGGCCTCCCTGTAAATAATTCCTTACGTGCCCTCCATGTAATCAATCATTATGTGCGTCACTTAATAAAATTAAAAACAATGCGCACTTACGCTGGATCAAATATACAGGCAGCTTAGTATTCAATATCCAAAGTGCAATACCGGTTAAACAATTCTGCAGCATAATTCTTCAAAGATATTATTGCAGCGTTATCCGTATTTGTTAAAGATAAATGGTCCCTTAATGTTTTAATCCAAATTGCAACGAGATGAATCGTAGGTCTTGCTTTACTACTCAAACCTTCAGAAACTGCAGCAAAATGTTGATCAAATCCTTGTTGAACCCGGCGAGACGCTGCAATTGATTTTTCTCCAAACGAATTGTTTCCACTTTTTCCATGTTGACCCACACGGACTACGGCATTACCAAACGGCTATTTCACCTTGTGTCAAATTGCTGTTTCAGAGTTGCTCCGAGTGCTTAAAATATGCAACCAGTTTCTTTACACCTTCAATGCAATTAAAAATTGACTCTAGTTCTGTAAGCCTTTTTTGCACTAACTGGGCCTTTTCGAGGTCATCGGGTCTTTGAAGGTTTTTCCTATAACTTGTGCAGTATATTATTTAACTTGTGGAATTGGCATGGCAGCCTCTTCGGAAATACACTAATCATGTTGGATCCAGAATCTGTGATACAGATGGAATTTCTGAATATTTCTTCGGCTCGATCACCAAAAAAACGATGTCAAAATTTCTTTACTTAGTTTTCGAATTTTATCGGTCGTTTTCACTTTATCAGATGGCATCTACTTTACTTCGAACAAATAACTGTTCAAGTTGAAATTAAGATCAAAGAAATGAATTGTTAAAGACAGAAAATGTCTTTTCTTGTGCTTTTCTGACCATATGTCTAAAGTAAAACTGTATCGGCTGGTTGGACTGGAGTTAATAATTTTCATGACATTTGTTTTTACGTTTTGGTAAGTATCCCGTAGTTTTCTTCTGGACAACGTGGTTCTATCAAAAATTACTTTTCTGATATCAGTTGCACCAAATTTTGATCCATAATTTACTAATGACTGTGCAATCAGATTGAATCCTCTTTGGTTCACGGAATTCAAAACCCGTAAATCTTGTGATAATCCTGTAACAATTTTCTCATTAAGTTGCAATCTTTATGATTCTGAAACCCCTTTTTTAACAAAACCAAAAATGAATAGTGAGGTGATAGATTTGCAATTATGACGATTAAGACTTGAAGTTCCTGACTCGGACGAGTTAGCTAAAACTGACCGACAGTTATTACACTGAACAAAATTAACTTCCAAATTTCCATCCACCACAATCCGTTTGAATCGCGTCCATACCATAGATGCACATTTTCTTTAGCACTCGCACTCCACTCGCACTCCAGTACAATTTCAATGAACTGCACTCATCCTCCCGCTGATATGTTAAACAATGTCAAGTCTGCACTCACACTCGTCCTCATGAGGACAGAATACTAGAATTGTATCCTCGCACTCGCACTCATGAGTGATTTTGATGTGTATATACATATGTATGCATACCTGACTTATCCATTTGCAATGCATGCAAATAATTTTGTTCCATATTTATTTTTACATGTAATTTTATTATGTTAATAAGCAAACAAAACTATATGTATCAATTTGAAAATGCTTTTTAAGTTGGAATATTTTTACAAGCAGAAAATGGTCAGTTTGAAATGATTAACACACATGAGTAAATAACAAATGCTTACAATGGCTACAAAGACGATAAAGGCTAAATGCTGCAAATTGTTATTTGAAAATGCTTAGTTTAACGATGCGAAAATTACGGTAACACAAAATATTTTCAATTGCAGACCTTTTAAGCCTCAATTGTTTTTATTTGAACAAGTCTCCATGAGTTTAAAAATAGTTTTTCGCTTTTTTTGCTTCACATTGTTCTAACTCATTTTTAAAAACATAAGATTGGCACAAGATTATTATTACTGAAATATTAACGTATAATTCTTAATCATACTCACTGAACAATTTTGTTTCGTTTCTAATTTTCGTAGTTGTACAAAATTGTATATACGACATATACAAACCAAGTATTACATTGTATTTTTTACACTAGAGTGCAGAGTATTGCATTTTTTTTAAATGAGTATATTTTTGTATTCTCGTCCTCGCACTCATTAATAAACAAATATGTGGTATGTACTCGCACTCATGATTATGAGTGCACGGTTGCAATAACATGTGCTCGTCCTCAAAGTAAACTCGTGAGTACACTGAGTGCGAGGTGAGTGCGAGTGCTGCACTCTGTCCTCATGAGGACGTGCATCTATGTCTGTACCATACAAATGGAATCCCAAAACAAAGCAGCTTAGCTTATTGTTAGTTTGCACAAAAATGTACTATTTTTGTGGTGTATTTTTGTTTTATTCAATCCTTGCCACAATTATATTGCTGACGGAGTATTTGAAAAAAATGATTTTCTGGAAACCAATTGATAATTGAATTAATATCCAAGGACATGCGTACATAGATTTTTCAATATTATTGCTTGAAAAATAAATCGTGGAAGAAAAAGCAAAATAATCTATAATGTATAAGCTGTTTCACTGAAAGCAAAATTGTCAGCGTAAGTCACATGTTTTACTGTGCATAAATAATTTATTTTAGTTTTAGTGAAAACTCACCGCCTCAATTTGGTAAACTCAAGTAAATCCTTTACCTCCAAACTCGTGCCTGTACAGTTAAACTTGATTATGCTTTTCTCAATATTTTCTCTATTTTCTGAAGACTGATTTTGAAAATACAATAATTACTGAATTGGTATCTTCATCCAGGCGAAATGTGATGACCCACTGTAACAAAAAGATAATTTTCAAAGGCTACGCTTGGGGTTCGGTTTTGGGCACTATGTCATACAAAAGGAATTCTATAAATATAAAAGTTATTTCAGTGGATTCATTCAATCCTTGTCACTATTTGATTGTTCATCTGGTTTTTGTGAGAAACATGCCGACATTTGGAAGAATACTGAAGCCAAAAATTTAAATGTATGATTTTATGTTTGCTATGTTGTAAATGATCTGGAACATTCATTTTATTGTCTTACGTATTAATGGAATCAGATCCCCCCGATACTGAATAGCGCGTATTTAGAATGTGTATTAGTCACTTATTGTGTATGTTGCAGAATGGGCAGTTTTTGTGATTCAATAATTTAATTAATTTAGTTCCAGTTGGCTAGTCAAACATCAAACTAAACCAATGATTTCCAATGACGAACATCTATAAATAGCCACTACATTTTTACGTATATGTACATGTTATTCAGATTACGTATTTATCTTTCATTTTTTCTTAATTTATGATAATAAATAGATAACACTTGAAAATCCTCTCCGTGACAGGATTGCAGGAGTACATAAGGCTCCATGCCAAATTTTCCAGGCGATTTCTTCTTCATGAAGACTTTTGCAGAGATAACAAACATTAAAGTATCGGCACAAATAATTTTTTTATTATGTAAGTTACTTTTTATTTATGGGGATAGTTTACGAGGGAAGGGTCGAATATAATTTTGTGGCCACGAAAGTAGAATTCAGCCTAGTTTGTTCAAAATCAATGAAACTAAGTGAAATTAATTCGCAAAAACGTTTTTTCGAATTAATTCAACTACAAGTACTACACGTTATGTAACATGCGTGGGTCTGGTCACTCTGTAATAAGCCGATTGTACTTTCATCATGATTTTCTGGCACGTTTTTTCAAATTCAAAATGTAAGTATTATCTTCCACCAAGCCAATCGATTGATTTTTCATTACAATATTTCCATAAAAGTTTACTTGTACCCGTGTTTGTATTATTACTCGTCTTCATACATAGCTTAAGTATTCATTCAGGATCAAATCCTCGAAATGTGGTTCTGGGTGGTGCTGCATACCGTTTCGTTCCTGAAACAAAAATTTTCGTTTTGTTTCACCAAAATTTCATTTCTGTTTCAGTTTGGGGCAAAACGAACGTTTCAGTTCGGCTTCTAAAACAAAACAAAACCGCCCTAATGAAACGCTTTTCAAGCGTTTCAATGCACAAGTCATCTCATAATCTCAAAGGAAATTTCTCGTGGGATTTGTGTAATGCTACTGCATTTTTGGCTTCGCATATTCAATCGCTAGCTATCAAAATAAATACACAACCGCATGCTTCGGCATTCTTAAGCTTTTATTTTGTCGGAGATATTTTCTACAAATAGTTTTAAACTCAATTCGTTCCTTAGGGAGTGAATAACTGAGCCAAGCTAAATGTTTTGTAGTTAACACCCCAAGCTAAGAACAAAATCCATGTGCCTAAAGAACAGGATTAAAGAAAGTCGTCAACATTTTGTTTCCAACAACAGCTTCAACCTTTTTTCCAGTTTGATCTATTTGGCAAGTGGCAACGAAAGTACCGATAAAATTTGTTATGATATACTGTATAGAGCTGCAAATCATTATCCATTAAGAATATGATTTTTTTCGTGAACTATTAATCAATTATAAGAAGTTACAATTAATCAGTATCTCACAAAGCTTAAACGGATACGATGTAAAGTATAATACTGCTAAAACATTTATACCATTTTTTTTACAATATTAGTACTTTTAATAATTGGGTGCGCCTGAAACAATCGTTTTGTGTTCCACTTCAGTTCATTGAAAAAAAAAGAAACGAAATGAAACACAGTTTTTCGAACTGAAACAAAACCTGAAATTCGTTCCATTCCAGTATGCAAACCGACATAAAACGAAGTTTTTGAAACAAACTGAAACACTTGCAGCAGTAGTTCTGGGCGACATGAGTTAACCCGATTTTGTCTGTTTTTAGAAACCCAGATTGAAACAATTTTGTTCACAGCTTGAAATTTTCCACCACTTGAAATGCTAGGTCCTATTTCAAAAATCACATTTTTCAAAGCATACGCATGGTGTTCGGCTTTGGGCTGCATTCCATACAAATGGGACTCGAAAACCCAACAGCTTCGGCTAAGTTTGCACAGAAAAGAATTGTTTTGTGGATTTATTCAATTTGTGCATCAATTGTGTTGTTCATCTGGCTTTTTGTGAGAACAGTCCAGACATTTGGAAGAATAGAGGAGTCAGAAACTCAAATGCTTTATTTTATGCTTGGATTGACTTGAACTTTTTCCTTCACATTTCGTATTGTCCTGCATTTCAACGTGATCCGAACCCGCTACGAACTTCCGAAGTTTCATCAACAGTATATAGTTTTCGCTAAAAAATTCAAAAGTACGTAATTTTGTTATTATTTTTCACAAATGTTGTCCAGACTTTTAATTCGTATTTTTGGTAATAGAAAAATTCCTTCCAAAAGAGAGACAACGGACAAAGAAGAAATTCCGCGAGGATTTCCCTGGAACGTTTTTCCTAGCCCTCTACATTATTACATTATGTTTACAATTTTTATTTTTTATTGTAATAACCGTGTTTCCACAACAGTCTGTTTTGCCAACGTCGCTTTTTGATTTACCAATCCAGTTCCTGATCCCTGCTGTGATAGTCCAAGTGACCGTCATGATGCATCAAATTTTCGTTTGGTTTGGGCTGATGTACTTGGCAGCGCTTCCTGTATTGGATTTCATGTTTTCAGTAGTCTTTATACTGAAAGAATCTAAGTACGTTTGGAGTAATTTGATAGTCAGTTTATTTGTCAGTGAAAATGAGTGTACTATTTTTAAAGAACTATATTCTGAAGTATTTCATAATTTATGTCATTTCTCGTAGGTTGGAACGAAAGCGCTATACTCAACAAATCCCGTTTTGAGAACAGAAGTGCAATTCAAGAAAATATATCGAGAGATGCAGTTCTTGACTGCGTTTTGTCTGGACATTTACAGCCCATTTGTTATTCCTGCCAACGAGTGGATATTTTGGTAACGATGGTACAATTTCAATGTTCTGCGGAGCTATTCTGGATATATTTTATTTGAGTGTGGCATTCACATTTTTTGCTTAATTCGAAAAGTCCTCCAGAGAGACGTTAGAATCCTGGTCACGAAAGAGATTGTCACCGGTTTCAAAACGATTTGTGCGGAGTTGCAGGAGTTTACGAGTGACGGTGGGGTCTTATTATTTTGTTGATTATGGATTGGTTCTAACCATGTTCAGATTTGTTTTGGAGTCCACAGCAAATTTGCTGTTGCTAAAATGATTTTTTGTGCACAGTTAGAATAAGATGGACAGTACAGCGAAAACCATATGTTTCAATTTTCCAAGTCTGCTTTCAAAACTTGAACTTACCACGAACACCCTGACTTTGTCACATGAGCCAATAAGGACGGAAAACGGCCTCCCAATAAAACGTTATAATTTTGCAAATTCTCAATCTATAAATTAAATGATGTTTCGACATTTCAAACCCCGGTGAATGATTTTTTCGTGAATCTTACACTACACCAGTTCGGCCATGAATTCCGTTTAAACTGGACTTGCTAAACATGACAAATATTTGCCCAAGAACGTTTCACGATTTTCAGTTTTTTTTCGAACAGTCGTAGTTGAAAATTAAGACTTATAGTAAAATCCTTAATTAATTTTGAGCTAACACCACAGTTCGATTGAGGTTTTGTACTTGCATGAATTTGTTGGAGCTGGGAAACGTTGTTGTTTTGATTAAATATGAAATAGTATTTTCTATGGTGTATTAACTATTTTTGGAGGATCTTTATGGTGTAGTACAAATGGGGGGGGGCAAATGATTCAGGTAATACTCATTCGATTTCGTGTTGCTTTATTTTAAAATGTTTATTTTTGCAATTTGAAAATTTCAGTACACAAGAAATAACTTTACAAACAAAGCAGTCGACGAATGTTTAGACACGTGTTCATTTGATAGCTATACTTCTGGTTCAGACTACTACTGTAGAAGTGTTAAACGCAAAGCAATAAATTGACTCTTGATTAAAAACTCGGTTCTGTAAATAACATTTCTTGGATACACACTACGTTTACAAATAAAACAAATACCAGTGAAAATTCACAAATACAGTATCATTGGACCTTCCGTTAACATTAACTTAACGCTTTTTTGAATTCCAATTTGAGAACTTGAATTGCATAGCTGGTGCTCGTCCAACAGTTGAAATGTTAGAATTCATTCTAGAAAAAACATTTTTGAAACCCAATTTGAGAACGTGAATTAGATTCTAGAAAAACCATATTTTGAAGGCCACGCATGGTGTTCGTTTTTACTCTGAGTGTGATACAAATGCGATGGCAAAACAAGGAAGCTTCGCCTACATTCGCATAAATATGAATTTGATCTTTGCAAAAAACTCAAGAGTCAAAAACTCAAATGTTACATTTTCTAAGGTTTCCGCAGCATTACATTATTTTCGCTAAAACATTCAAAAGTATATAAAGTCTCTATTATTCACAAATATTGTCCAGCTTTTCAATACTTATTTTGCTAATAGGAAGACGCAACCCAATTCCGCAGACAACTTTTTCAGAACATAAGTTCAACAATACTTTCCTTGAATTTTTTTTTCAGCATAACCTTGTACTATATTTTCCTAACAGTTTTCGAGATTTGTGAATCTTGTTTTTAGTTTTACTAACAGAAATATTCATCACAACATCATCGGTTCATCGAAGCAATGACAGTAATTTCGAAAGAGATTCTCCTGGAATATTTCGCATGTTACTTTACATAGTGTACATTTATACATTATTTACAAAACTTCCCTTTTTTATTACAGTAAATGTACTTCCGCAACTGCCTTTTTTGCCGTCGCTTGTCAACTTACCAAACTTCTGAAACATCTGATCTCAGCCGTGATGATGCAGGATGCTGTCATAATGACTCAACTGGCCTCTTGATTTGGACTAACGTACACAGCAGCATTTCCTGTACTGGATTTTATGTTTTCAGTAGTTTTTATAATGAAAGAAGCTCAGTTAGTTTTAGAATGAATTATTAATGAATTAGAAATTCAGTTAAAATTAAATTAATTAGAAATGTAATAATGTTGACGAGGAGCTTACTTGCGTTTCTACAATTTTCACCTTTGTTTTTGAGACATGATTTCTATATTGTAAAGAAAGAGCTATACTTAAAAAATCCCATTTTGAGAACTGAAGTGGAATTTAGAAAAATTTACAGAGAGCTGCAGGTCTTGACTGCTTTTATTCTGGACAAATACAGTCTCCAAGTAGGATTACGAAAAAATATTTGGTATGTGGTAATTATTTAAAATCATATGACTATAGCCAGCGTTCCGATGATTTGGATTACTTCTACGATCTCCTGGACTACCAGAAGATGCAGCTATACAAGGTAAATTTCCCTCCTATTAATGCAAGGAATGTATTTACGCAAATGCTATTTTTGTTTTTTTTTTGTAGGAATAGTTTCTTCGAAACATACCATAAAATGTTGTTATGTGAATTCGCCTGACAACCTCGTCCTAAAGTGGTAGGATTTTGGCTCTGCCTTTCCATTAAATTGCAAAACGTATTCTTGTACAACCAATGCTAACGGACTTGTGGACTTCTGACAGACTGAGAAACAGATAGTCACAATTCTAATCTTACAATAATTAGTGAACTATTAAAAAAGTTCATGAAATTTAAACTAATGTTACACTTTGTAATGTACAAACTTTAAAGGAAGATACATCTGTAGTCCTTTTTAAGATTCCGTTTTAACAATTGGGACGATGAGACTCGGGGATGAGGAGGGTTCTGGAATAATGGCTGCACAATTATTTTGACCCATAACACTATCCTGTTGCTGTACTGTATAAAATGTATTTTAATAAATTAGTAATTGTAATAATTATAAATAGTTCAATAAACATTGTCAACTTGTAATTTATTGTAACTTAAATTAGTAATGTGCTCTAAAAATATTTGGATTTAAATTCTTTCAAACGGAATAGTTGAACGAAATTGTATTTTGAATATCGGTTATATTAAAAGAACTGCAGACGTTGATTTGTCAGTCCTTCGCATTCGTTCTATGAATTCGGCTTACTTTGAAGCAACGTGTCCGGCGCGGACGTTTTTTGTGACGTCTCTTTGGACTTCTGATGTAAATACTCGGATTATTTTTGTCCATCGGGCACGGGATTCTGATGCATACAGAGGACCTGTTTCAGTTCCTAAATTTCGGGTCTAAGTTTACCTTTACCCAAACCATTCTGAAAATTTCGGGAATTAAATAATTGTACCCAATTCGTTCCCTTTACCGTTCCCAATCACCCAGGTGTAACCTGTTCATATGCAAGCACTTTCATAGAAGCAGTGAGGCTGCAGATAACTATATGAGGTTAGGATGTGCCTAAAATTTTAAATTCACTAAAAAATTGAAGCAATGAAAATTTTTTGCATTTATGAAACTATTGTTTCCGAAGGAAGCATGGAAGATTATTTTGTGATCAGGAAAGTAGAACTCTCTTTTTCTGTTATAAAAATTATTGAAACTGTGGAACTAAGCCGATAAACATTTCGAATTTGCTCCACTGTAAGTACTACACGCTACTATACGTTATTTAAACAGCTAGGATCTGGTCACGAAGTAATTAGCCGATTACTTTTCCTCATGATTTTCTGCTATGCTTTTGTAAATGAAAAACCATGTATGACATCTTTTAAATCAAATAAATAGTTTGATTTATCATCAACAATACTTCCGTAAAAGTATGGACATGCATTTTCAACTTGCAGAAGCAATCGATTGCAAATACTTCCATAAATAACCTTGGGTGTACTGTTATTTTATTTCCTACATAGCATAAGCATTCTTCAAAACCACATTCCCGAAGTGTGGCTCTAGGAAATTTGAGTTAACCCGAATCTCCATATTTTCTTCGTTTTTAGAAAACCAAATAGGAAAAATTTCGTTCACAACTGGCACTTTTACAACACTTGAAATGTTAGGACATGCTGCAAAAATCACATTTTTCAAAGGCTACACATGGGGTTCGGCTTTAGGCTGCATTCCATACAAATGGGATTCCAAAACCCAACAGCTTCGGATAAGTTTGCACAAAAAAGAACTGTTTTGGTGGATTTATTCGATTTGTGCATCCATTGTATTGCTCATCTTTTTTTTTTTTATTAGATCATTGGTAAGGTTTTATTCAGGCATTAAATTTTACATGTCCGGTGTCTTTTTTTTTAACCTAATTATTTGTGACCAAAAGCCCGTCTTTCACATTATTCTTAAAATTGTTGTCTCTCCAGCGCATTCACAAACAACGGCCTCCAAATGGATTACAGGGTAAAGCCCCGGCCTAGGTTGTTTGGTCTGCACTGATACCATCCACTTTCACATGCTCCCAGCTCAGGGGTTACAGGAGTCGCTTATTTCTCCCAGCTTGGTGAAAGGTCTGACCGAGTCCATAGTTAGACGCTATGCCCTCGGGAGGCAAACATTTATTTCTGAGCCTACAATTACATACAGAAACTTAAGAGGAGACCAGTACTTATTAAATTGTTGTATTGTTATAGATCCACCACATTTAGCATGTTGGAATTGAATATATATTGTTTCATATATTTTTTGTTTTAAGCTCGTAACTGGTTCCTTTTTAAAGATTTCATTATTAAGATGTAAGTAGACATACTCATAAATTACTGAATAGGCTGCACTAATAACATGGAAAAAGCTGTTTGAAACTTTTGATCCTCGTAGTCTTGTGTTATCATCCCATTTGTGTTTGGCAAGGTCGGCTAGCTTTTGGCAATAGAGCCACATATCAATAAAAAGTTCACAGTTAGTGTAGTGCGAAGCACGTGTGTTGATTTTGCTACAGAAAAGGCACTTGTTATTGTTTATTAGATTCATTTTTTGGGCCATAACCGGACTACATAAGGCGTTATGCCATAATTTCCATACAATTTCATATTCACTTAGGGTGAGACTTACTTCCAGAATTTTCCAATTGTAGTCATGAATCTTTTTTTTAACTTCATCGTTTAGATACATCCTAAGGTTTTTACACACGTAGATCATATACATATTACCACTGGTTATTGTGGAGAAAGCATTTTGTAGATGATTGAAAATTTCATAGTTACACTTATTGGTTTCAGATACGCGCATATCACCTAGTTCCTTTTTGTATCGGGTTTTTAGAATTTCGGCAGTTCTACACTGATGGCTTGGTAGATTATTATTGCTTTCTAAGGTTAATAGTTCATTTATCTTCCTAATTCCTATCCTCTGTAGGAACAATTTGTGAGGTTTCGAAACATAATTATCAATCGGTATTAGTTTTAATAAGTGTATTGCTCATCTGGCTTTTTGTAAGAACGGTTCAGACGTTTGGAAGATTAGAGGAGTCAGAAACTCAAATTGGTTATTTTATGTTTGGAGTGACCTGGACGTTTTCATTCACACTTTCTATTGTCCTGCATTTCATCGTGATCCAAAACCGCTATGGACTTCCGAAGTTTCATCAGCAGTACATTGTTTTTGCTAAAAAATTCAAAAGTACGTAATTGTCTAATTATTTTCCACAAATGTTTTCCAAATTTTTAATAAAAATGTTTTTGATAATAGAAAAATTCCTTCCAAAAGAGAAACAAAGTACAAAGAAGAAATTCCAAAAGGATTTCCCTGGAACGTTTTTCCTGGCCTTTTACATTATTACACTATGTTCACAATTTATATTTTTTATTGCAATAACTGTGCTTCCACAACAGCCTGTTATGCCAACTTCGCTTTTTGATTTACCAAGCCATTTCCTGTTCCCTGCAGTGATAGTGCAAGTGACCATCATAATGCATCAAATTTTCGCTTGGTTTGGACTAATATACTTGATGGTATTTCCTGTGCTGGATTTTATGTTTTCAGTAGTTTTTATCCTGAAAGAATCTCAGTAAGTTCTTTTTTTAGTTGGCGGTTTATTTGCAGTGGAAATGAGTGTATTGTTGATGAAGAACAATTTTGTGAAGTATTTCGTAATTTATGTCATATATTGTAGGTTGGAAAGAAAGTGCTACGCAACAAATCCTGTTTTGAGAATGGAAATGGAATTTAAGAAAATGTACCGAGTGATTCAGGTCTTGGGTTCTTTTTGTCTGGATATTTACAGCCCAATTAATATTCCTGCCGCCGAGTGTATACTTCTGGTAGCTTGCGTTTTTCTCACATATAACTGTATTAGGGCTCGGAGGATAATTAAAATTTTGATGTTTTTTGGAGCTTTTTCCAGTATGTTTTATTTAAGTATGGCATTCACATTTTTTGCTATTCAAGTCGAAAAGTCCTCCAGAGAGACGTTAGAATCTTGGTCACGAAAAAGATTTTTACCTGTTTCAAAACGATTTGTGCGGAGTTGCAGGAGTTTACGAGTGATGGTGGGGTCTTATTTTTTGTTGATACTGGACTGGTTCTAACTATGTTCAGATTTGTTTTGGAGTCCACAGCAAGTTTGCTTGTTCTAAAATGATAATGCGTACAGAGATGAGAATAAGATCACGTCATGAGTAAAACATCATATACAAGTTAATTGTTATTCTAAAATCATAGAGATTTCACAGTATGGTAAGATTGTACATATCCGGAAGGGTCACCAAGACTTTTGCAGAGATTACAAAAATAGAACTATCGACACAAATTAATTTTTTAATATGTAAATTACTTTTTATTTATGCGGATAGTTTACGAGGGAGTGGTCGAATGTAATTTTGTGCCCAGGAAAGTAGAATTCAAATTTGTTTGTTCAAAATCAAGTTTCGAATTAGTTCCACTGCAAATAATTATTAAACGTTACTATACAGGTTATGTAACCTGGGTGGGTCTGGTCACGTTGTAATAAGCCGATTGCACTTTCATCGTGGCTTTCTATCACGTTTTTGCAAATTAAAAATGTATGTAGTCTCTTCAACCAAGTCAGTCGACTGATTTTCAGTAACAATATTTCCATAAAAGTATATTACAAATTTTTATGCCATATAAAAGCAATTGACTAAAAATACGTATAGTTATTAGTTATTGTACATATTGTTTGATAAAATTTCAATTTATTGGAACTTAAAGTAATAATGTGTAATAATTGCTTTATTGAATTTTTAAAATTTTCTCGCAATTAATTTTTTTTTTCAATCGGAATAGCTATACGAAAGTGTATTTTGAATAACGGTATTATTTCTATCACAGGGGACTTGTTTCCGTTCCTAAATTTCGGGTCTAAGTTTGCCCTTTCCCAAACAATTCCCAAAAATTCCGGGTATACAATTATTGTACCCAAATCGTTCCTTTTATCGTTCCCAATCATGCGGGTCAGCGCATCGCATGGGTACAAAAATGCTGTATCTCGACCTGGACCTAAATAGTGGGCACCGGCAAAAATCGTACCCAGACCCGTACATGATTAAAAGTACCCATGAAATAAATGTTGTTAATGTAAATGTTGTGTTATCATTTAACGTTATTTTTACTGAATTACAAGTGGAATTTGTAATTACACGTACTTATTGCTGGCGCGTTGTGCTAAGTTGATCAACCATCTCTATTGCAAATCCGTATGTTTTTTCACAAATTACAATGCACTCCTGAAAACACGCTGAATATCAAAATAAACCTGTAGGTCGGAGAGAGAACCACATACTACATTAGATGCGTCGTAAGATGAATTTCTGTTCGTAAAAGTACCCACATTTTCAGGTATTAATTTGTCGGGTCCAGGTATAATGGAAGCTTGTACCTGTTCCTGTCAGGTACAACCCACAAAATCCCAAGTTTGTACCTGTACCCAACACCTGGGTTTGCACTCAATATTTGGGTACATATAGATAGTACCCATAAAGTTCCCATTCAGTTTGGGTACCTAAACAGAGTACCCATTTCGGACCTGGATCTGTACCCAAATACTCAAGTACTACCCGTACCCATGCGATGCACTGATCCGGGTGCAACTATCTGCGTTTTCGTACGATGTTAAAAAGTACATGGTAAGGCGTTTTAGCTCGGTTCAACTTTCAACCATGTTTTTTTCGAATTAAGTTCCTCTGTAAGCACTACACGCTACTAAACGTTATGTAAACTGCTAGGATCTGGTCACAATGCAATCAGCCGATTGTACTTTCATCCTGACTTTCTGCCACGTGTTTGCAAATTCAAAATGTATGTAGTCTCTTCAATTAAGTCAATCGATTGATTTTCATTAACAATATTTCCATAAAAGTACATTACAATTTTACATATATGCCATAGAAAAGCAATTGACTAAAAATACTTAAATGAAAACCGGTGTTTGTATTATTACTCGTCTTCATACATAGCTTAACCATTCATTCAGGACCCAAACAAAACCATGTAAGACATTTCTACAAGAAAGTAGTTCGTTAAATTTTTCATTAACAATACTTCCCTAACAGTATGCGACACTGGTTTTCGACTTACAAAAGTAATTGGCTGAAAACACTTATGTGATTAACCGTGAGTGTACTGTTATTTTATTTCCTGTCAAGCATAAACATTTCTTCAAAATCTCATCCCCGAAGTTGTGGTTTTGGGCGACTTTAGGTTAACCCGATTATCCATATCTTCCCTGTTTTCAATTGAAACACATTCATTCATAACTTAAAAATTTCTACCACTTGAAATGCTAGGACCTATTGCAAAAATCACATTTTTCAAGGGCTACGAATGGGGATCGGTTTTGGGCTGCATTCCATACAAATGGGATTCCAAAACCCAACAGCTTCGGCTAAGTTTGCACAGAAAAGACCTGTTTTGGTGGATTTATTCGATTTGTGCATCCATTGTATTGCTAATCTGGCTTATTGTAAGAACGGTTCAGACGTTTGAAAGAATAGAGGAGTCAGAAACTCAATTGCTTTATTTTATGGTTGGAGTGACTTGGACGATTTCATTCACAATTTCTATTGTCCTGCATTTCATCGTGATCCGACATCGCTATGAACTTCCTAAGTATCACCAGCAGTACATCGTTTCAGCTAAAAAATTCAAAAGTGCGTAATTTTCTCATTATTGTTTTTACAAATGTTGTCAGGATTTTGAATTTGTTTTTTGGGATAATAGAAAAGTTCCTTCCAAAGGAGAGCCAACGTACAAAGAAGAAATTCCAAGAGGATTTCCCTGGAACGTTTTTCCTGGCCTTTTACATTATTACATTATGTTTACAATTTTTATTTTTTATTGTAATAACCGTGTTTCCACAACAGCCTGTTATGCCAACATCTCTTTTTGATTTACCAAACCATTTCCTATTCCCTGCTGTGATAGTGCAAGTAACCGTCATAATGCATCAAATTTTCGCTTCTTTTGGACTAATATACCTGATAGTATTTCCTGTGCTGGATGGTATGTTTTCGGCAGTTTTCGTAATGAAAGAATCTCAGTACGTGGGGCGTAATTTGGTAGTCAGTTTATTTGTCAGTGGAAATCAGTGAATTGTTGAGGAATAAGTATTTTCTGGAGAATTTCATAATTTATATAATTTCTCGTAGATTGAAACGAAAGAGCTACTCAACAAACCCGGTTTTGAGAACGGAAGTGGAATTCAAGAAAATATATCGAGAGTTGCAGGTCTTGACAGCCTTTTGTCTGGACATTTACAGCCCAATTCTTATTCCGGTCGCCGAGTGTATACTTCTTGTAGCTGGAGTTTTTCTAACATACAGCTGTATTAGGGCTGGGGGGATAATTAAAATTTGTATGTTTCTTGGAGCTTTTTCCGTTATGTTTTATGTAAGTGTGGCGTTCACATTTTTTGCTCAAGTCGAAACGTCCTCCAGAGAGACGTTAGAATCTTGGTCACGAAAGAGATTGTCACCTGTTTCAAAACGATTTGTGCGAAGTTGCAGGAGTTTACGAGTGATGGTTGGGTCTTATTTTTTTGTTGATAATGGATTGGTTCTAACCATGTTCAGATTTATTTTGGAGTCTACAGCAAGTTTGCTTGTTCTAAAATGATAATGTGTACACAGATGAGAATAAGATTACGTTATAAGTAAAGCAGCACGAAGTTCAAAGTTTTCCTCAAATCATAGGGACTGTATGGTAAGAATGTATATATTCGGACTGGAGCCTTTCCGGGATTACTTAACTGTTAGGTTTGCCAGGATTATTACTTCAAGCACATTTTTGAGTCGTCTGTGACCTGATAAGACCTGATGTAAATATTCTGTGAATTACTGTGGCACCACTGTAAGTTCTTCTTGCAAATATATGTTATGTAACCAGCCAATTCGGATCTCTTCAACCAATTTAATCCAATGATTTTTTATTGACACTATATTATTGTAATTATTCTATAAAAGTATGCTATATGGTTTTCCGACATAAACATATATATGTATATATATGCATGGCTGAAAGCACTTACATGGAAGCCCGTGGGTATACGTTGATTTCGTTCATTGCATAAGCATTTCTTCAAGATCATATTCCCAAAGTGTGGTTCCGGCCGACTTGGGTTTACACGATTCTGTAAATTTTCTCTTTTTAGAAGCTCAATTTAAAAAACGTTTCCATCCTAAATGGCTACCTTCCAACATTCGAGATGTGGAGAGAAACACATTTTTTCAATACGCATGGGGCTCCTTTTGGGCTGCATTCCATAAAAATGGAATTCCAGAAACCCAATAGCTTCGACCACATTTGTGCATACATGAATTATTTTGGTGGATTTATTCAATTTGTGCATCAATTCTATCGTATGTCTGGCTTTTTGTGAGAACGGCCCAGACTTTTGGAAGAATAGAGGAGACAGAAACTGAAATGCTTTATTTTATGGTAAGAGTGACTTGGACATTGTCCTTCACATTTCCTACTGTCCTCCTTAACGTAATTTGGTGGTCAGTATATTTGCCAGTGGAAATGAATGTATTGTTTAATAACAATTAATTTCTGGGGTTTTTATTAACATGTGTCATTTTTTGTAGATTGAAACGAAAATGGTACTCAACAAATCCCGTGTTGAGAACGGAAGTGGAATTTAAGAAATCGATCGAGAGATGCAGGTCTTAACTGCATTTTGTTTGGATATTTGCAGCCGCCGAGTGGATACTTTTGGTAGCAATTTTATGTAAATTCATTATATTCATACATATAAATTTCAATGTACAAAGCAGTCGGAATTTGTTTCACTGTCAGAAAATATTTGTTCCCTGGGAAGAATCTTCCACAAAAAAAACAACCCCTGTACAATGCATTTGAAATTCTCAATTTAAAATAATTTTGTTTTCTGAACTTTGTTTGGTATTGAAAGTTGAGCATAAATTTCCGTACAAAATAAATTGTTTAACATATCATTTGCACATAAGTGGTCCTACATAAGTGTGGCCGAGTAACCCTTGTACAAATTTAAACATTGATTTGAATGCTGGGATCATTCAGCATTTAACAAATTTCCAATTGAATTACGATATTCTGCCATTCACGTACAAAATACATGAAAGATCCAATTAACTAATTCAATCAGCAATAGTCTGCGCATGTTTGGATTGATTTTTCATCACAAAAGTAAAGCATATTTTATATTCCCGTAGGAAGGGAATTGACTGAAAGCTTTTCTAAGTAAATACTTACATGTGTACAACTATTTTATTTCATACCCGACACACAATCAATTTTGTAAATGCCCATAACCGTGAGCCCTGGCAATTGTAGCTATATGTAATGATTTCTCTGGTATTTCTCGAATCGAATTTGGACATTCGTAAATTACCGAATTGACTCTCTCCCAACACTAGGAATGTTAGAACAGAATTTAAAAAAGACGTTTTTCAAAGGCTACGCATGGGGTTCGTTTTTAAACTGTATGCCATACAATTGGAACCCTAAAACAAAACAGCTTCGGCTCAGTTTACACAAAAAAGAATTCTTTTGGTGGATTTATTCAATTTGTGCATCAATTCTGTTGTTCATCTGGCTTTCTGTGCGAACGGTGCAGTCATTTGGAAGAATCCAGGAGTCAAAAACTCACCTGCTTCATTTTATGACTGGAATGACTTGGACGCTTTGCTCAATATTGCCTATTGTCCTACATTTCAATGGGATCAGGACCCGCTATGAACTTCCAATATTTCACCAGCAGTACATACTCTTCACTAAAAAATTTAAAAGTACATATACATTTTTCTACATGTTTTCCATCAAAGGGCTCGAGATTTGTAATATTGCAATGTTGGCTCACAGTTAAATACATCCCAAAGAAAAGAGGACTTTTCGAAGAGAAATTTCAGCGAGATTTTCCTGGAGCGTTTTTGCTGGTCCTTTACGTCAATACATTAATTACACAACTTTTCATTCTCATTCTAATAACTGTACATCCTCAGCTTCCATCATTACCAACATCGCTACTCAACTTACCCCTCTATTTTCTAATTCCAGCTGTGATAGTACAGGATGTCATTATTATGCACCAGGTTGTCGCAATGTTTGGACTAATGTACGCAGCATTTCCTGTACTGGATTTTATGTTTTCATTAGTTTTCATACTGGGAGAATGTCAGTAAGTTTTGGAAAATTTTATATATGAAGCCGCACATCATTTTGTTGTACAAGTTAGTTTTACTTGCAAGTTAGTAATTGCTTTTACACGGTATTTCTTTTAGATTGGGGAAAAAGAGCTACTCAACAAAGTGGATTTTGAGAAGGGGAACGGAATTCGCAAAAGTATATCGAGAGTTGCAAGTCTTGACTGCTTTTGGTCTGGACATATACAGCCCATTTATTATTCCTGCCGTGGAGTGGTTATTCTTACTCTTGTGTGTTTTTTGTACATACAGCTGCATTAGAACTGGGGGGATACTCACGATTTCCATGTTTTTTGGAGCCGTTTGCATCATATTTTTTTTAAGTGTGACATTCACGTTTTTAGCTCAAGTTGAAGCTTCTGCAAGATTGGCGTTAGAATTGTGGTCGCGAGAGAGAGTGTCACCTTTTTCAAAACGATATCTTCGGAGTTGCAGGACTGTACGAATTACCGTGGGATCTTACTATTATGTTGATAAGGGTCTAGTTTTAACCATGTTAAGATTTGTTTTGGAGACAACGGCTAGTTTACTCTTGCTAACATGAAGCCGTGTACACATCTAGTAGTAATACTAAAGCGATCTAAACAATTCATCATCCGTTTAATAAAACCATGCAGGGTTAACAGGGGGCATTTTGCGATACCAACAATAATGCTTTTCACTTATTGATTTTGCTTGTGGAGAAAGCCTTACAACGGATCTTTCGTTTTAAACGGTGTTATTACTCTGTGAGTGCGATTTGAACTTTTTTTTAATATAATTTAATTATAGCTAATAAGAAAGAATACAGGAATCATTTTAAGAATATTGAACTGGTTATACGTGATAAAATACTAGAAACTAACAGTTTCGATAGAAATTCATTGTAATTTTCTGATCTCATATTATTTTCCCCTATCCGGGGTCACTTCATAAGTTACAGGCCAACAAAAGCAATGTAAATTGAGAATTGTCAACAAATAGATCGAAAATACTGTACTTCGGCCATTGCTTGCAAGTCAACCTTACTTCATTATAGCATACGGCAAAGGTGTCCAAATGACGTAGCATAAAGCCTTCATATTTATAACATTTGAAACGAGCCTACACATAAGCCTACATTTTAACCGCTAAATTGGTCAGCTTATCGTACATCTTTCCTATATGGGGATCACCAAGACGTATATATTAACCTACATTTCATTGATAAATTAGTTCTACGAATACTACAAGCTTCTACGACTATTTAAGAGCATTCCATTCTAATAAATTAAAAACAAACTCAAGTCAATAAAATGGGAATAAAATAATTTGAGTTAAGTCACCTTGGACAAAGTCCATAAGAGCAGATCAGCCAATCTTACCTTGATTGGGGTCGGAATTGTGCCCAAATTTTACAACGTTGGTCAAAAGGGATGTCGTACTTAAGATTTCACAAATTAAATACCACAAGAAACTTTTCTGAAGTCAGTTGAACAATAGAACAATCATGATAGCGGAAATCTATTTGCTGACTGACAAAATATCTTATAGCAAATCCTGTTTGAAATTTAAATTGTGTTCAAATAATTGTAATTTTAGTGATAGAGTTAATGCAGTTTCCACTTTACCGAATATTTAGAAGCTTAACTTTTGGTGAGGCTTTAGCACATATCAAGACGAGATATATAGCACCATCTTTCATGCTTGAAGCCTTGAGCCGCACCATGACACATACAATATGCATGTACCAGGTGCGAATTATTCTTTGATTTTCATTTTGCCATTTCCGCATGCCATTAACTGAAAATGGCGTGTTTCAATTACCTATTTATATTCCTATATTTCAACGACGGATGAGCCTACCTATTTTGTACGCTATGTTTTAATTGTATATTTTTACCTATTAGCATTCAAGCCTCTTTAATAAAATCCTCGCACCCGACAAATAGCATACAAATAGGCCAATAAGTAGGATAGGCGGACACGTTTGGCATAAAGAAATGACGTCAAGCACGCTCGTTGTTACAACGTAAAATTTTGGTGAAGCATGTTAAACTTGGCACATGCGCAATTGCAAATTATGGCAGTGCCAGTGCCGTAAGAATAAAATAAGCTCCAAATCCAAGCTTTAAGTCTCACTAATTTCTTATATCAAATGTCCTGATGAGCAATCCCAATTCCATCTAATTTACATAGATTCAGACACTGACATACGATGTCAAAAGTGTCAAAACCAGTGATGGGTAACAGAAAATTTGGGTTTACGTTAACTGCTCAAACATTATTGACTGTTTGAATTCGGTTTTCGTTATTGGATTTTTAAGAATTCGGTTATGGTTATAAACGGTTAGCAGCTGGATTCAATAGCGTTAATCGGTTGATAAAGGTTTATAGTGACAATAATGAATACAGTTGATTAAAATATTTTTTCGAATTTTGTTAACTGTAAGCTACTTCATTAAGCATGGTTCAGTTATAATTATTAGCACTAGTATTGCGATTATTAATTCCCTAAAAGTCTTCGCAACGTTTGTTTCCAGCAAAAAATAACATGACTTCATGCAAGTAGCTTCAGAATAAAAAAATTGTAGGTAACCAGTAAATACAGTCTGCACCCATTTCCGATCAAACTTAAGATGGCAACTTGTTCCAAAATCAAAATGAAGTAATTGTTGTTTGCAATTTGTAATTGTCAAATTAATCGCTACATAATGAATTTAAAAGAAGTAAAATGAAATCTAACATGGAAATATGGAACAGTTTCTATTTGTTTGCAATTGGATGTTTGTGTATCATTATCAAAAATACACTTAGATAATTTATCTTTTTCACGAATGTTATAATGACTTGAATTATTTAACAGTTGTGATATCTTAAAAGGTGCTTCACATCCGTCGACAGTGTACTGTACGTAAGTACTTAACTTTATTAAAAACTCTCAGATCACCGAAATGTTTTCGACAGGAATTGCGGAAGAATATTACATTTCAGAGTAAAATTTGTTTCTGTCTGGAGGGCTCGTCTTTAAAACTAGCAGAGTTGCAAATTGAAGACCATTGTTTATATGTAAGTAGTCTTACAGGAATATGATATTCAGTGTAAATAATCAAAATCGATGATTATATACAACCTGAATATATACCCGAATAAACCTCATGCATCCGATTATTTCCACCAATGAGAAACTACCTTACTTGTTTTAAAATTCAAATTTGCCTTCATCAAACAAGCACTAATTGCATAATTATATTTTCATTTTTTCAACACACACGCATTATTCCTGAATACATGGGTTGTAATGAAGCCTAATGAAACTGATATGATTCATTACGACTGATTGTGAGCAATATTTCCAGAATTTCAAATTATAATGAATCGGCTAACAAGTTTTCATTTTATTCAAGCTAGTTCAATTGACGTTCCTAAGATTATTTCATTTACATAAGTTCACATCAACTCGGACGTTTGAGTCCGAAGTTTTTCCTGTTCAGGAATGTCCCAAACGGGTTGCCGATAAAATGTTTTATGTAAAATACAGAATCGAATGTTCACTACACAAAATTTAGCTATACCTTAGACACCATCCCAGATCAATTAAAATGTTAGGACACATTGCAAGTAAAACATTTTTTAAAGGTCACGCCTGGGGCTCATTTTTGGGCTTCATGCCATATAGATGGGACTTCCATAACAGTATGCGACACGGGTTTTCGACTTACAGAAGAAATTGACTGAAAACACTTATGTGATTAACCGCGGGTGTACTGTTATTTTATTTCCTACAAAGCATAAACATTTCTTCAAAATCTCATCCCTAAAGTTGTGGTTCTGGGCGACTTGAGTTAACCCAATTCTCCATATTTTCCCTGTTTTCAGAAACCCAAATTAAAAAACATTCATTCATAACTTAAAATTTCCTACCACTTGAAATGCTGGGACCCATTGCAAAAATAACATTTTTCAAGGGCTACGAATGGGGATCGGTTTTGGGCTGCATTCCATACAAATGGGATTCCAAAACACAACAGCTTCGACTAAGTTTGCACACAAATGAACTATTTTGGTGGATTTATTCAATTTGTGCATCAATTGTTTTGTTCGTCTGGATTTTTGTGAGAACGGTCCAGACGTTTGAAAGAATAGAGGAGTCAGAAACTCAATTGCTTTATTTTATGGTTGGAGTGACTTGGACGATTTCATTCACAATTTCTATTGTCCTGCATTTCATCGTGATCCGACATCGCTATGAACTTCCTAAGTATCACCAGCAGTACATCGTTTCAGCTAAAAAATTCAAAAGTGCGTAATTTTCTCATTATTGTTTTTACAAATGTCAGGATTTTGAATTTGTTTTTTGGGATAATAGAAAAGTTCCTTCCAAAGGAGAACCAACGTACAAAGAAGAAATTCCAAGAGGATTTCCCTGGAACATTTTTCCTGGTCTTTTACATTATTACAATATGTTTACAATTTTTATTTTTTATTGTAATAACCGTGTTTCCACAACTGCCTGTTATGCCAACATCGCTTTTTAATTTACCAAACCATTTCCTGTTCCCTGCTGTGATAGTGCAAGTAACCGTCATAATGCATCAAATTTTCGCTTCTTTTGGACTAATATACCTGATAGTATTTCCTGTGCTGGATGGTATGTTTTCGGGAGTTTTCGTAATGAAAGAATTACAGTACGTGGGGCGTAATTTGGTAGTCAGTTTATTTGTCAGTGGAAATCAGTGAATTGTTGAGGAATAAGTATTTTCTGAAGAATTTCATAATTTATGTCATTTCTCGTAGGTTAGAACGAAAGAGCTACTCAACAAATCCTGTTTTGAGAACGGAAGTGGAATTCAGGAAAATTTATCGAGAGATGCAGGTCTTGACTGCATTTTGTCTGGACATTTGCAGCCCATTTCTTATTCCGGCCGCTGAGTGTATATTACTTGGAGCTGGAGTTTTTCTAACATACAGCTGTATTCGGGCTGGGGGGATAATTAAAATTTGTATGTTTTTTGCAGCTTTTTCCGTTATGTTTTATGTAAGTGTGGCGTTCACATTTTTTGCTCAAGTCGAAACGTCCTCCAGAGAGACGTTAGAATCTTGGTCACGAAAGAGATTGTCACCTGTTTCAAAACGATTTGTGCGAAGTTGCAGGAGTTTACGAGTGATGGTTGGGTCTTATTTTTTTGTTGATAATGGATTGGTTCTAACCATGTTCGAATTTATTTTGGAGTCCACAGCAAGTTTGCTTGTTCTAAAATGATAATGTGTACACAGATGAGAATAAGATTACGTTATAAGTAAAGCAGCGCATGTGCAAGTTCAAAATTTTCCTAAAATCATAAGGACTATAATGTATGGTAAGAATGTATCTATCCGGATTGGAGCCTGTCCGGTATTACTGAGCTGTTAGGTTTGCCAGGATTACTACTTGAAGCTCATTTTTGAGTCGTCTGTGACCTGATGTGACCTTATGTAAATAATATTCTGTGATTTACTGTAGCACCACTGTAAGTTCTTCATGCAACTGTACGGTATGTAACCAGCCGATTGCACTTTCATCAGGATTTTGTGCCTTGCTTTTGTAAATACAAAATCATGTATGACATCCCTTCAAGCAATTTAATCCAATGATTTTTCATTAACACTAAATTATTGTAATTATTCTATAAAAGTATGCTATAGGTTTTCTCTGCTCAGGAATGTTTCAACAGGGTTGCCGATAAAATGTTTTATACACAATCGAATGTTCACTAAACGAAATTTAACTGCCGTAGGCAGCATCCCAGATCACCTAAAATGTTAGGACATATTGCAAGTAAAACATTTTTTAAAGGTCACTCCTGGGGCTCATTTTTGGGATTCATGCCATATAGATGGGACTCAAATACTAAGAAGCTTCGTCTAAATTTGCAACCGAAAGAGTTATTTTGGTGGTACTATTCGATTTGTTCCTCATTTCTGCTATTCGTATGGCTCTTTGTGAGAACTCTGCAGACGTTTCGGCGAAGGAAGGAGTCCAATAGTCAATTGGCTTACTTTACGATGGGAATGAACTGGACACTTTGCTCGTTACTTCCCATAGCTCTACATTTGAACACAATAAGAACTCGCTATGATCTTCCTCTCTTTCAGCTCCAATATATTACATTTGCCAATAAGTTTAAAAGTAATTTAATAAAAAATAAAATTTGTTATCAAATGTTTGATACGATTAGAATTTGTAATTCTGTTTTTGTTTTATAATTCACAGGAAAATTCGTTCCAAAGGCTCAAACGTATTTTGAAAATAATTTCAAAACTGATTACCCAGGAGCATTCCTTCTAGCTTTTCACAGCCTTACGCTTATTATTCAATTTTTATTCTTTATTATGTTGAATTTTCAAACCAAGCAACCTATATTTCCAACATCCCTCTTTAACTTACCGTTGTATTTGCTGATACCGGCTGTATTAGTTCAGGATGTTATCCTCATGCATCAAGTCTTCACTTTCTTTGGTTTAATGTATACTGCCTATCCAGTTCTGGACTATATATTTGCTTGGGTTTTTGTTCTACAAGAATTCCGGTAAGTTTTACAAATATTTATGGCATGGATTAGCTGTTAGTTTTGTCAGTGTAATTTTATAAGGAGTGTGCAGATGTATGGATGTAAAAATTGAGACCTTAAATTCAATACTTCCATTTTGTTGGAGGTTGGGACGAAACAAATACTCTACTCATGACTTTTTAAGAACGGAATCCGAATTCATGTTCACGTACCGGGAGCTACAGGTTCTGACTGCATTTGCAATGGATATCTATAGCCCAATTATCATTCCTGCTAATGAGTGGCTCTTCTTACTGGGATCTGTTTTTTGTGTTTACGGGTCCATCCGACTTGGAGGGGTACTTGCTATTTATATGTTTTTCGAAGCAGTGGGTATTCTGTGTTATTTAAGTGTGATGTTAACATATTTAGCTCGAGTTGACGATTTCGCCAAAAAAGCTGTACAGAGTTGGTCAAGAGGGGAGCAATCACCTGGTATTCAAAGATTTGCAAGGAGTTGCAAGCCTCTACGAATTGCTGTGGGGTATTATTATTTTGTCGATTATGGCCTGGTCTTAACAATGGTAAAATTTTTGTTTGAAGCAACAGTTAGTTTGCTTGTTATGCTTTGACATTTGTCATACCACATTTACGCATTAAGTTGTGGGGGAAAATGCTTATGAAACATGATTAGCGAGAGAGTGGGATTATTTACGTCTGAACTTAATTTAATCATACATACAAACACAAGATTTTGAATAAATTTTGTTGATAAATTAAATCAACTGATTGTTGAATCCGTTCGTATCGGGAAGGCATAATAAACATTTCTGTCAACAGATACAGGATACGTACATAAAGTGCGCACTTAAAATAATAGCGTGGGGAAGAAATGAGTAACTCCAACGCTCCCATTGACGTTTTAATGCAATAATGATCCGAATAACATTGTTCTGTAATATATGCTGTAGAAAATTTTTGAAAGCACTTAATAGCATCAATCAATCAATTTATCCATTTATCTCGAAATAAGATATTCCTTGTCTGGAATCGCCGATAGGCCATTACATATTTTATCCGAGCGGTTAGGATGCCGAACCTTGATATTTTAAATAATCCGATAATATCCACGGGTATAGGAAAATGTCAGGAAGATTGACAACCGTGCATTCTTTGGTTATATATGTATATCAATCACCGGTAGATTAATGTTTTTAATGCAAGGTTTTTCTTTTTGTCAGTTAATGCAGCTTTTGTAGCAAAGCTGAAATTGAACCTCGTGCAAAATGCGCATGTCGTGATTTAGCTATGTTTTCGGAAGACATTTTGTATCTCAAGGTACTGCTCTACAGAAGCATCTTGAAAGCTTCGTTCGTGACTATACGTTAATTTGTAGTAGCAAAATTGAAGATATTCTTCTCGAGAATATGTTTTCAAGGAAATAATTTCAATCAATTGCAATTGGACTCATTGGTGCAATTATTTCCAAGTGTTTTTGCAATTGCCTTACCAACTTCAAGTAACTTATGAACTAAATGCAAGTTCAAATTCGATTATTTGCAAAATCTAATTGACACATTTTAGCAAGTACCAGTTACGGAATTAGTGGCAATTGGAATTGAAAGTTCGGTTAATATTCCCAATCTTTGCACCGACAGAAACACTATTCACATATAATACAATATGGATATGGCATTAGTTTAGATAAAATTTAGACTAAGCCCTCGTATGCAAAAATTACTCAGTAAACACTCGCAATTGTTTGTTACTATCATATGTAGTCATATTTTTAAATAAACTGATTGTGAGTACTTCTACAAAATTAACGTTACTCATACATTATGTGAATACTCCTATTGCACTTTGCAGTAAATATGAGCCATCGAGCGATCGCATACAATGTATGCCCTTAGTTCCGTGTGAATATTATTTTGAATGGAAAATTTCAGACGTCCCTGCAGTAAGTAACCTGATATTCCAACGTTTAAAAATCGTTTTGTTTCATTGAGAGAAAACTTCCATATCTTGTGACAATATATTGAATGATATAAATTCAAGATCAGAAAATTTTATTGTACTCTTACTTTACTGACCTTGCGTCCTATTTTTATGATATTGCCCAAAATTCATAACGTCGGGACCTAACTAAAGCTTCCTGAAAAGTTACAATATTTGCTATGGAATTGCACTAAAGGATTTTTGAAAAAATTTTTTAGATAGAAGTAGTTAGTTCTCAACTAGACCGGCAAGTATCGTATGTCATTTTCAATCGGTCAACCCTGTACATAGTACCCGAGTAACACACAGTTACAAACAATAATTACTCGTTTACACATACAGGTTTTGAGTGCATTCCGGGTAAATTGATTTTTTAACTTTATTTTGTTCCCTTAGGAGCCTTGATTTGAGCTTCAATGTGATGTAAATGTTGAATGCATTATCGATTTACCGTAACGGTGTTGGGTTATCAAGGGACATGCTGCAATTGCAAATATGTCATTCACTCCCTCTTTGAAAATAAAATAGTTGAATTCTCGCAATAGCTATTCTTCATCGTTTAAACAATTCCTAGAAATGACTTGAATGCTCTTAGTGCTGTATCGAAGTTGCTGGATCTTTCGTTTCTAGTGTTGTTCTTCTGTGTTTCAAACTTATGTTTTAGTTATGGTTGTGTAACCACTATGTTAAGCTTAGTAATTATCAGACCTATATGTTAGCGTTATTCGCACATCACCCCTCATTACTCTCACTTTCCGAGAGTTACTCTCGCACCTATGTGTTTAGTTATGTAACGGCTCGGGTATATAAACCGAAGCCACACTCGTTATCATTAATCAGTATTGAACCGTGCTCCTATCGACATCTACTTATTTGTGCTCCAATAAACTACTACTACTATAATCATAATTATCCCATACAGACTTTATTAGATCTCATCCGGATTCCCTTTCAACAGTTCGATCTGAGTTACAGATAAATATAAAATGGATAAATATATCTAGAATAAAAATATAAAAGGATGATGTAAAGATGGGACCTAATATGACCCCAGAACAGAAGACACAGATGTTATCACACATTAACATATTTCGCAATTGTTTCGCCAGAGACGATTCAGAATTCGGGAGATTGAATTACAAATATGTCACCGTGGACACTGGCGATTCCCCTCCTGTATACCGCGCTCAATACAGATTCTCAGATTTTGAACAACGCATAATGAAAGAACATACCGATAAAATGTTAGCAGCTGGAATAATTTCCCACTCCACTTCACCGTGGAACTCGCCCATAATCCTTGTGAAGAAACCTAATGGAGAACACAGATTTTGTTCGACCTACGATGGATGAATAAAGTCGTAGCTTCCCAAAATACTTGGCCCCTTCCCAATATCCAGCAACATTTAGACCGACTTCACGGTGCTAAATGGTTTATTCTCATGGACGCTCTTCAAGGCTTCCTACAAAGACAAGTACACCCTAAAGACAGACAAAAGTTTGCATTTACTACCCCTGAAGGAAAATTTGAATTCAATAGCTTACCTTTTGGATATATGAATGCCCCAGCCGAATTTCAATCCATGATGGATGATATTCTTTCCAACCTCAAATATACACTCGTCCTAGTGTATGTGGACGATGTATTTGTTTTTGCCGGATCATTTAAGGAACGTTTACAACGATTCGACTTGGTACTCCTACGATGCCAAGAATACAGCCTCAGATTCAAGATTCAAAAATGTTATTTTGGATTTAATTCAATTCGCTTCCTCGGATGGACAATTGACGAAAATGGCGTCAGCACCCCTGAAGATAAGATTGACTCCGTTAAATACTTCCCAACTCCGACCACAGTAAAAACGGTTAGGAGATTCCTAGGACTCACTGAACAATTCAGAAAATTCATCAAGAATTACGGATATATTTTTAAGCCGATATCAGACCTTAGAAAACAAAACGTACCTTTTGAATGGACATCCGAATGTGAAAAATCTTTCCAGATTTTGAAGAATGCTTTAATAACCGCACCCGTTCTTCAATTGTATAATCCTTTAGCTACAATACACATACACACTGATGCTTCAGCAATAGTCATTGGTGCCATATGCTTTCAAACCACGGATGAAGGAAAGAATTTATACCCAATCGAATACGCATCCAGGTCACTCACACCTTAGGAACAAAAATATTCCACACATCGAAGAGAATTACTCGCTATAATTTTTGCTCTAAGAAAATTCAGACCATATATTTATGGAAAGAAAATTCATCTGAAAACTGACCACCAAGCACTTTAATACTTACATTCACTTAAAGACCCACACGGACAACTTGCAAGATGGGCTTTAGAATTTGCCAACCAAGAAATGATAATACAATACCAAAAAGGAGCTAACATGGCTCACGTCGATTGTCTTTCAAGGCATCCCATCAGAACATTGAGATTTTCAATCACTAAATCTACTCCAGATAATATTGCACAAGAAGACCACCTTATCCAGTCAACAGTAGGTGGCAACATCCAACTATTTAAAGAAAAACAATATGAAGACCACAAATTATACAAGATAATATAAGACCTGAAACAAAAAGGAGACAGATCCGAACCACCACACATATTTGGAAAATCTTATTGTCTTTTACATGGAATTCTATATAGAATTGACTCAAGTATGTGTGCTACACCATATAAATTAGTAGTACCTTTGATACTCCTCCACAGAAATCCTGAAGCTAATGCACAATGATCCAACGGCAGGACATGCTGGTTTCTACAAAACTTGTTCATTAATCCGAACCCGCTATTACTGGCCCAGAATGAATCAAGACATCTTTAAGTATATCAAATGCTGTCCTGACTGTCAACGTGCAAATGCCAGAAACAAATTTCCCATAGGACAACGAGAATCTGTACCAACACCTGAAAAGATTTTTAACAAAATTGCAATGGATTACATAGGACCATTTCCTAAAACACCACGTGGTAATCAATATGCCTTAGTCATAATTGATTACGCATCAAGATACCTGATAGTGGTTCCATCCAAGGCAGCTACAGCATGGAATTCCAGAGAAATACTAGAAGAACATGTACGTTTTCACCATGGCTGGCCTCAGAATATAATTACAGATAGAGAAACACACTTTACTGGATTCTCATTTTCCGGTTTCCTACAAGAACATGGAATCAAACACACAGTTGTTATGCCTAATTCCCCACAAGCCAATGGACTAGTGGAACGCAGTAATCGAGACATTAAGAACTATGTCCGAAAATATTTAAATCCCATTGGAAAACAAATGATTTGGGACTGTTTTACTAATAAGGCAGCTTTCTCACACAATATTAAAATCCATGAATCAACACAATACTCACCCTATTTCGTGGTACACGGACGTGAACCGATCCTCCGTGCTGACCTGATAACACCAGTAGTCAGACCAGAAATCCCTACAGTTCCTGAAGATTTACAGAAAAATCTTGAATTAGCAGCAAAACAAGCAGCTGAATTATCCCGAAAGAAGCAGCAACAGCGCGATGCAGCCTTCAATGCCGGAAGAATTGATCACTCTTACAAAATTGGAGACTGGGTCGTAGTGGATTCCCTTCAAGAAGAATTACACCCAAGAACTAAAGGACCCTATATAATTAAACAAATTTTTGGACATTGCGCATATGCAGTAGTACCCGCATATGAAAACTCTGGACTTAGAAAAAGGAATGTACACCAACAGCATTTAAGACCATACCATCGCTTACCTGATGGATGGCAACAGCACTATCCGCTCATCATCATGGATCCAATCCCTGCTGAAGAAATGAACAGTTCAATTCAAGGAGAAACCGAAATTCCCATTGTAACCAGACCTCATGAACCTGTAATTACAATGGCTGAACCTTCAGTTTTTACTACTTCATCAACAACAGAACCACCATGTATTTGTTTAGGAGAACCGGTTGGAAATGCGCAACCACCGCGAACTCCTGTAAAGAACTCTATACCACCACTAATGTCGTTAATTATTTCCCCTCCAAGAATCCGATCTCCCTCCCGTAATTATAATAATTACTAAAATGATCAGGATTATCACCCACCCTTAAATTACCGTGAACCAATTCACGATGGACCAGCTTATTACACCAGATCAAGACAAACCCGAAGACGACAACGCACTCGACAGTATGTATCGAGTCCCACCAGAATACAATCCCCAGTTCAACCTGAAATAGAATCAATACATGAACACAGACCCTCCAGAGAATCTTCCCCTGCTCCTACAGTTACAACAGAAAGTTCAGAAGACTTTACCCCAATGCCTTCTATAATTAGACAGGATAATTACACGAGGACAATTATAGACCCTATACATGATGAAGAAACAAGACAAGAAGAAATATTAACAAAACGTCATTACTCACCTATAACCATAATTCCAAGATTATCCCCTCAACATAACGTTCCAGATTACCAGAAGTTTAATCAAATCCCATTATCCCAAATACATGAATTTGAACAAAATATTCATGTTGCCCCATTTAGTGATTCAACAGAAGCAAGAAGAAACTTGAATTCAACACCTGTTCGACGTTACACAGAAGAACAAATTAAATCTCCAATTTAAACCAGAGATAACCATATTCGTGATGTTATTAGATCACCAACTCCTAGCATCATATCCAGTGCTGCTAGTGAATTACAAAGATATTTTGGACATTCCATACATTCCACAGAGGTCATAGAACTCAATCCTAGAATGAATTAAACTTCCCCAACGTTGCCACATTTTACTTCCCAGCAACCTACAGTACCATACATACCTACAGATCAATACCCTGAAAATATAGAAGACTTTCAAGTTAAAATAAGTCCTCACTCACCTGAACCTTCAACTAGTGCAACTACTTTATCCCAACAAGAATTTTTTCATTCTCAATGAATAGCAGACACTCATCACTCCAATTTCCCTTTGCAAATCCAGAAGAACTGGATCTTTTTATTGATAGATGTTGTGAAATGTATCAATACCCCTATAGCAAGTTTAGTAATGAAAAATTTACAAGCGAGGATTGCACTGGTTATATGCACCCGCATTGTAATTATTATGACCCAAATACTGGAGAACCCTTAAATACAGAAGATATCTTTCTTGCGCCTCATAATTTTAGTGTAGCAAGAATCCCCAAAGCAAACTATGACGATTGGACTTCATTCCAGATATTTTTATCAATTATACACTCTGATTATAAAATGTACCCATGTACAAAACTAAGATGTGATTGTACATGTGAAATGCATCCCTTTTGCAAATATTATACGGATGAAACTTTAACCCTTTGGAGAAACTCAGTACAAGCCCCTATCATGTCAAGACTGCAACCTTTGATAGAACAATTGGAATTATTACATGAACAAGCTCAGAATTATAAAGATATTCATGTTACTCAAAACTTCAGATTTATAGAAGCAAGTTTAAATGAGATACAGTTAAAATTGGACAATATTCCCATTCAACAAGAAGATATCCTTAACTGTTCTTACAGACAACAAGCAATTCGAGATATTGAAACAATATCCTCATTATTAGGATCACAACTTCATACATTAGATATAACAACCTGTACTCAATGCCTTATATTACAATCCCCCCAATTTCCACAAAGAATGGAAATGTCAGAACAAAGCAAGCCACATACCCAGGATATGTATATCCCTCCAGATAATTTACCCACAATGGAGAATCCCTTAATTCCAGAACAAGTGTCACCTTTTAAGGATACAGTCCATGACACTCTTGATGACCAGACAACTTTAGTGTCAACACCCGAAGATAACCCAGAAGACAGCCTAACGCCAGACCAATCAAAATCGTTATTTGAATCACCCATAGGAAATATCCCTGATAATATTATTTTAAGCCCTGAGGTCAATGTTCCAGCGGCATCCCAAAGAACTGATACTAGACATGCTAGTACTTCTTCCCTACCTGTGGGAGAACAAATGGCACTTGAAAGTTCGCCATTATGTGACTCTACACAAAAAATTCAAAGTAATGTTAACCCAGACTCTCTTACTTCTAGTTATCCAAGCACATCCAGAAAAGTTTGGAAACTCAAAACGACTCCTATAAGAACAACCCCTATTCGGTTACGATTAAGACCCAGAGGCACAGAACCTACAGCTTATGGTAAATTTTTTGGAAAAAGACGCAAAGCTAAATCACCTGATAAACCCACTGAGAAGGATGTGTCCGAACCAAAGAAGTTAAAACAGACATCACGCATCCTTCCGCCAAATACTTCCAGAGTCAGTACAAATATCCCAACCAAAATAGTCAAATTAAAAGCTACAGAAGTACATGAGAAGTACGTGTATAAAGTACTCCCAGCTATAGATAAAGATCTACAGGCAAGAATAGTACCTGCAGGAAATTCAGTAAAATGGACATTTCAAGACCTTGAGAAAATTCCATCATCAGCATTCCCATTACCAGAACGAATATGTAAAAAGCCAAAACGACTTTTACAAGAAGTACATATCCCACCAGCTAAATTTAATATTCCTGGACCGACACCTAAACCATGGTTAAAATTAAATCAGCCAACGACTGAACATTTACATATGGAAGTTGATGCTCACAGCTGTTCCCCTCCGGCTCCAGCTGACAACATTCCACAAACTTCGACCCAATCACCACAACCAATGGAGAACGAAGACTCAGTTTTTACAAGTGAAGCTGACTTTCTACCTCTTCCTTCATCTCCTCCTACAAGACGAGGATCAGCTCAATTTCAAGCTCTACTTTTAAGAAGAAGAAGCCAATCATTTAACGAACCAGAAATTCGTGTAGTGACATCAGATCCAGAAGAAGACACAACCGAGGATTATTCCTTAACTGACGACACGTCAATGCAGTAGTACACCTTTGTGTTCCTGTAAAATTTATAAAAATTAAAATTGTATAAAGTGTAAATTATTTAATTTCGTACGTAAGTAACTACTAAACTACGATACAAGTAAGTAATTGTTAGAATTAATTCGTAATTTCTCTCATAATATTTTTTTACGTAATAAGTTACTTCATCAATCATATAACTTATACTTACCTCAATATATTGTTAAATTATTTATATATTATTTAGAATTTACTTACCGTCGTGAAATTACAGTAACCCCAGATTTATTTCCCTCAAGTTAAACGACTGCTTGATACATTTGTCATTGATTATGCCATTTTTGAACATTAATTGTAAATTTGTACCAGTAATGGACAGGTCAATATTTCTTCCTATAACTCCTCTAATTTCATTTTTCGTTACCTTTTGTTGACTAAAGTGGCTCCGTCACATGATGACTATATCCAGGCTCTCATGTACATCATTCGTGAATACAACATTTTGGTTGCAACACTCCTGTTGGCATCAACATTTACCGACATAATCACCGCTTTTGAACGAATAGGCAATCTCCAAAATCAGATCATTCACGTGATCACTCAATCTGTCAGATTTCAGACAATTCATCCAAATTTACCTGACCGTTCGCATTTGGTTCAAGACAATCGCAGACGACTTCGACCGAGCAATCCATCTTCCGTCATACTTGATCCGATGAATAAACCCGACAGTCCAATGTCACCACCATTAATAATTCCACTTCACAAACCGTCTCAAAAGAATCCTACTACCGCTCAAACCAAAACTTTGATTCAAACACCACCACAAGGTTCTTCAAAACCTGTATTAGAGACCTTACAAGACCAAGGCGCACAAATCCCTTGGACTCTTTCCAAAATTCGTGAGAAAAGCCCAACTCAAGAAAAATCTACACAACCAAATGCAGCAAAAGCTCCAATCATGAAAGGCAATCCTTTCTTTCAAACTATGAGAATTTCACCTAAACAAGCAATACAACTTGCCAGAACTCCTCGAATCTCACCCATCCGATCGCCACAAACCAAGTTACGAACAAATTATCCTCAACAGTAACTTTTATTCCTTTATTATTCCTTTTCTTACCAGCAGTGTAATAACTGTTGATGACTCTTCTTTCTACTTTACCAGCGGGATAAAATCCGTTGATGACCTTTTTCTTTACTCTTTTTGACCTGCTCCAGAACTATGAATTATTACACTTACTACTAATAATCTTATACATATGTTAAACCAATATAATGAATGAATTTGTTTATAATCTTCAAATTTACTTAAATGAATTAATTAATGTTTGTATATATGTATTTTCAATATTAACGTACGAGGACGTACGTATAGTTTTAGTGTGGGGTGTAACCACTATGTTAAGCTTAGCAATTATCAGACCTATATGTTAGCGTTATTCGCACATTACCCCTCATTACTCTCACTTTCCGAGAGTTACTCTCGCACCTATGTGTTTAGTTATGTAACGACTCGGGTATATAAAACGAAGCCACACTCGTAATCATTAATCAGTATTGAACCGTGCTCCTATCGACATCTACTTATTTGTGCTCCAATAAACTACTACTACTATAATCATAATTATCCCATACAGACTTTATTAGATCTCATCCGGATTCCCTTTCAACAGTTCTCTCTGAGTTACAGATAAATATAAGCACGGCATACTGGTTCATATGTTACATATTAAAGTCCCCCAAACTAACATGTAACAGTTGATAGTACCCGCCAGTGCTGCGCTCAAGTCAAGTAAATTCCAAACTTGACCATGAACTTGACTTGACCATGAAAGTCAAGTATTTTTTTGATACGATCTTGAACCATGGCGACTCATGTTCAAGTAACTACTTGAAATTTCATGGTCAAGTAATCAAGTACTTTTTACGTCACTTGAACATGATCATGTACAACCAAAATTGCACTTCACTTGACCATGACTTGACCATGACTTGACCATGCCTTAACCATGCCTTGACCATGCCTTGACTATGCCTTGACCCGAACAATACATATATATGTTCATGTACAGTGATTTCCTACATAGTGGTTCCCAAGAGATGACAAAATACCTGCCTATGTATGGGGATGTCACTGTATTTTACTACTACATAATGAAAATGTAATACAAGGGAATATTTAACCATGTTAGACTAAAGGATATGCTGTCCGAGAGGAAACCACTATATAAGAAATTCACTGTATATACATATATACATGTAATTACACGGTTAAACTAATTCAATATTTTGTTTTCACATGGTCTCAAAATTGTAATTAGTATGTAAGATAATAATTAACAAAACGAAATTCCATGTGAAAAAGATTTATCAAAGAATCTTATTCATTGAAGCAAACGCTATTCACGCGAGATGTTAAAACAGGTAACAAATTTAATTGCAGCCAAATTTGCCTGCCGAGCGTGAGTTGAAACTTGTCGAAAAATAAAACAATAATTTGCTAAATGTTATTTAAAAAGTTTATGCGCCGTTTCTTTGACATGCGCAACTTTAATTTACTTGAATCTGTACATCAAATACTCATGGTTCATGGTCAAGTTTTACATTATCCGACTTGACCATGAACATGACTTGACACTCAAGTAATATTCTTCAGCCTGACCATGACGCTTACTTGACTTCAAGTATCATGGTCAAGTTTATACATTTCCTGACCATGATTTGAATGCTCAAGTTATAACTATTTTTTAACTTGACCATGACCCGAACTTGACCATGACTTGAAATACTCATGATCTACTTGAACTTGTGTGCAGCACTGGTACCCGCGACCATTGCGAATTAATGTTTATTAATAAATTAAGTTGTAATTTGATGGGCAGGAAAGTTTGTTTGGGTGATCCTGGGGAATACAAATTATAATAATGATACATGGTAATATAAATTATTCAGTTAATGAATACTATTGAACGTGAGATGAATATTGTTTTGCTGATTTTTATGCACACATATGAGGATAAGATAATACGTAGATAAGAAATTCTGTTGGTACACTACAATCTCTAAATAATATGGTTTCCTATAAGATGGTTTTCCCTCTACAGGGACTTATGTCAAATCCTCCCCTGGATTTTCCCATGTAATACCGAATAATGGCCCCACATATAATAGGTTTTGCTATTAAAATGGATGCCAGAATAGTTCCCTAGGCAAATTTACACTTTATATAGAGGTTTTCTATACGTCAACATGTGGCTCCCAATTGTAAGTGATTTTCCAATTATTGCTGAACGAATGTCAACTTAACGTCTCCAAAATGCTCGATTCATCAAAATCCCCAGTTCAAAATATTTTGAGCAATGTTTTCAAAATTGAGAAGTAATTTTATTAGCAAAATCCAGTCAGGATTTGTGCACGGAAAACAGAAGTTCAAGAAAGTTGACACGCAAACATGTAATCATCGTGTGAAATAAAAACTTGACGCCGATGCAAAATCGATCGAATCAGTCACTTTGAAAAGGATTTCTGGAAGGAGAGAAGTTTTCTAGATAAACTGTTGTCAACAATTTTTAGCCGCCTAAAGTAACTGATTATTTGTCATCGCCAGGGCCAGTACAGTGCTTGACACTTTTAATTGCTACCTACTAATTTTGAGCCTGCTATGTTTTGCTAATAACCATTTTTTTGACCATTCATAATGTTTTGTTGCTCGTGTGTGAAAATTTATATAGTGGTATTTCTTTATAGTAACCGGATTGTACATATCCCTTGGAATCCATTATACGTACAGAAAGTATACTGTAATATATTTGATACAAATATTTATTACATACTAATTACAAAATGGTAAAGTATCCGTGTGACTGGTTGTTCAAACTAGAGTTCGGAGAGAACCCATTACACGTTACTATTGAACATTACGCGTTAGCATTTGTGTTCTTAATGCGTCAAATAATGACTTTGGGTAATATGCATATTTTCCCGTATATTACCCTAAGATTCTTAGACACGGGTATATACACATATGTACGTATTTCTCCCTTTTCCAACAAATGATTAAGTTATATTAGAGGAAATCAAATATTGTACATAGGAGTCGGTCCCCAGTGCGGTTCAATGGGGCAGCAGCTTTTGCAAGTAAGAATAACATGGAAAAGCTTTTAAAACGCAAGAAAATTGTCAGCTGTTTTACTAGGATGTTAAATCATTTTCGCCTTGCATTAAATAACTCAACTATTACCCTAAAAGCTTACTAAATGTACGTACACCGCCTCACTTTAATAAACCCAAGTAATCATTGAGCTCAAAACTCGTGCCTGCCTATACAGTTACTCGATATTATCATTACACTATTCTTAATATTTTCTCGTTTTTTTGAAGACTATTTTTAAAATATTATAACTATAATTAGATATAATCAATTGGTGTTTTCGTAAAGGCGAAATTTTAGGACAATGTATTTTTTTATGATTACGCGTGGTGTTCAATTTCGGGCTGTGTGCCGTATAAATGGAATCTCAAAATAAAATAGTATCTGCTACGTTTGCATCAACATGAAATATTTTTATGGTTTCATTCAATTTTTGACTCAATTCTGCAGTGCTTGTGACTATTGGTGCAAACAGTGCAAACGCTTGGAAGAATACAGGAGTCGAAAACTCAAATGCTTAACTTTATGTTTGAAATGACCTTGTTGCTTTGTTTAGTATTTCCAATTATCTTACATATAAATGGTTTCAGGAAATTTCCTTACAAGGGAACTCTGGATTTAAGCGATCCATTTACATTGCTTTTTTTTGTCTTTGAATTAAAATGGATTTGGAACATTTTATAAGAGGCTATTACTATAGATAGTAATTTCATGTGAAGTTACTAGACAGTAATTGATGAACAAGAACGGTATTCTTCATTTTCTTTTGACTACAGGTTATTTTGAAGAAAATGTTTTTGACAAGAATTACGAGGACAAATTACATTTCAGAGTAAAATTTGAATCCTTCTGGAGGGCTCAATCTTTAAAACTAAAAGAGATGCATATTAGAGACCATTGTTTATTTGCAAGTAAAGTCTTCCCGGAATATGAAATTTAGTGAAAATCATCGAAATAAATGATTATATAAAACCTGAATAGCTACTTAAATAAAACTTTTATGCACTTGTTACTTATTCAACACAGTGGCAGTAAGCACTTAAATCTTATATATAAATGATAATGCCTTGAGAACACACGTGCACATTCCCGACCGGGAAGGTGGGTTGTAATGATGCTTAATGAAATTATTATTATTCATTATGTCTGAGCAGTATGTCCGTTTGAGGAAGCTAAAATTATAAAATATCCGCAAACAAGTTTTTATTATGTTACAACTGCTTGAATAGCCAGCTTCCTAAAGTTTATTACATTTACATAAGTTCACTTCAACTCTGAAGGTTTGAGCTTACAGTTGTTTCTGCTCAGGAATGTTTCAAACAGTTTTCAATTAAATGTTCTATAGAGCATCAAATGTTCACTAAAAATATTAATCACATTTAGTCACCATCCTAGATAATTTTAAATGTTGGGACACATTGCCAGTAAAGCATTTTTTAAGGGTTACACCTGGTGCTCATTTTTGGGCTGCGTGCCATATAGATGACATTTGAACACAATAAGAACTCGCTATGAACTTCCCGTATTTCAGCTCCAATACATTACATTCGCTACAAAGTTTAAAAGTATTTCAATAAAAAACATAACAATTGTGATCCAATATTTGACATGAATAGAAGTTTGACAATTATTGTTTCTGTTTTATATTTCACAGGAAAATTCGTTCCAAAGGCTCAAACATATTTTGGAAACAATTTTAAAGATTTCCCAGGAGTATTCCTTCTAGCTTTGTACAATATTACGATAGTTACACAATTTTTCTTCTTTGTTGCGCTGAATTTACAAACCAAGCTACCCGTCCTTCCAACATCCCTCTTTGACTTGCCGTTGTATTTATTTATTCCGAACACCTTTCCATACAAACGGGCACAATCTAGTACAAACTTTTGAAGTAGTTTTTGAGCAATCAAATTAAACTGTGGACTTTTAGCTGTATTCTGAAGAAGCATAAACGTACCTGTGCTAAATAACAAGAAATGAGAGTAAAGTGAATCCGGTAAAATACCTTTAAGGACTATAGGTCCAGTGTAAAGCAGAAATGTTCGAAATTCAGTAGCTTTGAAATGTTCTAACTCTCGCAAGGATCTTGGCTTTCTATTAAAATCAACAGGAATGTACTTCACTAGCTTCAACAAAGCCTCTGAAATCCTAATAACATCACGGCTTCTAATCCTTACGCGAAGAGGACCCTTAACCCAAGCATGTAACAACTTTCGCATTACTCCTAAGCATGTTAAATGCATGTAATCTGTAGGAAACTGGGAAACCATACCCACGCCAAGTTTCAGAAGTACTGAATCTCCTGAATGGTGCTCCTCATGCAGTTGTTTTTCATATGTGTCATCACTCCTTGGAGCACTATTCAGTCCCAACAATACAACCCGACCAACCCATTCACCCTCTTCGTTACATTTTTCACAAGCAAAATAAGCATTATGATTTTTACAATATTTAAGGAAACTTCTGGCAGGGGCATCGGCAGTAAAATGGCTAATTCTAATAGTATAAGTTATTTCGTTCACTAAAATACCGTTTAATTGTAGGTGTTCCATTTCAGCAACAAAATCTTGCAAAAAATCATTTGCGCTTTTAGGCTTAGTTTTACCAAAATATAAAGCAATTAGAAATGGGCTTTGGTTCGAACTCTGATCTAAGACACCCATAAGTGGCCAAAATTGATTATTGTTACTTCTAGATATTGGAACCCCGTCACAACCTACGCATACAGTAATTAAATTTTGCAGTATGTTTTCAAACCTGCGGATAATATAAGGACTATGAGAAATTTTACGTAAACCTTGGGTAACTCTAAGTTTCACACTGCTTTCTACTCCAAAGTAATAGTACTGACCGCCACAACGCTCTTTAATGTTTACTTCTCTAGGGGTACCCAATAGGGTACGTGCACATTCTGGAAGTTCATTTTTGTCTACATTAGATTTTAAAATTGAAAGCAAGGCATTAAGTGAGCAGTGACTAATATTGTACTTACAAGCCCATTGTGCAAGCTGTACGGGCAGAGGCTTCAAAATTACGCTTTCGGCTTTGCTATGATCCGAATCGGAATCCGAACTGACTGAAGGAACATTATAGTCGGCAGGAATTTCACCAACATTGTTTTCAAAATCAATTATTGAATTTGCGCGATTAGAATTTGCGATGCAATTGTTGTCAATGGTTAGAGGTCTACGTATGCTTTCTAAAATTTCATCTCTTTCTTGTACTATCTTTCGGCGTTTGGATCGATTACTTATATAGCAGGACATTTTTTAGCTTATACCGTATAACTAATTATACATACCGACTTATACTAACAGCACTATAACGAATACATTAAACACGTTACGCAGAATTTTCTGGCTGATCTTCTAATTCTGGACGCTTCTTCCTTGCTGCCCTTCCACCATTGCGGTCACCGGAGCCCCCAAACCATTTTTGTACGTACTTGTCTACTTCAGCTTCAGTTGGAGTCACGGATTGGGGATCCGTCCTTAAAGAGGCTACAAACACATGCATTTAGCAAGATTAAAGTAAATAGTATAATTTGTTACTTGAGATATTGTATAATTAAGTACCAATTAAACAAGCTCTTAAATGATGCTGTTTAAAACAGATCTTTCCGTTAGCCCCGATGAAATTCACTGAAGTAGCCAGTTCAGGTGCAAACAGCCGCTCCAGAATTCTACGTGTACAATCTTTCAAATCGGAGCCTCCAATTCCTTTAAGGAAGTTAGACTGTAAAATTAGTTGACAATACAAATTAGGTTAAATGAAACAGGGATTTTTGAATGCATTAAAATATGATGTCACATTAGGTTTCGGAGCTCAAATCTAGTAAAACTGAAATAACGGAATAATACCAAATAGTTACATAATCTGAACCTCTTAACTGGAATCGGTTGACCGACAGCACATTGAGCGAAGCGACATATGTCGTATACGTTGGCTGGCTTTTACTTTCCCGACCAGATTTTCGAATACTACCACCTACCACCTACCACCTGACATACCACTTTACATACCACCTACCGGTAATTCTGCATACCACCTACCACCTACCGGCAGTCTTACATACCACCTACTGTTTTGTTGGTATGTTTTGGTGGTATGTTTTGGTGGTATGTTTTGGTGGTATGTTTTGGTGGTATGTTTTGGTGGTATGTTGGTGGTATGTTGGCGGTATGTTGGTGGTATGTTTTGGTGGTATGTTGGTGGTATGTTGGTGGTATGTGGGTGGTATGTTGGTGGTATGTTTTGGTGGTATGTTGGTGGTATGTTGGTGGTATGTGGGTGGTATGTTGGTGGTATGTTTTGGTGGTATGTTGGTGGTATGTTGGCGGTATGTTGGTGGTATGTTTTGGTGGTATGTTGGTGGTATGTGGGTGGTATGTGGGTGGTATGTTGGTGGTATGTTTTGGTGGTATGTTGGTGGTATGTTGGTGGTATGTTGGTGGTATGTGGGTGGTATGTTGGTGGTACGTTTTGGTGGTATGTTGGTGGTATGTGGGTGGTATGTTGGTGGTATGTTTTGGTGGTATGTTGGTGGTATGTTGGTGGTATGTTGGTGGTATGTTTTGGTGGTATGTTGGTGGTATGTTGGTGGTATGTGGGTGGTATGTTGGTGGTATGTTTTGGTGGTATGTTGGTGGTATGTTGGTGGTATGTTTTGGTGGTATGTTGGTGGTATGTTGGCGGTATGTTGGTGGTATGTTTTGGTGGTATGTTGGTGGTATGTTGGTGGTATGTTGGTGGTATGTTTTGGTGGTATGTTGGTGGTATGTGGGTGGTATGTTGGTGGTATGTTTTGGTGGTATGTTGGTGGTATGTTGGCGGTATGTTGGTGGTATGTTTTGGTGGTATGTTTTGGTGGTATGTTGGTGGTATGTTGGTGGTATGTGGGTGGTATGTTGGTGGTATGTTTTGGTGGTATGTTGGTGGTATGCTGGTGGTATGTGGGTGGTATGTTTTGGTGGTATGTTGGTGGTATGTTGGTGGTATGTGGGTGGTATGTTGGTGGTATGTTTTGGTGGTATGTTGGTGGTATGTGGGTGGTATGTTGGTGGTATGTTTTGGTGGTATGTTGGTGGTATGTTGGCGGTATGTTGGCGGTATGTTGGTGGTATGTTTTTTTGGTATGTTGGTGGTATGTTGGTGGTATGTGGGTGGTATGTTGGTGGTATGTTTGGGTGGTATGTTGGTGGTATGTGGGTGGTATGTGGGTGGTATGTTGGTGGTATGTTTTGGTGGTATGTTTTGGTGGTATGTTGGTGGTATGTTGGTGGTATATTTCAGTGGTATGCTGGTGGTACCTTTCGGTGGTATGTTTCTGTCACAAGCGAGATGGCTCAATTATATCGCTTTGGTTATAAAAGTAATCACATTTAATGCTATAACAGCAGAGTAATAATTAAAGTATAATGTTTGTTCACAAGTTTTATCTGATTGTCACGATCATCCAGCCATCGCTGAAGAACTGCAAGATCTTTCCCGTTCTTTAATGGAATTGAAAGACCAACGGGCAATCCAAGCTCCTCTACTCTCAAAGATGATATTAAATGTCTGCCTAAAGTTAGCGAAACGTGGTCCAGCTCTTTTCCAAGTTTGACGAACCTCTCAACTGCAACGGCTTCAAATTCTATAGCAGGAAATACATTAATTTAAATCATTTTACAAAATTACCTTCTTATATATTGAACTAAATGAAGCGTAGTCACAAGTGCTAAAAAATTGGAAAATCAAATCTTTACTTTGAAATTCAATTCTGAAAGTTTGAAGCTCGGCAAAAAGTTTCTCCAGCTTTGCTTCAATCCCTGCACACACTATGAATTCCACTCCTGGTTGGGTCTTAGAGCTTGATGTAAGTTCCCCTTCAAGAAATGGTGACGTTATCGATTCCGTCTCTCCTGGAATGATGCTTGGCCGTTGAATGCTGCTCGAATCTACGGGAGCATAAAAATAGTGTGCAATATGTTCTTTCATGTCAAAGCAGGAGCGATTTTAGGACAGTTTTGATCTTAAATACCTTGTTCAAATTCATGTACGAAACTTCCGACTTCGAATTCCGGTAGTCCAAGCACATTGACAGCAGCGTCCGGTTCTACTTCATTTATATCAACTGCAATGGAGTGATTATTTTTCGGAATCTTATATGTCGTTTTTTGAACCTGCTTCCTTAATACTCTTCCTGGGATGTGACAAACTGCTTCTGCATCCGTGAGTTCAAATTCACTTGATTCCAAATACCACTCTGCTCCTGTCTGAGCTTGCTTGAAGTTGTCTATGGGGTTCAAATACATTAATATTTAATCAACAATGACTCCCTGTTTGTTTTTTATTACAAGTAAAATATGCATGTCAAAATATGTTCAATAATGACTTCCTATTTAAACAAGGGAAAATAACTCACCTGTTCCAAGAATCACGCTGCAATTATACACTTTCCAAAAAATGCGGGGGTTCTCGGTTGGATCAGTCCCTTTTTGAACCATAGATTTCAGCCTCACATTGTCTTTCACACTTTTTGGCCAATTGCATTTGCTGTTATTATCGAACAACCAATTTGACGGTACCACGTATACTGAATTGTCTTTTTCAAACTCAACAACAAAATAAAATACCATTTCTGAAAGACTACACAACTATGTAATGTTATAACAGTAATTTTTGAAGGCAAATTAAAATTCCGACACTGATCAAATTGCTAGTAAGAGTCTCAGAAATGTAAGATGGATGTGCCTGCCTTACACGTATTCTCAACGGAAGTTTAGAAAGCATGCTGGACGTATACTTTGCGCTTTGAGCATGCGTATAATGCTTTGAGGTCCCATCGTTGGCCCCAAGCTGGTCAGGATCTGGCTGCAAATGTTTGGCAAAATATAGCTGGGCCAATGTCTGCTGTGCAGTATGATGCCACAGGTTACATGCCCTAACCGGTTCAGCTTTGGTTTTATGCTCGTTAAATAGCGCTGTCGTTTTACATGTCTGGTCCTTTCTTGGAAATCTGCTGCATCCCATGGTCGGCACTGCGCCAGAAAGAACAGGTCCCAGCCAGCGCTGGACCAAATTGTATGGTTTCTTGGGATGGGTATAAAAATTGGGGATATAAATCCAATATTTCCATTTTGTTGAAGGTTGGGACGAAACAAATATTCCACTCATGACTTTTTAAGAACGGAAACCGAACTCATGCGAATGTATCGGGAGCTGCAGGTTCTGACTGCATTTGAAATGGATGTCTATAGCCCAATTATCACTCCTGCTAGTGAGTGGCTCTTCTTACTCCAATCTGTTTTTTGTATTTACGGGGCCATCCGACTTGGAGAGATACTCTCGGTTTTGATGTTTTTTGCAGCAGCGGGTAATCTGTCTTTTTTAAGTATAGTGTTCACATATTTAGCTCGAGTTGACGATTTCGCCAGAAAAGCTTTACAGAGTTGGTCAAGAGAGGAGCAATCACCTGTTATTTAAAAATTTGCAAGGAGTTGCAAGCCTCTACGAGTTACTGTGGGGTCTTATTATTTTGTAGATTATGGCTTGGTCATAACCATGGTAAAATTTTTGATCGAGACAACCGTTAGTTTGCTGGTTTTGCATTGACATACATACACATCTGTACTTAATTATACACATGTAATTTATTTAAATTTTAATAATTTTTTTTAATAAATTTTATAATAAATTTTGCACACACAGTTAAACTATAAAATAATACTTGGAGGTCTTGTGTGGAGGATGTATGTACATTGATTTTTACTCGAACCATTTTTCCAGAAATTAGGGTCGATTATATTTTTATTCCGCATATCAATCATGCTATGATTGAAATTCATTTTCATAGGCAAGATCAATTATATCTTCCCCTGTAATTGAAAGGGAATTGATTTTGCTGTCAATGTTTCTTCAATTAATATTAACGAATAAGAGAGTAATCCAAGGTTCACATTAGTGACTTCTTTCACTTCCCTCCTATACATTTGTGTAATCTGAATTCTGATCCTATTTTGGTGCCGTGAAAATGCCTAGAATTGAGGACATTTTCAAAAGCTTTTCAGTCGCAGTACTCTCACACAAACAAACGTCGAGATCCTGTATAAATGCAGATTTAAGCTTTCAAGCTACACGTTACGTTCGTTTCATTTTCCTCCTGTCGTAACTTAGGTGATTTAAGCCTTCAGTCAAAAGATGCGCGAAGTGAATCACGAAGCAAGTGCTTCACGTTATACTTTTCATTGTGAAGGAAATTTTAAATAAATCCCGCGTGAAAGGAATAGAATTCCTTTAGATTGTTAATTTTGGACCAATTCGTGATTAATATTTCCGAAAATGATTTACGATTCTGAATTTCTTGAAAGAGTTTTACTTGTGTACTACTTTTATAAATACTAAAACCGGAAAATTCGCTCAATGTATATGAGACCAATATTTGAGCAAAGAGATGTGCAAGGGGAAGCAAAGTTAGTAGATTAACTTGGACATCTGACGAAGAAGAGTTTCAGCACAAATATTTCAGGTGAGAACGCGTGTTGATGAACTGATGTTTGTGTAAAGTTGTATGTTGTAAACAACATTGTATGAAATAGTGCCGAGATTTTTGATTACAATGAAAACATCTGAATCTGCATGAAATCATCTAAAACTTTAGTATTACATTGCAAGTAAAAAATTTTTTAAAGGTCATACCTGGGGTTCATTTTCGGAATTCATGCCGTATATGGTGGGCCTCAAATACGAAGACTCTTCGTCTAAATTTGCAAGCCAAAGAACTATTTTGGTGGTACTATTCGATTTTTGCATCATTTCTACTCTTTTTGTGGCTTTTTGTGAGACTTGTACAAACGTTTTGGAAAATACAGGAGCCTAGTACTCAATTGGCTTATTTCATAGTGGGAATGACCTGAACACTTTGCTCGTTACTTCCCATAGCTCTATCTACACTTGAACATAATAAGATCTCCCTATGAACTTCCCGTGTTTCAGCTCCGGTATATTATATTCGCTAAGAAGTTAAAAATTAATTTAATAAAAAATAACATTTGTTATCAAATATTTGATGCGATTAGAATTTTCAATGCTAAAGTTTATGTTTTATAATTTACAGAGAATTTCGTACCAAATCTCAAGCGTATTTTGGAGATAATTTTAAAAACGATTCTCCAGGAGTATTCCTTCTAGCTTCGTACCTTTCGTTTGCTATAAATTTTTTTTTCTTTGTCTTTATGAATTTACAAACTAAGCTCCCTGTCCTTCCAACATCCCTCTTTGACTAGCCGTTGTATTTACTCATTCCGGATGCTGTGAATCAGGATGCTATCCTCATGCATCAAATTTTCACCTGGTTTGGTATAATGTATACAGCGTTTCTTGCTCTCGACAGTGTTTTCGTTTTGGTTTTTATTTTACAAGAATTCCGGTAAGTATTACAAATTGTTAAGGTCTGGATTAGCTGTTAGTTTTATCGAAATAATTTTTTAAGCAATGTGCAGACCTATGGGCAAAAAAATTGAAGCCAAAATGCTGATTGAAGGTTGGGACGTAAGAAATCTCCACTCATAACTTTTTAAGAACGGAATCCGAATGTCTATTTTGTGTGTTTACGGGTCTATCCGACTTGGACGGATACTCTCTATTTTGATGTTCTTGGCACTATCAGCTTTTCTGTCTTTTTTAAGTGTAGTGTTTACGTATTTAGCTCGATTGGGTGATTTTGCCAAAACATTTTACAGGGTTGGTCAAGAAAGGATCTACCACCTGTTATTCAAAAATTTGCAAGGAGTTGCAAACATCTAAGAATTACTGTTGGGTCTAATTATTTTGTAAATTTTGGCCTGGTCTTAACAATGGGAAAATTTTTGTTCGAATCAACCGTTAGTTTACTTGTTTTGCATTGACATGTTTACACATTTGTATCTACATGTTTCAAAATTAAATAATTTGTTTAAAACGTATACTCTAATAATAAGGATTGCCGTGTAAATACTTTAAACATCAGCAAAAGATTTAATTGACAATTGAATGTGTATGACTTGATTGAATGTGCCTTCCTTCAAGCCTTCGAAGGCAAAAATTCAGTAAAAATTTCCCCTTCTACATGTCGTAGAATGAAGCCTTCTAAAAAATCTGCCTTCCTTCACCCTTCCTTCCAAAATACATACGTACACTCCTTTTTGCCTTCAGCCTTCTTCTAAAAATAGCCTTCCTTCAATTTTAAACTACAACCCGCTTAAAAACGTTTTGCCCCAGCAGGATTCAGTGCAGTGAAGAGAGCGGGCACACATTGTCAGTTGCGTGTCCGGCCAACTGCCACCCCCACAACTGCCACCACGGCCAACTGCCCTATGACCAACTGCCCCTAGGCCAACTGCCTCATAATTCCTCAAGTCACATGTTAAAGTCCCATGCTCAGTCACATGTTAAAGTCCCATGCTCAGTCACATGTTAAAGTAATATGCTCAGTCACATGTTAAAGTAATATGCTCAGTCACATGTTAACGTCCTATGCTCAGTCACATGTTAAAGTCCTATGCTCAGTCACAAGTTACAGTCCTATGCTCAGTCACATCATAATGTCCCATGCTCAGTCACATTATAATGTCCCATGCTCAGTCACATTATAATGTCCTATGCTCACAAGCAGTCACATTATAATGTCCTATGCTCACAAGCAGTCACATTATAATGTCCTATGCTCACAAGCAGTCACATTATAATGTCCTATGCTCACAAGCAGTCACATTATAATGTCCTATGCTCACAAGCAGTCACATTATAATGTCCTATGCTCACAAGCAGTCACATTATAATGTCCCATGCTCAGTCACATTATAATGTCCTATGCTCACAAGCAGTCATTTTATAAAATCTTATGCTCGTTCTCTACCATGTGCATTAGCATGGGTTTCTACCATGTGCGTTAACATCTGTCTCTACCATGGACATTAGTATGAGACTTTAACAATGAAAGTGGCAGTTGGTCATGGTAGCAGTAGGCCAGGAGGCAGTTGGCCAAAATTTTCAGTTTTAAAGGAAGGGACAATTGGCCTAGTGGCGGTTGGCCTATTGGCGGTTGACCAGGTGGCAGTTGGCCGCGGTGGCAGTTTTGTAGGTGGCAGTTGGCCTAACATCTGTCAGTTGTGAGTTCACGAATTGGCTGTATTGTTGCGCTGGCAGCTAAACGTCGTTGCATATTCTATGCTTTCACGTTATAGATATTTCGTGTACCTGGAAGCCTTCACGGCCTTAGAGGGCTAATATTTAGGAACCCCTCCTTTACAATCCTTCACTGCTAGTTTTTGTGAAGGCTTCCTTCATCCTTCATGAAAAAGTATCCACATCCTTCCATTCCTTCTGCAACGTTAAGAAAGTTATCTTTCCGCCTTCAAGGAAGCCTTCTTGGAAGGTTAGCCTTCGAAGGCTGCGCATCTCTGCTACTCACTAATACTAAAGAAATTTACGAACAGAGGGATGCCCATTTCGTAACCCCCATTTGTGTAATCTGAAAAACAAGTTCTTTGAATTAATTTCGTGGATATATCCCATCAGCCGATCATTACCTGAGTCTAGGGCAGGAATAATAAATAATAACAATCTTGACAAACGGGTTTGCGTAAGGGAAACGCAGCCGATTTGTACAATGAGTACGGTGAAATTTATATAATTGTTTGTATACCAAATAGATGGCGACAGTTCTGTTATTTCATAATTACTACTGACTTTGACGTATCTAAATACTGAATGCAATATCATGGAAATAATTTACGTTAACTCAGGTCGGAACCATTATTCTTGCGTTTTGACGATACTGAGTGCAACAAGGATATTGCTTTCTCCAGACGAGTGTTTAAACTCTCTACTTGCTTATTAATCTACATACAATTACACTTGAACATATCATGGTACATTGCAAATTAAATGTACATAGTACGAGCTTGTATTAATATAAAATTGGAGCTCAGTAGATCCAAAACCACGTATGTATAGAAATAGTCTTACAAAAGTAATAACAAAAACCAGGGTAACCGGAGTATGTGAATATTCCAAGACATTTAAATAATTGTGGCGAGCCGGGTTTTTATTTTAACAGGTTTTGATATAACTGATTTAATTACTGAAGAATTACCCGAGGATACTGAAAAGGTCTTACTCTTAAGAATCTTACTTAACGACTTCACATTTCAGTTCCAAGTACCCAGACTCCAAAATCAAGAGGAGGGCCGACATTCACATGAAAATTGGAACCTCTGATCAAGCCCAAGTCTCAATCCAAAGACGAGCTCAAGTGACAGTTTTGCTGTTCCGATTCCATACTACACTTACCAACCCGCCAAGCAGCACATTTCAGAAAAGCATTTAACAAGTTGTAGGGTCCAATGACACATAACGTATTTTACATTTTAAATGGCACTTGACATGTTTCACTTTCAGGCACTCGAGTTATCTATCTGATTCTTACAACTTCTTAAGGGCGTACTAAAACATGTGCTGTATTTCATATTAATTCCACTTGGGCATGGAAAATAGTTCTCTTATTATAATTACATTTCTGGGACTTTTATACTATTCAAAGCCAGACCAACCCTTAAATGCGCTAGCCAAAAAACATTCCTTGGACACATTTTCCCCTAAAATCTTCCCCTCAAATTAGTCTAAAAACAGAAGTATAGATATAAAAAATACTCTTTACGACCACATTTACTTGTTCTATTAATCACAGCTACTGGAACCAGCGATACAAAAATCCGAAAATCTTTTAACTTGAGAGCTTTTACGAAATTAAAATTTGCTACATTTATTCGGCTATTCAAGTGATGATCAAGTAGTGAATGTGTTATAGCAAAAGATGTATACGAAACATACTATGGACACCGAAAGAGTGGGGTTATGCACTTTGATACTCAATAGATTTATTTGAAACACAAGGTTTTGAATTATTTTTGCTGATATATTGTTTTGAGAATAATAATAATTGTTCGATCCGTTCGTTTCGAGAAGGCATAATAAATATTTGTGACACACGATACATAGTATGAATAAAATTAAAAGTTTTCTGGTTCAATGGTAATTTTGAAAACTTGTGACCCCTTCAATTCTTGAAGTTTACTAAAATTGAGAGGTACCTGTTGCCAGTTAAGTTTCCTTGAACACAATTCGCAATTGAACCCGTCGCTCGCGGAAAACGGCCATGAAATACTATGGCTTTGACCCATAGGATTGTCAATACGAAAATGGGACCTTTTCCAATATATGGGGACCTTTGGACATAACCGTTGTATCCAGTAATTCCTCCTGTGAAGAGTGTATAGGAAACCAAAAATAAAATTGCTTTCTCCTACATCTCTATTTTATAGAGTAATTTCCGGAAACCATATTTGACCCGGATTAAAGTAGATATTTATTCTATATCTTTTTTATAAGTATTTGTTTTGTCATTAATGCAAATTCTTTAATTTTGGAAATTTCCTGTACGCTTGCGGAGATTTAAAATTAATAACGGTATCTACAAACAGAAGAACAAATGGGTGAAATCAAATTTGTTGACATTTATATTTATTGTTGTAAGGATAATTATTATAAACATTTTGTAATTTTGGTAGAGTTGATGTGATAAAGTTGTGTGTCAACAACTTTAATGTTATTTATTTCCATTTCTCTATCGAAGTGGTGAAGTTTTAACTAATTCGTTTAGAACCAATTTTTTGTGATGTAAATAAATGTAGAAATTCAAGTGATACAGTTGGTCGACAGAGTTCACAAGTGTATGCTGTGTGAGGTAATACGGCTGAGTTCTACTTTCCCGGCCACAAAATTACCTTCCACCATCCACTCACCCATATATTAACACTGTAATAAATAAGTAACTTCCACCAGACTTCCAACTCCCACCAAACTTCCACTTGACCTTCCACCAGACTTTCCATCTAAACCTTCCACCTTCCCCTTTATCATTCCATCTGACCTTCCATGTGACTACCCACATTACCCATACAGACTCTGTAATCTGGCTTTGACAATATTTACAAAGAACTAACTAAAAAAATACTATATTGTCCCCCTGCATGAGTTACTGCATGGCCGAAGCTAATTTCTTTTGTGCCCATTCATTTGAAAATGACAGTCTAAGTCAATTTCGGCGTGATAACTTTAAACTACTTTTTAATTCGTAAAATTAACACGGAGGTGAAAGCAGTTGAGTGTTTTAAGTTAAAACTAGCTCGTGTATTAACTATAAAAATGAAGGGCACCTTTGAGGAAACAGGTTACGGTTACAAAATCATTATATATACAAGTATGATGGTCATATTTCGATGGTGTTGTGTAGACTTATGTCAAAGGACTGATAAAAAATCAACCACTGAAAAACCACGTGATTAGAAAGAGCTCAGTTGCAGTACTTACCGGTGAACCGATTTTTAACAAAATTTTGAAAACGTTTTTAGCAAATTCCGTAACCACTAACGATTAATGGTAAAGCGCAAAATTTTTAGCTTCGCGACTTACTTTTCCCAATAAATTAAAACGCTGATTTACGGTTTGAATAGTCGCATACAGGGGGCAACGCATTTACTATCTCCAGTTCGCACTTTGTGTTTCACCCACCAGAACACATAGGTCAAATTTAGGGGAAAGATCTGGAAGGTAAAAAATCTGTAAAAGTTTGGTGGAATGTCAAGTGGAAAGTCAAGTGGAAGGTCAAGTGGAAGGTCTAGTGGAAGGTGGAGATCCTGGTGGAAGGTAATTTTGGGCTGAGTTCTACTTTCCCGGCCACAAAATTACCTTCCACCGTCCACCAGGATTTCCACCTTCCACTAGGCCTTCCACTTGACCTTCCACTTGACATTCCACCAAAATTTGTTTTAACTTCCAGATCTTTATTGTGTTAATTAACATAATCCTCTTTGTTCTGGTGGGTGAAAAACAAAGTGCGAGCTGGAGATACATATTTAATGCGTTGCAACCTGTATGCGACTATTCAAACCGTAAATCAGCGTTTTAATTTATTGGGAAAAGTAAGTCGCAGCGCTAAGTTTTGGTTTTACCATTAATCGTTAGTTGTTACGGAATTTGCTAAAAACGTTTTAAAAATTTTGTTAAAAATCAGTTCACCGAACAGTACGACATCTGATCTCTTTCGAATCACGTGGTTTTCCAGTGGTTGATTTTTATCAGGCTTTTGACATAATTCTACACAACACCATCGAAATCTGACCAACATCTTGTACATATCAGTATTATGATTTTGTAACAGTAACTTGTTTTCTCAAAGGTAAGCTGCATTTTTATAGAAAACAATCAAATGTTTTAACCTCCGTGTTAATTTTAAGAATAAAAAATGCGAAGCATAAGTTAACAAACCGAAATTGATCTAAGACTGTCATTTTCATATGAATAGGCACAAAAAAAATAATCTTCGGCCATGCAATAACTCGTATAGGGGGCAATATCGTATTTTTTTAGTTAGCTCTTTGTAAATATTGTCAAAGCCAGACTACAGAGTCTGTATATGGGTAATGTGGGTAGTCACGTGGAAAGTCAGGTGGAATGATAAAGGGGAAGGTGGAAGGTTAGATGGAAAGTCTGGTGGAAGGTCAAGTGGAAGTTTGGTGGGAGGTCAAGTGGAAGTTTGGTGGGAGGTGGAAGTCTGGTGGAAGTTACTTATGTATTATAGTGTTAATATATGAGTGAGTGGATGGTGGAACGTGATTTTGTGGCCGGGAAAGTAGAACTCAGCCTAATTTTGTTGCCGGGAAAGTAGAACTCAGCCGGTAATACATTTTACACAACTTTTTATTCTCATTCTAATAACTGTGCATCCCCAACTAAGGCTTCCATCCGACCGGATAAATCGAATATCCGATCCGAACCGAAATTTTCGGACACATTTTCTTATTATCCGATTCGTAACATTACTAATCGGATAAAATTTTTATTCATCCGTATCCGATCCGAAATTTTCGGATCGGATAAGTGCGTTATTCGATCCGACCCGCGGATATCCGAAATTATCCGAATTGATACCATTCGACGATAATGGAAAAAAGTATTAGGAATTTTCACTGTAAAAATTCATTAGCTTTTTACAGTGACTTAACAACTAACTTAACTTGGCTTAACAAAATTAATCATTTTTGCATACATTACAAACTGAAGAAAAACTTTACAAACACCGCTGTAAATTTGAAGCCCAGAATAAATAAGAAAACACGTAAAAAGCGGCACAGTTATTCCTTGGACAAATTGTTGTTGCACACTTCGTTCTTATTAGTCGCTCGAACGCGCTAAAAATTTGATTTTCTGATATCCGTCGGATTATTTGATATTTATTATTTGTGTTCCGAACCGATCGGATAAAGTTGTTTCCAAATCCGATCCGAATCCGATCACCGGATAAGGGGTACGTATCCGATCCGATCGGATTGTGTTTGGATCGGATAAGTAGTGTATCCGATCCGAAATTTCGGATATCCGGTCTTCGGATATCCGCGGATCATCCAATCGGATGGAAGCCTTATCCCCAACTGCCAACATTGCTGGATAATATTAATGTTGGTATTACAATGTTGTTATTCGGGTATGCTGGAACCAAATAGTTATTTCACAAAATCGATTTTGCAGACGGGAATGGAATTCACAAACTTATACCGAGGGATGCAAATTGAGATCGCAAATCAACACGTGTCAGCTCATTTAACCACACTAGTAGTTAGCTCACTCGATTATCCACTTATTGCTCATTGTGTACGCCTTTGAATCTTTAGTAGTGTGGTTAATATGAGCAATCATTATCTTTTCTAAAAGTATGGTTAAAACCATAAAAAGTTTAATAATAAATTCTAACTTTGGGTAAATCGTCCATTAACACATGTCAAATACAAAATAAAATGTAATGTAATGCTCAAGCGCGGCTTTAGTAGAATCAAAGCGTTGATTCAAATATTGTGACCAAATCTAATAAATAAAGTTGTCCAGTATAATGCATATTAAAAAGGACAATTTAAGAGATATGCTGGCTGAAAAACATTTGATCAACTTAAATAGTTTAGAATTTCCGCTATAAATGTACCCTTTATTTATCTCAATATTTAATTATTTTAAAACATTTCCAAAGTCGATCCACAGTTCCGGCATTGTATTTAAAGGTAAAAATGGCATGATAAAGCTCTTAAAAAGCAAGAAAATTGCAAATGTTTTACTAGGGGTTTCACTCATTTTTTATTTAATTTAATAATTTGCGTTCTAGCTATTACAATAAAAGCTTACTAAATGCACGTACACCGCATCAATTTAATAAACCCAAGTAAATGCTTGGTCTCAAAAATCGTGCTTGCCTATAAAGCTATTCGATATTAGTATTCCACTATTCTCTATGTTTTCTTTATTTTCTGAGGACTAATTTTGAATGTACAAGAACTGCTCCCGAAGTTGGTTTCTTCACACAAGTGAAATGTTAGGGCCCATTGTAAAAAAGATTTTTTTCAAAAGTTACGCGTGGTGTTCAATTTTGGGCTGTGTGCCGTATAAATGGAATCCCGAAACAAAACAGCTTCGGCTAAGTTTGCATCAAAATGAAATATTTTGGTGGTTTTATTCAATATTTACATCAATTGCGTTGTTTTTCTGGCTTGTGGTGCGAACAGTGCAGACGTTTGGAAGAATACAGGAGTCAAAAATTCAAATGTTTTATTTTTCTACTACAATGACTTCTATGATTTGCGCCATATTTCCTGTTGCCCTCCATTTGAATGGGATCAGAACACGCTTTGAGCTTCCGTTATTTCATCAGCAGTACATTTTGTTTGCTAATAAATTCCAAAGTAAGTAGCTTTTGATTCTATTTTCACCATAGTGGAACACAGACTCTGAATTCATTTTTTTGGTAATAGAGAAATTCATTTCAAATGAGGAACAACATAAGCGAAACGATTTTCGACGAGATTACCCTGGAATATTTTTCCTGGCCATTTATATCATTTCAATATTTATACAACTTTTTGCCTTCATTGCAATTAATGTGGATCTACAATTGCCCTTTTTGCCAACATCGCTTCTCGACTTACCAATCCATTTTCTCTTACCGTTTGTAGTGTTACAAGAGGTTGCTTTGATGCATCAGATTTTCTCTTGGTTTGGACTGAAGTTCTTGGCAGCATTTCCTGTCCTGGATTATATGTTTTCAGCAGTTTTCATATTGAAAGAATCTCAGTAAGTTTTAGAAAACTAATTAGAGCTCGAAGTTATCAAAATCAAACAGCAGTTTATCTCCTAATCCAAGTTGGTGTTGTTGAAGTAGTAAAGTTCTGTATATACTGACGTTTTTGTAATGATAATAATTTTTGTAGATTACAAAGAAATAGTTACTCAACAATGTCGATCTTGAGAACTGAAGCGGAATTCGAAAAATTGTATCGAGAGTTGCAGGTCTTATCTTATTTTGGTCTGGACATATACAGCCCCTTTGTTATACCTCTCATGGAATGGTCATTCTTACTTTTGTGTGTTTCTTGTACATACGGTTCTATTAGAACTGCTGGGATACTTACGGTCTTGATGACTTTTGGAGCCTTTACCCTTATGTTTTATTTAAGCGTGACGTTCACATTTTTTGCTCAAGTTGAAATATCCGCGAGGGCTGCGATAGATACATGGTCCCGTAAAAGACTGTCACCTTTTTCAAAAAGATTCGTACGGAGTTGCAAACCTTTACGAGTAACCGTGGGTTCTTACTACTTTGTTGACAATGGGTTGGTTTTGACCATGTTAAGATTCGTGTTGGAGACTACGGCAAACTTGCTTTTGCTGAAATGATCCTGTGGATATGGAAGTCAATCATTAGAGTGTCACTGGAGTGTCCGTATCGAAGTATCTTCAACAGTAAAGTGCTAACTCATCAATGGACGGAGTTTAATATAACTACAGAAAATCGTGCTGATTCCAATTAAAAGCGTTGACACGTATGGTTGTGTCACGAAATTCCAGTTCGCATCACTCAATGCTGTCTGGCAATAAACCTGAAATTGTGTACTTATGCGCATGCTATCCGATGATATTATCTATAATTACCTACTCTTGACACTGACGTTGAACTAACAACGACAGATATATCGTGTGAAATAAAGATATTAGTATTTCAAACGAAGGTTCAAAATCAGTACTTAATGAATGTTTAACACCTGTCGACATGAATTAAAATTATATTTAAAAGCTTCATCGCAGAACAAATTGTCCTGAGAGGGTGGGCCAGCGTATTAGATGACTCATTCAAAACGATTTTGAAATTTCGGTTGACCATATTTTGATTTGTGAAATGCTTACATGGTTATTTTTAATGGGTCAATAATTACCGAGATACAGCATGCCAGTCTAACGTAATTGCTGTTAAGACATCCCAAAATTAGTTGTGCAAAACTTTGAACCAGGTCAAGTAATTTTCGAAGTTTGCATAACAGTGAGCCATCTTGGTGGTTTCATTAAATTTTTGCAACAATTGTAAAGCTCCTCTGACTATTGGTGTGAGCAATGCAGATGTTTCGAAGAATAAAGGAGCCAAAAATTGAAATGCATTACTTTATGATTGAAATGATCTGGATGCTTTGCTCAATATTTCCTACTAGTAGAAAGCCCTGCTCAGCAGGGATAATTACTCATAGGTTTGGGATACTCTTACATAAACGCTAGAATTATAATGAGGTTTAAGACTTGAAATATTTGAAAAATTCAAACAAAACATAATGGTTGCGCGTACTTGGGAATTTCCCGCCAAGGCCTTGCCCATGCCCCTTGTTAGACCCGTGGATCGAGACAGGAGTTAGTCCCGCTTTAACATACAAATGTTAATTTATCCTTTGAAAATTTCCTTAAATACAGCATTTGTTGTAAATTTTTCATTTCTGCCATCAAGTATTCTCCCTTGATGTTCAGTATCGACAATTTTGACTTTAACTTTCTTTCCTGATGTAGCTCTTGAAAATGCAACATGTAATTGTCCATGTGTAAAATCTGGAGATGGTAAATATATTCCAAAATGATCAAAGGTTTGCCCTTGACTTTTATTAATAGTCATTACAAAACTCACTCTGAAAGGAAACTGTCTTCTTTTGAGCGTAAATGGAATGTCAGGGTCAGACGGAATAAATCAATTCGAGTTATAAACACTATAACACCTTGAGCACTTCCTGTAAATATTTCAGCATGAATGATATTATTAGCTAAGTGCTCAACTATTAGCATTATACCATTACATAATGAACTACTTGTGGTCAAATTTTTCAAAAGCATAATAATCGCTCCCGCTTTTAAAGTAATTTCAACCATATCCAGGAAAGTTGACACCCTCTCTGAGCGAGTGGATAGTAATAGTGAAAGTGATGGTAAGAATCAATCCGTATTGTCTAATGATATTTTTAGGGGATATAAAGATCAAATGTGGATGTTAAGGCTTGTAATTAAAAAATAGTTAGCAAATAACTTCAGCAATACAGTACTTGAGAAATTAACTGACGTAAATATAAAAAGTGCTACAATAAAATTCCATTTGATTTTCCCTAATAGGAATCCCACACTTATGCGTACAAAGTTCAGTCAGTAAAATTCCCCTCTCCTCAAATTCTTAAGGTCTGGAAAATTAGAAAATACATTTAGTTTGAATGATAGAGCATTGTGACCTTTCGTCTTCGATTTGACAAAATAATCAGATTGCAAATGTAATGCATGGAGATAGAATTGAATTCCATAACCATGGCACATATGAGTAGAGCAATCCCTGTAGGTTTGAACTAGGGCTTCTAATGGGGACAATGTTTTTGTCCCGAAGACAATTCCGTCCCGTCCCGAAATTCGCGGGACAAAAATGTGCGTCCCCACTCCGTCCCGAAATAACATGGGGACAAAAATGTTGTCTCAAAACTGTCCCGGTCCCGATCCCGTCCCGAAAACCATGGGATGTCCCGTCCCGATCATTACCCTTTCTTAAAAGAAATGCTCCAATTTTCACTATTTCTATACCAGTACCTCCAATAATAGCGAAAGTTTACTTTAAGAAGTATTCAAATATAGAATAGCAAATTTTAAACGGAACAATTCCATTACATATTCATTTTTAAAGCAATAGTAAAATGTACAAGAATTTTTTCCTGTCCCGATCTATAATATTTCCGTCCCGTCCCTAAATCCTCGGGACAAAAATGTGACTCCCCACACCGTCTAGGAATACCAAGGGGACAACAATTTTGTCCCGAAACTGTCCCGATTGCGTCGAGGTCGAGCTCAATAATAAGAAAGGATTGTCATGCATATAAATGGGATCAGAACATTTCCTTACAAGGGAACTCTGGTTTTAAGCCATGCGTTTACATTGTCTCTTTTCTTTTTTCTTTCAATTAAATTGGATTAGGAACATTTTATAAGAGGCTGTAACTACAGATAGTAATTTCCAGGTTCATTGCTAATTATTGTTATACTAATGATATAAATTCAGATACAACTCGAAGGACAAGAACAGTATTCTTGATTTTCTTTTAACCACGGGTTATTTTCAAGAAAATGTTTTAAACAGGAATTGTGAGAGCACATTAGATTTCAGAGTAAAATTTGAATCTTTCTAGAGGCCTCAGTCTTTAAAACTGAAAGAGTTGCATATTAGAGACCATTATTGCCTATATGTAATTACCTAAGTATACTCTTGCCGGAATACGAAATTCAATATAAATTGCCAAAACAATTGATTATGTACAACCTAAATAGATACCCGAATAAAACTTTCATACATTCGGCATTATTTCCCCCAATGTGAACTACCTTACTTATTTTAAAATTCAAATTTGCCTCCATCGAACAAGCACTAATTGCATATTGATATTGTAATTTTTTTTGTTTATTCAACGCAGTGGCAGTAAGCATATAAACATTATATTTATTATAGTCAGTCTTGAGTACGTACATACATTACTACCAAACTCGTGGGTTGTAATGATACATAATAAATATAATATAATTCATTATTCCTGAGCTGTATTTCCAGAAGCTGAAATAATATATCGGCTCACAAGTTTTTATTCGAGTCAAACGGGATCAATTGACTTGCGCAAGACTATTCCCTGCCATTTACATAAGTGCGCATCAACTCGAACGTTCGAGTCCGCAGTTTTTTCTCCTCAGGAAAGTTCCAAATAGGTTCAAGACAAAATGTTTGCACAGAATCAAATGTTAAGTGGACAATATTTATCAACTATGGTATTCATCCTAGATCATCTAAAATGTTAGGACACATTGCAAGTAAAACATTTTTTAAAGGTCACACCTGGGGCTCATTTTTGGGCTTCATGCCATATAGATGGGACTCTAATACGAAGAAGCTTCGTCTAAATTTGCAAGCGAAAGAATTATTTTGGTGGTACTATTCGATTTTTGCTTCATTTCTACTATTTGTCTGGCTCTTTGTGAGGACTGTGCAGACGTTTCGGCGAAGGCAGGAGTGCAAAAGTCAATTGGCTTATTCTATGGTGGGAATGACATGGACACTTTGCTCGTTACTTCCCATAGCTCTACATTTGAACACAATAAGAACTCGTTATGATCTTCCCGTGTTTCAGCTCCAATATATTACATTCGCTAATAAGTTTAAAAGTAATTTATTAAAAAAATATCAATTTTTATCAAATGTTTGATGCGACTAGAATTTTTAACGCTAAAGTTTATTTTATAATTCACAGGGAAATTCGTTCCAAAGGCTCAAGCGTATTTTGGAAATAATTTCAAAACTGATTTTCCAGGGGTTTTCTTTCTAGCTTTGTATAACCTTACACTAGTTGTACAATTTTTCTTCTTGGTTGTGATGAATTTGCAAACCAAGCTTCCTGTCCTTCCAACATCCCTCTTTGACTTGCCGTTGTTTTTGCTCATCCCGGCTATAGTAGTTCAGGATGTTATCCTCATGCATCTAGTATTCACTTGGTTTGGGTTAATGTTTACAGCGTTTCCAGCTCTCGACTATATTTTTGCTTTGGTTTTTATCTTAGAAGAATTCCAGTAAGTTTTACAAATCTTTAAGGTCTGTATTAGCTATTAATTTTATCAGTGTAATTTTATAAGGAGTGTGCCTATACGTATTGGACGTAACAATTGGGGATATAAATCTAATATTTCCTTTTTGTTGAAGGTTGGGACGTAAGAAATACTCCACTCATGACTTTTTAAGAATGAAACCCGAATTTATGCGGATTTACCGGGAGTTGCAGGTTCTGAATGCATTTGGAATGGATATCTATAGCCCAATTATCATTCCTGCTACTCAGTGGCTCTTCTTACTGGGGTCTATTTTTTGTATTTACGGGTCCATCCGAATTGGAGGGATACTCTCTATTTTGATGTTTTTTGGAGCAGTGGCTATTCTGTCTTTTTTAAGTGTAGTGTTTACATATTTAGCTCGAGTTGAGGATTTTGCCAAAAAAGCTGTACAGAGTTGGTCAAGGAAGGAGCAATCAACTTTTATTCAAAAATTTGCAAGGAGTTGCAAGCCTCTAAGAATCACTGTTGGGTCTTATTTTTTTGTTGATTATGGCCTGGTCTTAACAATGGGAAAATTTTTGTTTGAGTCAACCGTTAGTTTACTTGTTTTGCATTGACATACATACGTATATGTATGCTTATACACATGTCCTGCATGAAGCTTTGATATCGTGTGTAATAATGTTAATCATTGCTCTGTAAATATTTTGAACAGCAAGAAAAGATTCAACCAACAATTGCCAAATTGAATTTGTTATACCATATTTGCGTATTGACTTGCGTGGGAAAATGTTTATGACATATGTTATACCGAGAGACTGGGATTATTTACATCGCAGCGGAATTTAATCATTTAAAAAACAAGTTTTGAATTAATTATGTTGATAAGTTCAATCATCTGAATGTCCAATTCGTTCGTCTCGGATAAACAATAAATATTTCTGTCCAAGAAACTAAGAGAATGCGTAAATTGTGGTCTTAAACTAAGAGCGTTTTGAAGAAATGAATAACTCCAACGTGCCCATTGACGTTTTAACGGAAAAATTGTTCAAACATTGTTCTGTAATATGTGCTGTAGACAATTCTTATAAGCGCTTAATAGCATCAATCAATCAATTTATCCGTCACTGTAAAGGATGAACATTTACAATATTTAAGCCTTGGAAGGCTTGAAGGAAGCTTTTATTTGTGCATCTCTGTTTCATTATGCATTGTATCAAGATCATTTCGCTTAATTATTCACGTTGTTCAATTTAGTGAAACTGCATTAGATCATTTTGCTACTAATCAAAAACGCAAAACATTTTTGTTTTAAGCAATTTTGCAATTGCATTTGCAATTATTGTATTTATCGATGCAATATCCGAATGTTTTTGCAATTGCCTTTCCAACTGCAAGTAACTTATGAATTATTTGCAAGTTCAACTTTGGTAATTTGCATAATGTAATTGACACATTTTAGCAAGTACCAGTTGCGGAATTGGTGGTACTTGTATTATCAATTATAATTGCAAGTTTGGTTACTCCCAATCTTTCCACCGACAGAAACACTATTCTCGTGTAAAATAATATGAATTTCTGTGTCTGAATATATATGATCGTTTAAAGAGACGAATATTGCTGCCTTTAGTCTTTTTAGCAGAAGTAAAAATTTTTGTTCTAGTTGTTGGCTTTAACAGGTCATCTGAAGTTCCGTGACCACAAATTGACCTTAGTGGGCCACAAGTTGCCACGTCGTATGACGTTGTGAAAAATAGGTTACAATCGCAGGTAGTCTCGTGACATGTATTTGACCTTAGTGAGTCATAAGTAGTCCCATGACTCTAGTTTGACCTTGGTGGAACATAAATAGTCCCATGACCTCGAATTGACCTCGGTGGGATACAAGAAGTCTCATGACCTCAGATTCACCTTAGTGAGTACAAGTACTTATCTTAAAAGCTATCACAACCTGTATGGAAATTCCAATTTGCGTTGTTGCTTTAATAAAATGCAGAAGTATGATTCGCAGGCTAAACTATGAAATCAAAATCTTCAAACTATCCTAAATATGAGCTTACAGAATGGAAACAGAAGACGTCAAGGCAATCCATATAACAATACGGGTTGTAAATTTAATCAGTGAATCGGAGGTACCAAGAAGGATGGTAATCCGCTTCACAAGTTAAGACCCACCACTTTTGTTCACTTGTGCTCATTGTAGCTCTTGTTGATACTACGTATTAAAGAAGATAAACTGATTCAACCCAGCCTATGTCTCACCCATGCTTGCAACAAGTTCGTTCAGTGAACTAGTTCCTGAACTGAACTTTTCAAAAATATTTGAAGTTTTGAGTGAACTTGAATGAACGGAAATAAATCAATTGAATAAATGCCTGAACGTGAACTGATTTATTTTTACTTTGAATGAACTTGAATTATAACCTCAAAGCAATTTTTGATACATCCGAATTTTATCAAAACTAGTATTTCAGAATGGGGCAGCAAATTCTATTCTGTATTTAGTTTACCTAAGAATAGAAACCAAAAATACACCAGGCAATGAATTGCATTTTTCTGCAATGCTGAAACTGGGATTTGTTCCCTTAATTTTCGTAATTACCCAGTCAGCAAAATGAAAGCGCCCCACGATCAAGAAATAGTCGCCCGTCATTTTTGTATCAGCCGTCGCTTCTCTATGCGCCAAAATTTGTTCAGCGCTGTCAAAACGACGAAAGTGGGCATATGTTTAAAATATACGCCCATAAGCATCATATTTTTGTAAACATGATGTCAGCATCTGTAGACACTCTCTGTAATTTGGCACATATAATTTTTACTCGATTATGCATAATTCGCGCGTAAAAAACAAGAAAGCCCGCTCAGCATCACTTTTAAGTCATTTTTGTGCATGCTATCCATTCCGTTATTTCCGGTGATTCTGCTGATCGCTCTCCTGTACTCCGGCCTGCCTACGAACACGAGGAAAAGTTGTTGTGTCCTCAAAAATGAATTCAAAGATAAAAGAAACTAGTAATAGTAAGCGATTTGCAGTTATAGTTTTTGATGAAGGAAACAGTGCAACGGTTGTACCTTTGTCATGGGTAACAGAGGACAAACACCATTGTTATTGGCTGGATGTAAGTGGCCCAGTATTAGCAAGTTTAATGGCAAATCCAAAATCGACGCCAAATAAGTCAACTTGGGTTCTACACGAAGCCAGAATTCTTGGCAAATATAGTAAGTGTTATTTTACTAATAAGTTTCTCTAAAATTATTTTAAATAATTTTTAATTATTTATAATAATTACCTTTACAATCACGACAGTTTATTTTTCTATACAAATTTTTATATCGACAAAATTTGTTTCGTAAATATAATAATGAGTGAAGACTAATAATAAATAAATTATCAATTCGGAAATAAATAATTTATTATTTCATTGTAGACGAAATACAGCATAATTAGCATGTACGTAACTAAAAAATTATAATCAAATAATTGAACTACTTATTGAGTTAAAATTTTATATTTTGAACAAATCAACATTAAATATACACGCGATTACAAACAATTTATTTTAAATTGCAGAAACTCTGAAATTAGCTCGTGAAGCAGAATTTACTTCGCTGATGACATCCGGGATTGAAAGCGATTCAGACGGCTCTACAGAAATACCCAGGCTCAGAAGCGCCAGAATAAGGCAGCATATTCGTGTTGATCGCCATTCAGACGAGGACGAGAGTTTTGAGGATACTGTGAATACTGACCTTCCGTTACCTTCCACCACTTTATTTCAATGTAAGTATAATTTATTCTTGGTTATGAGTGGGGCCTTTGCCTCATTGATTGTAATATCCTATTTTATTACAGAACTTGCTAGTTCTTTTGAGTCAAACCCAACCTAATCGTAGATCCTGTTTCATTGAAAATTAACCAGCTCTTTTTGAGATATTGTTGACTAACTCATGTGACATTTATAAATTATTTAATGAACTAACTTCACAGTAACAGATCGCACGAAGACCAGAATAATGGTTCTGACAGCTAGTATTAACTGAATGTAATAGAAAGTAAATATTTGAAGGAAATAGAAATGCGGGCTCTTGAGCTCAAAATTCATAGATCACTATTAGTTACGCATCATTTTACTATGAGTTTTATGACACTATATGGAACAATGATCAGAGTGAAGATAACAAACTAACAAAACAAAGTATCTGGGATCTTTTCAGACCTCTGCTAAGTTGCTCGCCAACTAATAATGTACTCTGTTAAAATCTATAGATAGTTGTTCGTATGTACTTAGTACTAATTTGGCAATTTAATCACACAGTATAACAAATTACTCCTTTGAGATGAGTAATGTCTTCAGGGAGGACAAGCAAATTGGTTTTGATCTACCTCATTATGCATTCAATGTAATGTTTGGAAAAAGCTACAAAATAGACCACAATTGAACGATTTTTATTCCAGTAAAAAAGTAAAAGTCATGAAAGGCAGTGTGATATACATACATACCTACATTAATCTAGGGCACTTGGCATCCCTGAGAATACATCCTGTTGCTATTTTATTACGTTAACATAACATTAGTAATTACCTATAACTAATAATAATAATAATTAATAACCAAGTGATATAAATAAAGTTGCTACAGGTGCTCCAGGAGCCACCAATGACCAACCAAAACAATGCAGCAACAATTCGGTTCCACTGCAATTTCAAGTAGCAAATAACCCAGTAGCCGAAAATTCGGAACAGATTCTGGACCTGGAAATATCAACTGCTGATCTGGGGAATTATTCTGCCGTTGGTCCTGGATCGATACATTTTTATGTGACTGATTCGAATAAAGCGACCGTTTGTGTGGAAACGCAAACAGACTACCACCGTGGTTGTGATTCAAGTGAGCTATAGATAATTTATTTTTCATTGACTAAGTTCACAAAACATTGAAACAATACTTCTAAGTAACCTTTTAATGATTTTAAATGCTAAATAACGTTTCTTAGAATTTCAAGAAATTGTACTAAAGAAGCTCGCCCAGTTGCAGTTTGTACAAGATAGAATTTTGGCTGCTGTATCTTCACGCAGTGACTTTGACGCAGACAATTTCGCTGTTCCCAACCCTTGTGAAACTATCGACGAGATAGAATTGTTAGAGAAAACATTGTCTGACGAAGATCATCGGATAAAGCTGGCAAGTCTTAGATTAGTGTAGTTATTAAGTTTTGGCAGTAAGTATCTCCAGGAAATGCCCAGTAACTGATCAGGCAAAACTTTCAGTATAAGCAACAGGATATGCTAACTAATTGAAATTTTATTTACCAGGAAACCTATTTGGCGTTTATTGGCGGATCCAATATCCAAAAAACTGTCAACAACATTCTTACAAAGATCATAACGGATAAATTAGCAACTGTGATCAGTTACTCCGGGAAAGGCAAAGTTGATAATTCATTTCAGAAACTTCCTTTAATTCATGCTGTTGTCATCCGTAAGTTTGAATTAGTGAAGATATATAATAAACATATAAACTAAATTTAATTAATGTATTATTTTCATATTTTAGGGTCAACTCGCCACAACAATGTTTGTAAATATGCTAGTGAAACAGACATAAATAAAGCCATTATGGAATGGCTGCGATTGGCAGGAGATAGAAATAGCAAGAGGTCTCATAAGAAGAAAGGAAATTCTAGTAGCGTCTGACATGGGAAGTGTTTCCAGAAGTACGGGTTATAGAAAAATTGCTAAATTGTATAATTCGATGGTGGTAGAATTAAATGAGAATATATCTGAGAATGATGCTAATATTAACCTAGGTGAAGTGAGTATATGTCAAACAACAATATTACCAAATAACATTACTAGTGAAAACGAAAACAATGCTAACGCTAATTTTAATGTAGGTAACAGTACTGACATTGAATCTTTTGACAACCAATACCAGGATAGTTTGAGTGACTCTCTGATTGATGTAACTAGCTGTGATGAGTCATCGGATTCAGTTGTTACTAGTGAGCTTTTAAAACTTTTAGGTAAACATTTTCCATTAGAGAATTTACCCAGGGATGCGCGAACTCTTCTACGAACTAATGTCAATTACGTAGTTCAAGATAAGGCTGGAGGTAAATATTATTATTTTGGAATAGCACATAATTTAAAGCTAGTTGAAAGTAATTTCAAAGGTGAATTAGTCAACAAAATATTTTTGTCAGTAGGTATAGATGGATTTATAGCAATTTACTATGGAGAGAGCAAACCAAACTGCATAGCAAATTTTTTATCCGATTTTTGTGAAGAACAGAAAAAGTTAGAACTTGAGGGCATAACATTGAATAGTAAATTATTTTATGTTAAGCTTTACGCTATAATTGCAGACGCACCTGCGCGTTCGTTTATTAAATGTTGCAACCCGTATAATGCTTACTTTGGTTGCGAAAGATGTATAATAAAGGGCAGTTATAGTGGTAGAGTAATTTTTAACAGAACTAATTGTCAGCCAAGAACAGATTCTACATTTAAATTACAATTAGATTTTAACTATCATACGTCTACTTCGCCCCTTGTTAATCTAGACATATGTTTAATTACCCAAGTCCCCCTTGATTATATGCATATGATATGCCTTGGTGTAATGAGAAAATTATTGCGGTCTTGGGTGAAAAGTAGTAGGCCCATTGGGATGCACAGATATTATTTAAAAAAATTAAATTTAAACATGATTCGCATTAAACCGTATGTGGGGAAAGAGTTTCACCGTAAACCACGTAGTATTTATGAAGTTGATAGATGGAAAGCAACAGAGTTTAGATCTTTTTTATTATACTTTGGGCCTGTTGTATTGTTGAATGTACTTCCTGAAAATAAGTATATTCACTTCCTTAACTTAAGTATAGGCACGTATATCGTGTTAAGCGATAAAGCAAATGATAAAAGTTGGAACGATCTGGCTAAAGGGCTATTTGTAAATTTTGTAAAGTCTATTAGTTTAATTTATAATAAGGACTGGCTTGTCTACAATGTTCACTCACTAGTGCATATAGCTGATGATGCTTTAAAATTTGGTCCCCTTGACAATGTTAGTGCGTTTAAGTTTGAGAATTATCTGCAGTACATTAAAAGATTGCTGAGGACTAATCATAATCACTTATCACAGATTATTAGGAGGTTGTCTGAAATTGGTGTAGAAACTAATTCTATTACAAATATTTGTGACGCTCAGATTAATGTAACAAATGGGAATAACGTATGTTTAAATATTGATGGTTCGGTGTTAAAAGTTGTTAATATAGTTTCAATTAATAATAAAAAAGAATACATTTGTATGAAGTTTTTAAATTGTATAGATTTTTTCGATAAACCTATTAGAAGTTCGTTACTATGTATTTACAAAGTTCAAGAGAGATTCTTGTCTTCTGAAATTGTTGTAAAAAATATTCGTGTTTTGCGCAAGTGTCTGTGTTTTCCTTTAGAAGGCATGGAAGAGTTCGTTGTTGTACCGCTAGTTGTTAATGCTATTAATAAAAGTAAATAATTTTGTTGTTTCCAAGAACTTATTACCTTCTCTAACCTAATTGAATCATATGCATACTAAAGGTTTAACCGCATGTAAAAGGTATGTAATAGTAGTAGAGTATAGTAAATTATACAGTAAATATTTCATCAGCCCTAACCCTATGGCGCCTTCAAAAATTATTCGCCCTGGATGCATTGGCGCTTCAATAGCGCAATTCCTACTCTCATATGGCTTACTCGAGAATCTATCGCCCATACCGGGCAAGATTACATGTGAGCGATCCTCGCCCACCACCGTCGTTTTTATCGGAATTTCGTCTCACGGCGCATTGTGCAGTGATATCATGAGGCGCACTGCGCCTCGACATCGCCCTACCAATTTCTGCTGACTGGGTAGTCGGCTAAATAATCGGTTTTTAATACCAAATAAATTATTAGCTTAAATGCAGAATTAAATACATAATTATTAAAAATGAGCTGAATTGAACGACTAACTGAGTTAACTGAACTTGAACTGAACTGTTATAACTGCAAAATTAATTTGAACTGAACTAAATGGGCGGACAACAAAATTACAGTGAACTTGAGTGAACGTCATATTTGTAATTGTACGCCGAACTGAGTTAGAATGAATGCATTTGTAATCCATGGAATATTGAGTTGAACTTGAATTGAATTTTACCACCAAGTTGCAAGCATGGTCTCACCTGTACATTTAGTTTAAAAAGAGGGGACTTTCTTCTCGCAATTTCTTGCAATTGCTAGGGCCTATACCCTTGATTACAAGCTAAGAAAGAAAAGTGCTGACTCCTTCCTACATGATACCGTTCCAGATACTGCAGATTTAAATTTTTAGAAATTATACTTTCATTAAAATTCATAATTACATTTTTATTTTAACAAATTTATTTTGGGTATATAAAATTAGTTTAGATAAAATTCAATTAAGCCCTCGTAAGCAACAATTACTCAGCAAACACTCGAAATTGTTTGTTACCATCCTATGTAGTCATATTTTTAAATAAAATGATTGTGAGTACTTCTATCAAAATAACCTCACTCATACGTTATGTGAGTAACGTTAACAAGCGTGTTCTCGTGCTGCCTACATATGTACATATGTGCTTACATGGCCGCGTGTATGCAGGCGTCTATTTCTTATATATTATCATAGGTACTTTTTCTGCAAACACCAGTCCACGTTATTTTGCCTATAATTTTTTCTGACATGTGGGATATGCTAACTCCTTTGCGTAACCAGTTCAATATTTTTAAAATCAGCATTAATTATTTACTATTAGCCATAATTAAAACAAATGATAAGAACTTCGAAGCACACTAACAGAAGAACACCACTTAAACGAAAGAGTTTTCTACACAAACAGCATTCACGTAATTCCTAAGAATATTTTAAACGACGAGGAATAGTTCTTGCAAGAATACAATAATTTCATTTCAAAAGACGGAATGAATGGCATTGGTACAATCGCAGCATGTCCCTTGATAGTCCAGCACCGTTATGGTAATTCAATGCGGCATTGATCACGAACGCTTAACTGTCACTGTATATATAATACTGCTTGATGATTTCACGGCATCATTTCAGCAAGCTTAAATTAGCCGGTGTCCCCGAAACAAATCAGAACATGGTTAAAACCAACCCCTTATCGACATAATAGTAAGATCCCACGGTAATTCGTATATTCCTGCAACTCTGAAGATATCATTGAGAAAAAGGTGACGCTCTCTCGACCACTATTCCAACACCAATCTGACAGAATGCACAAATTGAGCTAGAAACTTGAACGTAACACTTTAAAAAATATAATGCAAACAGCTCCACAAAACATTGAAGAGCCTCGATTAGGCAATTCACGAATATCCAAATTCGATTAGAGAAATAACAGAGAAACTATTAAAAATAGTCACAAGTTGCACAAATCAAAGCTTCGGGAGCTATGTGAATTTACTAAATGATTTGTGTTGTATGAGCTACAATAGTTGTACATAAGTAACGATTTACTTAGAAAAGCTTTCTGTCAATTGCTTTTCTACTTCATCATAACATATGCTTTACTTTTGTAGTAGACATTTTAATGAAAAATCAATCCACATTTGTGCAGACATTTCCGATTGACTTGATGAGATCTTTCATGTATATTGTAAGGGAATGGCAAAAAGTAATAATTCAACTGAAAATCGGTTAAATGATGACCCCAGTGTAAAAATCGTTGTTCACAATTGTGTGAAAGATACTCGGTGCAAAGCGGGACCACTTCTGTTAAAACAATATGTTGAATAATTTATTTTGTACTGAAGTTTGTGCTCAACGTTTGAATAATTACCAAACAAGGTTCAGAAACAAAATTCATTTAAATTGAAACTTTCAAATGCATTGTACAGGGGTCGGATTCCTGTGAGAAGATTCTTCCCAGGAAAAAAACATTTCCGGACAGTGAAACGAATTCAGACGGAAATGTTTTTGATGAACAGGGATTTTGAAATATACAGAAGTTTGGTAGATAAACTCTGTTGTCGATAGGGATTTTCAGATAATTTTCAGCAGGGATTTTTGAACTTCCAACCAGGAACATCAGATTCAGCAGGGAAAATCAAAAAATATCTTTCATGATGAGTAACAAAAATCCTACCACTGGTATTGTAACATGCAAAAATTTTCAGTAGAATTAGATGCATTTAATTAAAATAATGCGACCTTATGAAAATTCATGAATGTTAACAAAATATGATTTAAAATCAATGAGGTCTGTATGGAGTTCTCACTAACAGCCAAATGATTTATATCTATGCATATTAAAATATGCGACTCACGATGACCGTTTCACATTACACCGTCACACATCAGCATGTACACCAATCTGCTTCTTCGCGGAGGATAAGCTTAAACGGTAGTATTGTTAATGAAAAATATATGTATGTACTTACAGAGCTGTCCAAAATACATGCTCCCCAAATACAAAATACTAAATACATTCTTCAGGCGTCGAAAATACAAACTACAAAATACATACTCAAAACGTAGAAAATACAAACAACAAAATACTAAATACATTCTTCAGGCGACGAAAAAACTAACTTCAAAATACATACTTGAAACGTAGAACATCCAAAATCTGGAATTTAACTTTATGGGATGTTAAAACGATTGCATTTCGTTTTACTTCATTGAAGTGATTGGTTTTTGGCATAAACGGAATTTTCAAACCCAAAGAAAGTGCTCCAACAAAAAACACAAGTAGCCTTCATAGCGAACAAAATACAAACTACACAATACATTGCTTACTTTACTTAAGTAAGACAAAATACAAACTACAACATGCATTGCTTACTTTACTTAAGTAAGACAAAATACAAACTACAAAATGCATTGCTTACTTTACTTAAGTAAGACAAAATACAAACTACAAAATGCATTGCTTACTTTACTTAAGTAAGACAAAATACAAACTACAACATGCATTGCTTACTTTACTTAAGTAAGACAAAATACAAACTACAACATGCATTGCTTACTTTACTTAAGTAAGACAAAATACAAACTACAACATGCATTGCTTACTTTACTTAAGTAAGACAAAATACAAACTACACAATACATTGCTTACTTTACTTAAGTAAGACAAAATACAAACTACAAAATGCATTGCTTACTTTACTTAAGTAAGACAAAATACAAACTACACAATACATTGCTTACTTTACTTAAGTAAGACAAAATACAAACTACAACATGCATTGCTTACTTTACTTAAGTAAGACAAAATACAAACTACAAAATGCATTGCTTACTTTACTTAAGTAAGACAAAATACAAACTACAAAATGCATTGCTTACTTTACTTAAGTAAGACAAAATACAAACTACAACATGCATTGCTTACTTTACTTAAGTAAGACAAAATACAAACTACAAAATGCATTGCTTACTTTACTTAAGTAAGACAAAATACAAACTACAACATGCATTGCTTACTTTACTTAAGTAAGACAAAATACAAACTACAACATGCATTGCTTACTTCACTTAAGTAAGACAAAATACAAACTACAACATGCATTACTTACTTTACATAAGTAACACGAAATACAAAATACAATGCTTCGTAAGACAAAATACAAACACCAAAGTACAAAATACAAACTACAAAATACAAACTACAAAATACAAACTACAAAGTACAAAATACAAACTACAAAGTACAAAATACAAACTACAAAGTACAAAATACAAACAACAAAGTACAAACTACAAACTACAAAGTACAAAGTACAAACTACAAAGTACAAAATACATTGCTTCGTAAGACAAAATACAAAATACATTGCTTCGTAAGACAAAATACAAAATACATTGCTTCGTAAGACAAAATACAAAATACATTAGTTCGTAAGACAAACAACAAAATACATTGCTTCGTAAGACAAAATACAAACTACAAAATACATTGCTTCGTAAGACAAAATACAAACTACAAAATATATACCTAGCCACAAAAATATAAAATACAAAATGTATTTGAAATACTTATTTGAAATACCATGTATTTTGGACAGCTCTGTGTACTTATGGGTAGAATACTAACAATAAGCAGCAGAAGTCAGCAAAAATATTAACTCTCCAGGTCAGAAAAAAGAATTTCGTTTCTAACCTAAATTATTTTACTGGTACTGGTCATGTTATCTTGTTCCTACAATCATATAGGCCCCAAACAAATAATTTTGTGATACAAGATGCATGCGCAAATAGAAAATGGAACATACAAAAATAATTGATTATATACAGCCTACATATACACTTAAATAAAAAATTTACCCGGCATTATTTTCACCAATGTGAACTACCCTGCTTGTTTGAAATCATTATTCCCGCCTACATGGGTTGTAATGATGCATAATTAATATTATATAAATCATTATGCCTGAGCAGCATTTCCAAACGTTTAAATAATATATCGGCTCACAAGTTTTTATTTGATTCAAAGTGGATCAATTGAATTGATAAGGACAATTTCATTTACTTAAGTTCACATCAACTCGGACGTTTGAGCTTGCAGTTGTTTCTGCTCAGGAATGTTCCAAACAGGTTTCCTATAAAACGTTCTATAAAGTATCAAATGTTTACTGAAAATATTTAGCAAATTTAGTCAGCATCCTAGTTTCTATAAAATGTTAGGACACATCGCAAGTAAAACATTTTTTAAAGGTTACATATGGTGCTCATTTTTGGGCTGCGTGCCATACAGATGGGACAAAAATACAAAGAAACTACGTCTAAATTTGCAAGCCAAAGAATTATTTTGGTGGTACTATTCGGTGTTTGCCTCATTTCTGCTCTTTGTCTGGTTTTTTTGTGAGAACCGTACAGACGTTTCGGCAAATACAGGAGTCCAGCACGCAATTGGCTTATTTCATGGTGGGATTGGCATGGACACTTTGCTCGTTATTTCCGTTAGCTGTACATTTGAACATAATAAGAACTCGCTATGAACTTCCCGTGTTTCAGCTCCAATATATTACATTCGCTAAAAAGTTTAAAAGTATTTTGATAAAAGACATAATAATTGTGATTCAATATATGATGGGATTAGTAATTTAAAAGTTAATGTTTGTGTATTATAATTCACAGGGAAATTCGTTCCAAAGGTTCAATCGTATTTCGGAAATAATTTTAAAACTGATTTTCCAGGAGTATTCGTTCTAGCTTTGTACAACCTGACACTAGTTGTACAATTTTTCATCTTTGTTGTGATGAATTTTCAAACCAAGTTACCTGTCCTTCCAACATCCCTCTTTGACTTGCCGTTGTATTTGCTCATTCCAGCTGTTTTAGTTCAGGATGTTATCCTCATGCATCAAGTCTTCGTTTGGTTTGGTTTAATTTATACAGCGTTTCCTATTCTCGACTGTGTTTTCGCAACGGTTTTTATTTTACAAGAACTCCGGTAAGTTTTACAAATTTTTAAGGCGTCGATTTACCTATTAGTTTTATCAACATTAAGAAAAGTGAATATACGTATGGGAATGAAAATTGGGGATATAAATCTAATATTTTCATTTTAATCGAGGTTGGGGCGAAAAAAATACTCCACTCATGACTTTTTAAGAACGGAAACCGAATTCATGCTCACTTACCGGGAGCTCCAAGTTCTGACTGCATTTGAAATGGATATCTATAGCCCAATTATTATTCCTGCTAATGAGTGGCTCTTCTTGCTCGGATCTGTTGTTTGTGTGTATGGGGCCATCCGACTTGGAGGGATACTCTCGATTTTGATGGTTTTTGCTGCAGCGGGTGATCTGTGTTATTTAAGTGTAGTGTTTACATATTTAGCTCGAGTTGACAATTTCGCCAAAAAAGCTTTACAGAGTTGGTCAAGAGGGGAGCAATCACTTGGTATTCAAAAATTTGCAAGGAGTTGTAAGCCTCTACGAGTTAAAGTGGGGTCTTATTATTTTGTAGATTATGGTCTGGTCTTAACAATGGTGAAATTTTTGATCGAGACAACTGTTAGTTTGCTTTTTTTGCATTGAAACATCGACTCTCCTTATAGCGTCTCTCCCTATAGAGTCACTCTCCCTATAAAGTCATCCTGGGTTCCTCCCAAGCTAAATTATATGATAATTTCTACCTTTATAGCGTCACTCGTTATAACGTCAGTTCCTTTATAAATTCGCTTTTTGTGTAGCCCTAGGTTGAAAAGCGTACCCTTATAATGTCATGTTGAAGTTACAACGCGTCAAACCTAGCTAAATAACATACTGGTGCTGTAATTTTAAAGCTATTTTTATTCTTCAGTTTCACTTTAATTGCATTGGCTTTTCATGTCGCGACGTTATAAAAGACTGGAAAGAACATGTTATTGTAAATATATGTGCAAGCGTGGTTAACGACATTGTTTAAGACCCATCCAGGAAAATACACATTTCCAAGCATTTAGATTTATTTTCGCATTATAGTTTTAACCAGACCTGCGTTCGGGTCAAGTATTTTGAGGATCCGAACTTGAACTTGACCTGCACTTGAACTTTCAAGTAGATATTTGTCAGTACCCGAACTTGGCGTTTCGGGTCCCGGGAATTACTTGTCATACCAAGTCACATCTTGCAAGTAATCTTTAATAAACCCGAACTTGATCTGATACTTGAATGTCGGGTCCATAAATCTTGCGAACCGAACTTGGAATCGACTTGAACCCGAACTTGGATTTCAAGTACTTGAACCTTACAACTTTGTAGTATGAAGTCGCAAAAACACTCCAACGGGTGGAGCTAAGATTTTCAATTTCCGTCGTCTTTATTAAATTCAGGTTTTTTCCTTGTTAGTATCACTAGACAATTTACTTCAACAGTATTTTCAAAAAAGATGAAAAATTAGAAGAATAGTTTTAAGCACGAAGATTTACAGAATACACAACAGTTACTCGAAATGAAAGTGAGCTCCAGCTTCTGTGCATATCTATGCAGCCATGGTTTCTAGTAGGGAAGCAAATGGTCTGGTCCGGACCATTAATAATGGTCCGTTAATGCTCTGGTCCGGTCTGATTCAACACTTGGACTACACCAGATATACAATTGGTCCAGCTTTAGGGCCAGGCCAGACCACAGGACCATGGTCTCAAGCGTACGCAAAATAAAAACTTATGAGTTAACGAAATCCCATGGAACAAATTAAAACAGGCATTTCTGGGCATAAAAGAAGAAATTGACGGGATAAAATGTGATTATTTAATTTATTGCTCTCAATGGTTTTCTGGACCATGGTCTTTGGTCTGGTCTGGTCCGAACGACTGAATCAGACCAGTTTCATAAAATCTGAATCAGACCAGACCATTGGCATCACTAGTTCCTAGAATGCGTGTTGCAGAAGGTCGAAAAACCGAAGGAGAAGAACGCACAAAGCAAGCACACGTTATAACTAGGTTACTTGAATCGGTACTTGAAAGTACAAGTTCGGGTTCAAGTTAAATCCATGTCCAGACCCGAACTTGAACTTGATCCTCAGTTGAAGTCAATTCTGTGGGCTTGCACTTGGACCAGAACCGACTTGAAGTTCCAAGTTCGGATCCAGCAAATACTTGAACTTGACCCGATTCAACCAAGTAGAAACGCTCATGATCCCGAACTTGCCCCGAACTTGACTTGACTTGATACTTGTCAAGTACTACTTGAACTTGAGCGCAGCTCTGGTTTTAACAGAATTACAATTTTCACTGTTTGAAAACTTTTGTAAATGTTCTGAAAAGTGTCTCATTGAAATTCAGAAAACACTTTATTCAATCCTGACCTTTGTTTTTGAAGGTGTTTGTGGCGGGAGAAATTTCGAAAAATATTATTATTTATTTATTAATATTAATCATTTTTATTCTCAATCTACATTGACATATAGTATGTTTTAATTAGTTAAAGACGCGAAGTGAAATATATATAATATATTAAATAAGGGTAGAAGTTCACTTTTTAACACAAGGCTTATATTTTATTCGCAGCAACGTTTCGAGCTTTTACTCTTCGTCAGGCAAATGATATACTAGTAGTAACATTCAATATAATGCATACTACAATCAATAAAAATTGAAAAATTGAAATTATTGATTTTTCGATTATTTAAAATAATCATAATAAACTATTTTTTAAAAATATGAATTAGTTAAGCCATTTAAAAAAATTTTGGCTAAGATAACCCCGGGATTGCCACACCCGTCGAACTTTCGTCCTGAGGTTTCGATGTTTCCTTAATATGTAAATTTGATGTTTAGTCCAGGTAATGCATTAGAATTGAAGAAATGGATCATTCGGTTTTCGGTTTCAATTCTGACTTTTTCATCTCTTGAAGCGTACTTCAATCCAGTAACTAGCATATCATCCACACTATGTCCAGTTAGATTAAAATGTTGGGAAACATTTTTATACTGTTTATTCAACACATCCCTCCTGTGTTCCGCAAATCTATCCCCAAGATGTCTTTCCGTTTGCCCTATATATATTACATCAGGGCATTTGTTGCATTTAATAGCGTATATCAACGACTTTGATTCACATGTAAATTCTTGTTTGAGATGTATTGTCCTCTTCAAGTTTGTCACCGTAGATAGTTTCAAAGTATGTTTGCAGGTGACGCATCGTTTACCTCTTTTGCATGGAAATGTGCCTGGTGTTGTTAGTATAGGTGCTTTGGTAATTGATGTGCGGACAAGTAATTGCTTTAAGTTTGGGGCCCGGCGAAAAGATTTCATAGGTGGCAGTGGAATAATTTGAGAACCGGTAGAATTAGGGATTATTGACTTATATAGCATAATAGCATCATAGGCTAACACACGTGCAAGTGGAGAATAGTTAAGTACTAAAGGAATTCGTTCTGTTGTTACATTTTGTCGTGGGTTGGTTTTGTTAATTAATTCTTCTCTCGAAATTGATCTGCATTTGTTTATAGCTTCTTTGATAAGGTTTTCGGGATAATGCCGATTAATAAAGTGTGTTGACATTATTTTAGCTTGGTTTTCAAACTCATCAATTCGGCTACATATTCTTCTTAAACGTAGAAACTGTGAATAAGGAATTGCATTCAAAGTAGATTTTGGATGATATGAATAGTATGACACATACGTGTGTGAATCTGTGGGCTTCGTATAGATGGTTGTTTGAATAGTGTCACTTAATTGGTCCGGAATAATCAATACATCGAGAAATGGGGCTGATGTCTCATATATTTTAAATTCAAATTTTATAGAATCATGTGAAGTTGTAAACTCTTGAATATACAAATGAAGTTCGTCTTTGGAGCATGAAAATAATTTGAGCAAATCATCAATATATCTTAAATCCAAGTCCGGTTTAGCTCCATGATACGCCTGATTAAATTGTGCCTCCAAATATGCCATGAATAAGCAAGCAACAACTGGGCCCATCTTAGTGCCCATTGGAACACCCTTGGTCTGTTTGAAATACATCGAGTTGAATTCAAATTCAGTGAGGTCAAGGACAAGTTCTGTGAGACGTATTATTACTGAAGTTGGAATGTCAGTATTAGGAGTTTGATCCAAAAAATATTTAATGGAAGTAAGTATATCTTGATGTGGTATGTTTGTATATAGTGCGACTACATCCATTATTACAATATATCGTCCATGTCCTTGAAATTTAAATTGAGCCAGTTTCTTGAGTAAATCATTAGTATCTTTGAGATAAGTCGGCGTTGATTTCAGTATAGGTTGTAAAATAGTATCAAGAAATGAAGAAATTAATTCTGTTGTACTATTTACTGATGAGATGATTGGTCTACCTGGATTATTTGGTTTATGGATTTTTGGGAGACAGTAAAATTTCGGACACCTTGGCTTCTTGCTAATCAGATTGATTGCTTCCCTTGGAAGTTGTCCATTACGAATCATTTCAGAAATTGTTTCCGTTACGATGTCTTGGCTTTCAATTGTCGGTTCTTCTGTCAATGGAATGTAATACGATTGGTCAGATAACTGACGCATACATTCTTCAATATACAGATCCTTTCGCCAAACAACCGTGGCCCCACCTTTGTCGGCAGGTTTAATGACAATATCATCACGTGATTTCAGTTCTTTGATAGCGTTGGATTCTTCAATACTGATATTTGATTTTACTCTAAGTTTTGAACTCACTTTTGTATTAACAAGTGTTTTAACTTCTTCGATATAATGTGCAAGTGATGGGTACTCCGTTTTAGGTGGATTCCAAGAACTTTTTTCACGGACAATGTTTTCCAGTATACCCGCAACGCCATCTTTAGGATCTGGATTTGCGTATTGGTTGTTGTGAAAATGCGATTTAATATTAATTCTTCTAAAAAATGCTTCAAAGTCTTGGTTTACAACGAATGTGTCTACGTTTGGTGTTGGAGAAAATTTTAAACCCTTTTGTAAAAGTTTCATCTCTGCTTTAGAAAGTGGCAGATCCTCAGGAATGGTTACAACTGATTTCTCATTTTTATCGTCGGCAGTCATTTTGGAAGTTGTTTGCATGGGCATCTTCTTTATTTTGTTTTGTTTGTATAAACTATAAACATGATTGTTCAATTTTTGAGCAAAAGATACGATCAAGTTGAACGATGACAATGGAGTTGATTGGCGCAGAGATGATTTGAAATAAGAGATTTCTTCGGTAAGATGGCACTTCTTCCTTCTATAGTCACACAGGATTTGTTTCATTAATTTCAAGGAGCAACACCGCAGGTTTCTTAAAATGGCCTCATGATCTGATTCAACGCATGTTGATGTAAATTTAAGTCGAAATCCTTTAGGTATATATCCTACATCCACACAATTAGATAAAAATCCGATGTGTGACACTATTTTCGACTTTTTAAAAATACTTGTTAAATATTTTTGCGCTAATGTTTGAACATGATCTGGATATAATCTAGTTGCATATTTAAAAACAGCAAAATGATTTGTACGACGATTCAGAATAATTTCTACACTCATTTTAGAAAGTAAAGGGTGG